>OW387139.1:269389-677479 GCA_936440205.1 Lepidonotus clava
TGGGGAAAATCATTCTAAGAGGAGAAGATTCAACTCAAATATTTTGGCAGACCCGATTTAACACTACGAGCCTATTTAAATAGGCAGCCTATTTAAATAGGGCCCGGACGGTCCCCCCTGGAAGGACAACCGTCGCTCGCATCGGACTTCTGAGCACAGCGTTGGACTCGTTGGGCCTTTTTACATCCTCCTGGCCTGTTCCGGGGCCGCTGAGAACCCCCTGGGGGCCGTCAGGGGCCCGAAACGCAGGCCCAGGTGAACTCAATCTAATAAAAGGGGCCCCCGTCGACCCTTGGAGAGCCCTGCAGGCCGGGGAAATCGACCAATCGGCAAACCGATTGTGCCCCCGAAAGTTTCAGGGCTTGGGGAAAATCATTCTAAGAGGAGAAGATTCAACTCAAATATTTTGGCAGACCCGATTTAACACTACGAGCCTATTTAAATAGGCAGCCTATTTAAATAGGGCCCGGACGGTCCCCCCTGGAAGGACAACCGTCGCTCGCATCGGACTTCTGAGCACAGCGTTGGACTCGTTGGGCCTTTTTACATCCTCCTGGCCTGTTCCGGGGCCGCTGAGAACCCCCTGGGGGCCGTCAGGGGCCCGAAACGCAGGCCCAGGTGAACTCAATCTAATAAAAGGGGCCCCCGTCGACCCTTGGAGAGCCCTGCAGGCCGGGGAAATCGACCAATCGGCAAACCGATTGTGCCCCCGAAAGTTTCAGGGCTTGGGGAAAATCATTCTAAGAGGAGAAGATTCAACTCAAATATTTTGGCAGACCCGATTTAACACTACGAGCCTATTTAAATAGGCAGCCTATTTAAATAGGGCCCGGACGGTCCCCCCTGGAAGGACAACCGTCGCTCGCATCGGACTTCTGAGCACAGCGTTGGACTCGTTGGGCCTTTTTACATCCTCCTGGCCTGTTCCGGGGCCGCTGAGAACCCCCTGGGGGCCGTCAGGGGCCCGAAACGCAGGCCCAGGTGAACTCAATCTAATAAAAGGGGCCCCCGTCGACCCGTGGAGAGCCCTGCAGGCCGGGGAAATCGACCAATCGGCAAACCGATTGTGCCCCCGAAAGTTTCAGGGCTTGGGGAAAATCATTCTAAGAGGAGAAGATTCAACTCAAATATTTTGGCAGACCCGATTTAACACTACGAGCCTATTTAAATAGGCAGCCTATTTAAATAGGGCCCGGACGGTCCCCCCTGGAAGGACAACCGTCGCTCGCATCGGACTTCTGAGCACAGCGTTGGACTCGTTGGGCCTTTTTACATCCTCCTGGCCTGTTCCGGGGCCGCTGAGAACCCCCTGGGGGCCGTCAGGGGCCCGAAACGCAGGCCCAGGTGAACTCAATCTAATAAAAGGGGCCCCCGTCGACCCTTGGAGAGCCCTGCAGGCCGGGGAAATCGACCAATCGGCAAACCGATTGTGCCCCCGAAAGTTTCAGGGCTTGGGGAAAATCATTCTAAGAGGAGAAGATTCAACTCAAATATTTTGGCAGACCCGATTTAACACTACGAGCCTATTTAAATAGGCAGCCTATTTAAATAGGGCCCGGACGGTCCCCCCTGGAAGGACAACCGTCGCTCGCATCGGACTTCTGAGCACAGCGTTGGACTCGTTGGGCCTTTTTACATCCTCCTGGCCTGTTCCGGGGCCGCTGAGAACCCCCTGGGGGCCGTCAGGGGCCCGAAACGCAGGCCCAGGTGAACTCAATCTAATAAAAGGGGGCCCCCGTCGACCCTTGGAGAGCCCTGCAGGCCGGGGAAATCGACCAATCGGCAAACCGATTGTGCCCCCGAAAGTTTCAGGGCTTGGGGAAAATCATTCTAAGAGGAGAAGATTCAACTCAAATATTTTGGCAGACCCGATTTAACACTACGAGCCTATTTAAATAGGCAGCCTATTTAAATAGGGCCCGGACGGTCCCCCCTGGAAGGACAACCGTCGCTCGCATCGGACTTCTGAGCACAGCGTTGGACTCGTTGGGCCTTTTTACATCCTCCTGGCCTGTTCCGGGGCCGCTGAGAACCCCCTGGGGGCCGTCAGGGGCCCGAAACGCAGGCCCAGGTGAACTCAATCTAATAACAGGGGCCCCCGTCGACCCTTGGAGAGCCCTGCAGGCCGGGGAAATCGACCAATCGGCAAACCGATTGTGCCCCCGAAAGTTTCAGGGCTTGGGGAAAATCATTCTAAGAGGAGAAGATTCAACTCAAATATTTTGGCAGACCCGATTTAACACTACGAGCCTATTTAAATAGGCAGCCTATTTAAATAGGGCCCGGACGGTCCCCCCTGGAAGGACAACCGTCGCTCGCATCGGACTTCTGAGCACAGCGTTGGACTCGTTGGGCCTTTTTACATCCTCCTGGCCTGTTCCGGGGCCGCTGAGAACCCCCTGGGGGCCGTCAGGGGCCCGAAACGCAGGCCCCGGTGAACTCAATCTAATAAAAGGGGCCCCCGTCGACCCTTGGAGAGCCCTGCAGGCCGGGGAAATCGACCAATCGGCAAACCGATTGTGCCCCCGAAAGTTTCAGGGCTTGGGGAAAATCATTCTAAGAGGAGAAGATTCAACTCAAATATTTTGGCAGACCCGATTTAACACTACGAGCCTATTTAAATAGGCAGCCTATTTAAATAGGGCCCGGACGGTCCCCCCTGGAAGGACAACCGTCGCTCGCATCGGACTTCTGAGCACAGCGTTGGACTCGTTGGGCCTTTTTACATCCTCCTGGCCTGTTCCGGGGCCGCTGAGAACCCCCTGGGGGCCGTCAGGGGCCCGAAACGCAGGCCCAGGTGAACTCAATCTAATAAAAGGGGCCCCCGTCGACCCTTGGAGAGCCCTGCAGGCCGGGGAAATCGACCAATCGGCAAACCGATTGTGCCCCCGAAAGTTTCAGGGCTTGGGGAAAATCATTCTAAGAGGAGAAGATTCAACTCAAATATTTTGGCAGACCCGATTTAACACTACGAGCCTATTTAAATAGGCAGCCTATTTAAATAGGGCCCGGACGGTCCCCCCTGGAAGGACAACCGTCGCTCGCATCGGACTTCTGAGCACAGCGTTGGACTCGTTGGGCCTTTTTACATCCTCCTGGCCTGTTCCGGGGCCGCTGAGAACCCCCTGGGGGCCGTCAGGGGCCCGAAACGCAGGCCCAGGTGAACTCAATCTAATAAAAGGGGCCCCCGTCGACCCTTGGAGAGCCCTGCAGGCCGGGGAAATCGACCAATCGGCAAACCGATTGTGCCCCCGAAAGTTTCAGGGCTTGGGGAAAATCATTCTAAGAGGAGAAGATTCAACTCAAATATTTTGGCAGACCCGATTTAACACTACGAGCCTATTTAAATAGGCAGCCTATTTAAATAGGGCCCGGACGGTCCCCCCTGGAAGGACAACCGTCGCTCGCATCGGACTTCTGAGCACAGCGTTGGACTCGTTGGGCCTTTTTACATCCTCCTGGCCTGTTCCGGGGCCGCTGAGAACCCCCTGGGGGCCGTCAGGGGCCCGAAACGCAGGCCCAGGTGAACTCAATCTAATAAAAGGGGCCCCCGTCGACCCTTGGAGAGCCCTGCAGGCCGGGGAAATCGACCAATCGGCAAACCGATTGTGCCCCCGAAAGTTTCAGGGCTTGGGGAAAATCATTCTAAGAGGAGAAGATTCAACTCAAATATTTTGGCAGACCCGATTTAACACTACGAGCCTATTTAAATAGGCAGCCTATTTAAATAGGGCCCGGACGGTCCCCCCTGGAAGGACAACCGTCGCTCGCATCGGACTTCTGAGCACAGCGTTGGACTCGTTGGGCCTTTTTACATCCTCCTGGCCTGTTCCGGGGCCGCTGAGAACCCCCTGGGGGCCGTCAGGGGCCCGAAACGCAGGCCCAGGTGAACTCAATCTAATAAAAGGGGCCCCCGTCGACCCTTGGAGAGCCCTGCAGGCCGGGGAAATCGACCAATCGGCAAACCGATTGTGCCCCCGAAAGTTTCAGGGCTTGGGGAAAATCATTCTAAGAGGAGAAGATTCAACTCAAATATTTTGGCAGACCCGATTTAACACTACGAGCCTATTTAAATAGGCAGCCTATTTAAATAGGGCCCGGACGGTCCCCCCTGGAAGGACAACCGTCGCTCGCATCGGACTTCTGAGCACAGCGTTGGACTCGTTGGGCCTTTTTACATCCTCCTGGCCTGTTCCGGGGCCGCTGAGAACCCCCTGGGGGCCGTCAGGGGCCCGAAACGCAGGCCCAGGTGAACTCAATCTAATAAAAGGGGCCCCCGTCGACCCTTGGAGAGCCCTGCAGGCCGGGGAAATCGACCAATCGGCAAACCGATTGTGCCCCCGAAAGTTTCAGGGCTTGGGGAAAATCATTCTAAGAGGAGAAGATTCAACTCAAATATTTTGGCAGACCCGATTTAACACTACGAGCCTATCTAAATAGGCAGCCTATTTAAATAGGGCCCGGACGGTCCCCCCTGGAAGGACAACCGTCGCTCGCATCGGACTTCTGAGCACAGCGTTGGACTCGTTGGGCCTTTTTACATCCTCCTGGCCTGCCAACCCTTGACGCCTAAAATTCGGGACCCCCCCCCCCCCCCCACACACACACACACACTTTAGTATGTAGTATAATAGCCATAATACAAGACAATAGATTTTCGAAAGTTATAATATTGAAAAATCTAAACAGAGGTCCAGTCCATGTACATACTGTAAAGAAAGGGGGGTCTGGGGGAGAAATGTTTAGGAATTTTGTTGTACTATACAGGCAAATTTAACCAAATTCAACCCAGTTTTCCAATCATGTCTCCAATCTTTATTTAGCTCTAAAATTCGGGACACTTTGTACTTAATCGGGACGCCCTGGACAAGGTCTAAAATTCGGGACTGTCCGGGAAAATCGGGACACTTGGCAGGCCTGCCTAGTGTGTGGCCACCCTGTCAGTCAGACTGTCCCGGGAAATTCGGGATGGTTGGCAGCCCTTCAAGGGTTGTCTCAACACAGAGGCCACTCTGGTGAAGCACACACTACTCTAATCTTTGGTGGGATACTCTGTAGAGAATGTCCTTAGGTGCTCCTACCATTCTGCTCTTTTGGCCTCATCACCCCCTCACAAAAAGTCTTCCACCAGACCAGTGTGTGTAGTTAAATATCAACCCAAGTTTGTACCAAACATATTATTTGAACTCAAACTGTAATAAGCAGTCCTCAGCCACATCACAAAAGTTGTTGCCTTCATTATCATGCATCAATAGGACTACATTGATGTACAATCGCAGAGAAATCCATAAAAACACCTAGGGACTTGCAGGTAGTACTTTCCAAATCTTACATGATATTACATATTAAATGGTGTAGTGAGACCTAAATTTTACAATAATCTGCTTGGAGAGTGAGGGAACATAGACTGTAGATCATCCAAAGCCGTTCGTCACCCAACCCTCAGTGTACAGACCCTTCTGGGTCAGAACGGACTAATCTCCACTCTCCAAGCAGACCCCTTCTACCCCCTCCGCTGGTGGCCCGCGGCCCTGACTCTCTGTAAAGGACACACGCCGGGAACATTCCCACCCAACATGGCCGACGGCCGCGCCTCCACGTCCAGGTAAAGTCTCTTCACATATCATATAATTAACCATTATGCGGATCTAATGAATGTTTTGCCCAATGTAGTTAGTATTTTGTGCCTTATGAGTAAGTGGGTATTCTACCAGGATCGTGTTTTAAGGGGAAACGTGGTCGGCGGGTTGGGCACGTGTCGATGACGACCCCCCCCCCCCCCCCCCCCCCCACACCGGGCCATGTTTCAGGGGACGACTACTTGACTACCTCGTCTAGGCTACATGACGGACTGTCTGCTGGGGACTAAAGTGCTCTAAAAAAGGGGGCAAGGTTGGACCTCCCTGGCCGTGATGAGAGTGGCGGGCACGGAGATCGGGGTGACGGGCCGTACAGATCATTAGATGGGGGGGGGGGGGGGGGGGGGCGTGTCGCAGTGTCTTACTCTTAGGCCTAGGCCTAGCTCTGTCAGTCTGTGGATCCTTCTCTCACGGCAAGGTGTGTACGAGGACAGTCGGTTAGGAGTAGATAGTCGATCATTTATCTAGGCTTAGCCATGACGGGCCATCTGAGGGGGTATAGAGGGGGGGGGGGGGGGGCGTCCCAGGCTGCTGTAGGCACATCAAGGCCTAGCCATGACATAAACCCACGGCGCTAGAGTGGTGCTATAGAAGTCTACCAGTGGTGGATTGGATGTGGGGGGGGGGGGGGGGCAGGTGGTTACATACAAGGCCAGGTCAAGAGAGGGGGTCCCGGGGGTGGATTTGAGAGGCGGGGGGGGGGGGGGGGGCGTGGCCCCCTCCCCTATTTTGCATCAGATATTAGATTTTTTAATGTTAAATTTATGTGCCCAAAGGACGTGGGGAAACGCTCCCCCTTTTAAACAATCATGACAAATAACATCGATTCAATGAAAAAAAAAAGAGAACCCTGGTTTTGTGACTATTTCCTAAGGGAACGTGGATTTAAAAAACAACAAAAAACAGATGATCAATGAATTGCTAATTGAATATACAGTATAGATTAGGAATGTTATAAAAAGCAGTCAGAATATTAGAATAACTGATAAGGAATTCAAATATCTTTACCTTTCAATACAAACAGCTGATCCTCACAGCACGACCGACAAATGCAAAGTGAGTTTTTCTGATGGTAAGAGCCCCGTTGAATAGGCCTGGGTGAAAGATCCAGACAAACACCAATTTAGACAGCCTGTGGTATATGTCACATATAGCCCTCGCCTGTGGCTGCACTCGATATACACCTCGGCTGTAGCCTCAGTGTATGGCGTACAGCCCCAGACTCGTGCTATATCTACCACATAGAGTAGTTGCGGCTAATTTACCTATAATTTATCACCGACACGGCCGCCGAGCGGGCTGTGTGTGGCAGGGGTGGGGCCCGGGGGGGGGGGGGTGGGGCGGATCCAGGGAGGTGGGAGGTGGGGGCGGACGGGCCTTGCGCCCCCCCCCCCTCCCCGCCCGCCCGCACCCCCATGAGATAAGTAAGGCCCCCAGCTTTCTAAATCTACATATATCACATATATATAGTAAGATTGTCTTTAAAAACACTATGTTTTATTGTAAAATATATAGAAATCTGTAATTGTTATCCATGATTTTCTAGGAGCCGATTTTAAAATGGGGGGGGGGGGGGCGTGACCTGCTTTTTAAGGTCCCCGGGTACCTGGTTATAGGTCGGCTTTATCACTCTGTCTGTGAACTAATTTGATCAAATAAATCCAACTCAAGTCTTTAAATCATTTAGATCAAAGCCTTTGGTGTAACCAACGAGTATAGACAGAACAAGACTCGTTGGTGTAACAAAGTCAAAGGTGACCATGTCCCAGGCTTAAGCGATGTCCCGATCGATTCTGAGCTAAAATGACCTCATATTTGGGCTTATTTGGGCTTACATTACTGAGATTTTGATAAATAGAATACAAATAAATGGTTAAAATCGTCCAAATTAGACATAAAAGCCCAGAATCAAAACCGTTATATCGTGACGGTGACCAGGCACCCGCTCACCATTGGCCTTGTTCACATGACCCCTCCCCGCTCGATGTAGGACAAGAAACCCGGTCAATCTCTGAATATTCATTACAGGCTATGCACCTGTATTTTACCGTGAAATAAATCGTTCTTGTAACATAGACATGATGGAGGCATGGCTAGTGGTGATGCAGTAGTGTAACCAAGTTTTATTCAATAGGTCATAGACATGACAATAGGTGGCAGCACTGAGTGGTGGGCTTTATCAGAATCACTTAAGATATTACATCTCTCCCTCCTTTTGAAAAGGCTCGTATACTTTGACAAAGTCTCTCTTGTTTCTGTAGTATAACATACAGTTGTACTTTACGTATCTAACTCAGTATATCTTTATATATCAGTCATACTGTTAACTAACAATATTAAAGAACTTGTTAAACAACTTTTGTTAATGATAATTAACAGTGATCTTAATGTTTACTTTTACAGATCGACGTCTTATTAAATCTTGCGTTCAGATAATAAACAGTTTAAACATTCAACTGTCTAAATAGAATATAGATGAACGTCTTTACTTTACATAATCTTTAAGATATGTTGGTGGCTTTCTAGCACGCTTAGATTCACGGGCAAGTACAGGACTCTCAGGTTTCTGTGGGGTGTTAGGAATGAAACTCTTGGTTGGGGACTGAGGGGACACATTACTACTATCGTTATCTGAAAATCGGATGTCAAAATCATCCAGGTTTGGACTAAGATCCTCCTCAAAGACTTTTCCTTTCCCACACTCAGATGAGACCTTCTTCATGAGTGATGAGTTTCGTGTCATCACGTGACTTCCATGTTGAGCCGTGATCATCGATCCTTTCTTGCTGATAACTTTATAAGGAACAGGCTTAAACGGTGTGGAGAGTTTATTTTCTTTTGGCTGTTTGATCAGCACGTTGTCTCCTATTGAGATATCACTCTCTTTCGCCTGTCTTCTGTGATCGGCTAGATCCTTCATGTAAGCTTTAACCCTTTCATCCTTGCGACTGGCAAGGTCTACGCGATCCTGGAAGGTTATTGTCTTCTTCTTTGACAACACGGGAACTTCTGTCCTTATTTTCCTTCCGTTCAGCATTTCTGCTGGGGACAGTCCAGTTGAACTGTGGGGAGTCGCGCGGTAATGTCTCAAAAACATAAAAATCTCCTGTTTCCAGTTTCCATTTTCCACTTTGGCTGTGCGTATCGCCTTACCAAGTGTACGCATAAAGCGTTCTGCTTCGCCATTTGCTTCTGGCCATAAAGGTGTGACACGCCTGTGGGCAAATCCAATGTACTTGGCCCAGGAGCTAAACTGCTCTCCGTTAAATGGCGGTCCATTATCACTTTTTACCACTTCTGGTATACCTTGGCGGGCAAAGATAGCGTCTAGTTTAGGAATTACTGCATTCGCAGACGTTGAATAAACAATCTCAACTTCAGGAAAACGACTATACTCGTCTATAACTACCAATAAATATTCGCCTCCTGCGAAAGGTCCTGTGAAATCAACAGCGACTTCTTTCCATGGGCCATCAGGTAGTGGGGTCATTTGCAAAGGTTCTCGGCTACTCTTAGGAACACTCGACTGACATGGGAGACAGTCTGCAACTGCTTTCTCGACCATGTTATCTATACCTGGGAACCAGACCGTTTCTCTGAGCAAACTCTTGGTTTTCACAATTCCCTGGTGACTAGCATGAGCCAGTTTCACTGCTCTGCTCTGAAGACTTTGCGGTAGAACAATTCTATCTCCTCTAAGTAGTAGTCCGTTAGAAATAGACAACTCATTCTTGACCCGTTTGTAACTAGTAAAATCGTTGGTCAGTTTGTACCACTGTTGAGTAGTAATACACTCCATGACTTCTTTTAGAACTTCGTCTTTTGCTGTCTCAGACACCATCTCTTCTAATGAGATACTTTCTTCGTGGTGGAGACTATAGAACTGAATTGCGTTGATGCACATTCGTTCTGTCTGCATGTCTAGCCAAGTCTTTGTTGGGACACGCTCAGACTTCTGGGGATGACGTGAAAGATAGTCAGCGGGATTCGACTTTCCAGGTCTGTACTCCACTCGTACTTTGTATGGCTGCAGGCGCAAACACAGTCTTTCCAGACGGGCTGTGGGCTTGGACATCGGCTTGTTCATAATACCTTCTAAAGGTTTGTGATCTGTAATCACGGTGAACTCTGCTCCTAGCAAGTAATGATCAAAATGCTCAGATGCCCAGACAACTCCCAACGCTTCTCTTTCAGTCTGACTGTAGCGACTCTCAGTGTCTGATAATTTTCTACTCGCGTACTCGACCACACTCAGACTTCCATCTGCTTTCTTTTGGGTGAGCACGGCGCCTAAGCCAAGGGGGCTTGCGTCAACAACCAACTCGGTCGGACGACTCATGTCGAAATATTCAATCATTTTCCAGTCGGCCATACTTCTCTTCAAGCTTTGAAAGGCCTCTTTTTCTTTCTTTTCCCATCTCCAGGGCTGATCTTGCTTCGTGAGAACTCTGAGTGGTTCCACTGTAGCACTGTAGTTTGGTATGAATCTACTCACGTACTGAGCCATACCTAGAAGACTTTTCACTTCTTCTTTGCTCTGGGGTGGAGTCGCGTTTATAACGGCGGATATCTTCTCCTCACTCGGGGAAATCCCTTGATCTGAAAACACGTGACCAAAGAACGTGATCTCTTTCTTGAAGAATTCGCACTTGTCTTTGTTGGCCGTCACGTTGAATTCTCTCAAACGTTCCATGACACGTTTGATTGTCGCCTCATGCTCTTCAGCAGTCTTGGAGAACACAATGATGTCGTCAGACATATTCTTTACTCCAGGGATTCCTTGCAGCATATCTGCTACAGCTTTCTGAAATACTTCAGCTGCTGAGTTGATGCCAAAACATAGCCTTTTATACCTGTATAGGCCACTGTGTGTCGCGAATGTTGTGATGTATCGACTCTCTTCTGACAACTCAAGTTGATGATAACCTTTGTTGAGGTCTATCTTGGAAAAGAACTGTGATCCATTAAGTTCCACTATTAACTCTTCTATCGTGTTCATCGGATATCTCTCTCGCTCGATAGCTGTGTTGATCATCCGACTGTCAAGACAAACTCTCACTGCTCCATTTTCTTTATGCACGATCACTAACGGGCTGATCCACGGAGTGGGACCTGAAGCGTCTTCTATTATATCTAATTCCTTGAGACGTTCGAGTTCCTCATCAACTTTCTTCCTGACATGAAATGGAATTCTCCGGGGTTTCTGTGCGACTGGCTTGACATCTTTATCAATGGCCAATTGAACTTTTGTTTCTTTCATCTTTCCGATCCCTTCAAATCGATCTTTGTATGTGTCGAAGATGTCGTCCATCTGCTCAACCTTGCACGCAAACTGCACGAGTCCAAGTTTCTCTGCAGTGTTACAGCTCAGCAAGTTGGTCGCTTTACCTTTCAGGACGTAGACTCTGGAGACCGTCTGTCTCTTCGTCAGTGGTGCTTTGACCATGCACTCAAAAGATCCTAGAATTGGTATTTCAACTCGCTCACCTTCGGGACCGTACCCACAAAACTTCTGTTTTACAGGGGACAACTCATCTGTTTTACACGGTAACTTGTTGAAGGTTTCTTCTCCGACAATATTGATCTCTGATCCTGAGTCAATCATCGCTTTGATATCACTATCTTGTAGGCGTACCATTGCCCATTTTGTCTTGGGGTTGTGCTCATTTATTGCAGCAACAACTGGGACCGTGATGTAGTCATTCTCTTCTTCTGACACTGTGTTAACTTTACGTTTATGTTTGCCGTCTTGCGTATGACATTTCTTCTTGAAATGGCCTGTGAAACCACACTTGTGACATTCCACATCCGCGGCAGGGCAGTCACCTTTATGTGGGTATGGACCTCCACACTTCCAGCATTCTTTACCTTTCTTGCCAGAGGCCGACTTGGATCGTCTGTGATCACCATGGTTTTGTGACCTTCCACGTGGCTTACCTTGCTGGGGCTTCTGGTTCTGGTTCTTTTGGCTCGATGACTTCTGTCCTTTATTTACTGCGTTCACTGTATTTCCTGCGGCTTCCATATCTTTCAGCTGATATTCCGCTCGCTCTGCAGCTCTGGCGGTTTGCATAAAGTCATTTAGACTTAGATCATCTCGGATAGCCTTATGCTTTACATGTTTGTTCTTACAGTTATTTACTAAGTGGGCCAAAGTGATGAGATCAATTATTCCTTGTTTCTCTAGTTTGTCAATTTCGATGACAGCCACTTTCTCTTTGACGCGCAGCAAATAGTTGTCAATCGACTCACCTGCCTGTTGCGTGACCTGATGCAACATGTTCATGCCATACACTCTGTTCAGCTTCGGCTTGAAGTAACCATTTAAGGCAGTTCTCAGTGACGTGTAGCAGTCAGCTGCGTCTTCAGCACCTACATTATCTAACCTTTTAATCACTTTGCGTGTACCACTACCTATATAGTAGAAGAGCATATTCCTCTTATCCCTCTGCGTTGTGACCCTCATGGCCGCTATCATCGACTCAAAGCCTTCCAGCCATTCCTCCCATTTTGTAGAAATTTCAGGGTCGTCGGTCACGATAAACTCTGGGTAGGTAGGTAGGTTAATTTGAGGTGGGGGTGGGGGTGGATCGGGCATTTTGAAATTTGTTTACCACCACGTTAAAACCTGAGAACCCTTTTTTGATAGGTTAAGTAATGATGAAATTTACTTTTGCAGTTTTGTGTAATTATCTTTTAGATTTACACGAAGTTACGTAAATGTATTTTACGATAGCAACTTTTCTACTCGATAACTTTGCAAAAGAAAGATCACATATCAATGCTTGACACACGTTAGCACAATAACTTTCAAGTTGAGATATTTGGTATTCAATACAACTGTGCACAAAATACAATGTATAGGTTCACATATACTTTTACCACCTTATACTTTACATATCTGTTATGCCCACTCTTTATATTTGACCACTTTGAGTTAACACATGTGAGATTTCTCTGGTATTTATGCACTTATACCATATTTCACTTCATAGCAACCAACAGGAATCACAAAACTTATACAGCAAAATGACACACTGTCATTAATGTAAATACTTCATGTAAAATGCAGCACAAGTTTGTCAATATTTTAAGACTGTCAATGTTCATACAAGGTAAATGAGTCCACTTCCAGGCCTTCTTTCCTTGATTTATTTACACCAAGCAGTCGCGAGCAGTCTACGATGACGGACGCTAGCAGAGCGGTTAGACTTGAATAACTCGCATGGATCCTCTTCCTTCAGGTTGAGATAATCTTTAGTTCACATGTGGGGCTGATATGTAGAAACAGGGTAGGCCTTATGAACGACCGGGCGGAGTACCTACACAGTCTTATGCATTAATTTCCAACGTTGCGCGCACCATCAAACTCGGTTGACAGTGGGTGAGAAGTCTAAGTTGCCACGGCGGAGCATCATCAAAGTTCTCCTAAGGGCACTGCAGGGGCATCTTGGGGTGTTGAGTCATCAACTTGGGTCTTCGGAGCTTCAAATTTCATCGGCTACTCGAAACAGTTCATGTTGACTCTTCTCCCTCGAATTGGCTGGGGGCACCACAGAGAGCATACCACCACTCTCCCAGACTCTGAGTCATGTGGGCCAGTCTTCTGCACCAAAGTTCTCAATATTTACCAAACATCCAGACTTCTCCTATGAACAGCACATGCTCTGATGCTTCTTCTCCCTTCTTATCGCGAAGAATACAACTTCTGTGGGTTCTGTCAGTATTTAAACACAGCTTTCTCGTCGCCAATGTAACATAGACATGATGGAGGCATGGCTAGTGGTGATGCAGTAGTGTAACCAAGTTTTATTCAATAGGTCATAGACATGACAATAGGTGGCAGCACTGAGTGGTGGGCTTTATCAGAATCACTTAAGATATTACAGTTCTCACGGGCCTAATATATATTGACAGATAGGTTAACATACATAGATGACTATGTCAAAGTCCTGGAATGAAAATAATGTGAAATAACGCGTCAAAACGTGCAAAATCATTGCACCATTTTTGCTGCGTCAGCGTTTCTATTGATATCAGATTAAGAGCAACGCCAACGAAGCCTTACTGTTGGAGGTTTTTCATTGTATAAAGTCAATGAGCAGGGTTCTTCCTAGAAAAAGATTTCGAGTATCAAATGCCCCATTTTGCTTAACCTTAGGGGGTCATTTTTGGAAAATAGGGGGTCTTCTGACTATAATCTTATCAAATTTCTGTAATTTTGATGCGGGAATGGCCCCCTCTAAGTCATCCTAATGCGGGAATTGAATTCCTGATGCAGGAATCCCGCATCCCGCACGTCTAGGGAGAACCCTGAATGAGCCATGAAATCACTCTATTGTGTTGGCCCCTCCTCAATTTGTACCAATTATAGGTTTCAGCTCGGCGTCATGGCTGGTTGGACTTGACTGACCACCCTCCCCCCCCTCCCCCTCTACCCCTCTGCCCCTCAGGTGATCACCTCTGCTCATTGGTCACTGGTGGTGGCTGTAGTTACAAGTAGTAGGAGAGGTAAGAGGTGACAGGTGAGGCACGGCTGGCTGATTAGTATGGTGGCCCATTTGAACAATTAACCCCCACCCGCTACCGGGGGCAAGGTGGCCGGGACTCTACTGATGGCCACCGCAGATACCGGACTCCACTGCAGGGGTCCGGGCAATTCTTGTTTTGGTATTCCTTCGCTTCCGCGCCAAGGTGGAGGTCAGACTGCCCGGGTCGATGCGGGTGATGGGATGTTACAGGGGAAGGCTCTTCATCTCCGCACGTTTACCTGGATTAAGGACATATCTGATGCTTTCAAAAATATATATCAATGGTATCTGTGCAGACCTGTGGATCTCCTTAAACGCATACAACGCATTCGGGAAACATGCGTTCATATCGAAGGCAAAAAAAACATTGAGACTCCGCTCGGACACGTGGAGGCTTGACATGGTAAGATGGCGTCAGCCGGGCAGGCTCCGAATTTTTTTTATTTAGGCCTGATCCAGCCTAACAAAATCAATAAAATACAAGAAAATAGGTTTTAATATGTCTTAGGCTCTTATACATCGTATGGTTTGATTATTTTAGGCATGGTCACGTTTGCATTTCAAATATTTTGAGACCATGTTTTACAGATTTATATGATTCAGAGATTAAATTATTTGTGAAATTGTCACAATAGTGTCATTTTTTCTGACCTACCGTCGAACTATCTTATCTAAAATCTAAGATAGCTATGAACTATTGTTAATGTTTGATTTAATACTGCTTGATGTGTATAGTTAATTGATCCATGAGTCGTTCATCCAGGTTATCGAGCCGATCAGCCTGCGTTTAAAGTTAATGCATCCATTCCCCAATAGTTCAAAAGAAATGGACGATGAGGAAGCTCTTAATATGAAAGGATTTTTTATTGAAGTAGACATCTCATCCCGAGTCAAAGCCACAGTGAATAAGTCTCCATCAGTCCACCTTCCCATCTCCTACTCAGCGATCAACCACATTTAGAATACAAGTTGTTCCAGCGCATTCCAGACCGCCCTAGTGCTTAGCTCTATCACAATCCTTTGTCCGAAGCTGTTGGTATTGGTAAACAGGGCTCAACATTAACTTTTTAGCTTTCCTGCTCGTCGGGCAGGTGTAGGTGGAACTTTACCTGCCCGGCCCTTAAATTAACCTGCCCTTTTGTACTCTAGTATTATAATATGGGAGAAATTTTACCTGCCCTTCGGGCAGGTGAGAGTCAAAATTTACCTGCCCCACCTCAAGTTTTACCTGCCCCGGGCAGGCGGGCAATGCTTAATGTTGAGCCCTGGTAAACTCCAGTATACTCCCGACAGGGTCATCAAAGGCCGGGTGTGTGGTGTCCTTTCTATGGGACATTGCACACTAAAGACCCCTTGCCACTCTTCGCAACGAGTAGGGTATCGCACCCGGTGGCGGGTTTCTCCTAAACCATATCATATATTCGGTCACCGCCCTTGTGGCGTAAAATAAGCTGAAAAGTTCTACCTTGTGCAGTCTGGAAAGAACCCATAAGGGTTGGCCGGACGTTAAACTACCCCAACAAACAAACAATGCGCAGGAGCCGTAGGTATTACTCCGAGCAGTTCTTCTAACTCTATGGTTAAACTCTAACTCCTAACTAACTCGCTCCCTACCTTTGCAACACCTTTTATACTGGTTAACAGGTGGCGCTAGGAGCGTAAAATGTCTCTACCTAGAGGTAGACTTGCTAGGTCTGATCCTAACTAAATTATAAAAGATGATAATTTATTAAAAGTACTAAGCTATTAGTACAGCTAGGCCTAAAACATTAATATTATTCTTCAATGAATATTAAAATGGGCCAACCTATCACAATCAAATGCTTTTGTCTTTGATAGTACCTTTGGTCACGTGTCGTTTGGTCTTGTTATGTCCACCCCTGTAATGACAAGGGACATTGCCCCAAAATTCAACATGCGACATCAGGACCCCCCCCACCTAGGGCCCCACTGCTCGTGCAGTGCCAGTAGCTTCTTGTAGTGACGGTACGCTACATGGAGCTATAGTGGCCTTTCCTACGCTTTTCATGTAAAAGAAAAATCTGTTTAGTGACCAAGTGCCAGTTTTTGCAACAGGGTCAGGAAAAATATTGTGCCCACCCCTGCCCATTGGCCAATGGCTGACAATTTTGGAACACGGCCAACGAAAAAGTCTTTGTTAAATGGACATGGATGGCTGTCATATATGCTTTGTTTTTTGGCCGTCATTAATATTATTTACAGGCATTATTTACAGAATTAGTCTGGGCCCTTTTTGGCTGTCATAGGTCCTTTTTTTGGTTGTCATAGAATTAATATAATGATGATCCGGCTGGAATTTACACAGGTTGCCCATGCCTTCTCAGAAATAAAAATAATGCACTGAAGACAAGTTCAGTGCAAAAGAATTATATTCTTTAGATTTGGAGCTAAGTATTGAAATCTCTTATGTATTGGCAGGAGTACGTTGTGGATTAAGTCAAACTAGTGTAGTAGCAACATGCTGAGCTGCGTTCCTGTCCTGTGGCTAGGTATAGAGTATAGGCAAAAATAATATAGCTACACAAAAATGGTCAAGTCCGGCCGTCGCCTACGAGATTGTGGTGACGTTTCTGTTAGTGGCGCCATCTGTGATTGTCCGTGCAACTGTTTACAATGCGGCCGTTTTCGTGACGTCATACTCTTTGTTTAAATTGAGCTGAGTGGTTACTTTTTGATGTTCGTTTATTTATCGGGGAGTATCACTATTAAAGTTCGTTCTTGTCCATATCCTGTATTGATTCGTCTATTCATTATTCGACTGCGTGATATTATATCGCTTATCGTAGATCTTTCGTTTTACTTGAAGATGTTAATAAAAGAGTTATACTAAGATAATGGGGAGTTCTTAGTGATTATTTGTTGAAGTTGCTAGCTTTCTCCAGATAGATGTTATCCTGGATCAAAGTTTGATTCTTAGTGGTAGAGATTCTAAGTAAAGGGGCTCAATCCTATACAAAGAACACGCGCTTGGCAAGAGGTCAGTTTATTACATTCATGATAATATTCCGAAGGTACAAGTATACAGTTCTCCATCCATACAGCTCTTCCTTTCCTTTCACAATTCAAACACATCAGTAACAATCCAACCAGGTATAGCTTTGGTCAAGCTTCCCCTTTCGCAAGGTATATACGCTCTTACACTGTTGAGAGAGTCACCTCTCGTCTACCGGTAACGGAGACCATTGGTAGGATCTCTGTCACTTCCAGCACGTAGTCCGTAAGGCTAAGCCTAAGCCGTCCTAATCCTTACTAGCACCTGTTCATTGTGGTTACTACCATCCTTAACACTGCCTGTGTGATCCGTATGTCTGACTATTGCTCCATGTGTTCTGTTCGAACTCTTTCTTGGTCTGCTCGTCTGTCTCAAGTCTCATACTGCTTATATAGCGACAGCCAAAAGGCTTGTCGCTATGCTCATTTACACTATTACTTAATGAAGTCTTACTTATCTCTCATACTGCCCATTCTTACTCACATAAACTAATTCTATTTCTAGCTATCATATAAACTAATGTTCACGGAAAGGCCTGCTGTTCTTAGCATCTTTTAGTTAGATGTGTCGATCCATAACGTACCCTTACAGGTCTCCATCGTCATTCGTCGTACCTGTGCGTACCTGCAGGACGTGCCTCAGCCCGGCTGCAGTCCCTACGCCTGGGGGCCTTACCGCTCTCCACATACTTTAACTATGCCACTAAACGATGTCGCCGCCTGGCGTTTAGCACACGTATCAGCGTTACAAGTTCCACTATAATATTCTTGCCAATACAAATGAGTTTACAATATTTTATTATATACTATTCTAGTTTTTCTTGCACTGTACCTCAGTGCAATATATGAAGTCACGAAAACGGTAACAATGACGGCTGCGTTGTAAACGGTTGCACGGACAATCACAGACGGCGCCACTGATGGCGAAGTCACGCCAAAATGAATCTAGTCATTAATCTTTCCTTTGTAGAATCGTTGGTATAGGGTTGTGGTAAATGGCGACATCCCCAAGCGGGGACGATTGGAACTAAGCTCACTCCTAGACAGGTACGCACAGGTACGAACGGGACATAGGTGCAATAAGGAAAACTGCTAGGGAACATTATGATCATGATGTATGGAGTATCCAGCTTAGGAGGACATCATGAGATTAAGGTCACCTTTTGCATTTTTTGGCATTTTCAGGCTCCAGTTTATCATCCCATCCTGGAATCTTGGAATAGCTTTTTGGCTTGTAGAACATAAGGGCATACAAATCCCATTGGGTCATACACAGAACTGACCACTCTGAACAAACCCTTTTCTTGCACATGTCACTTCCTT
Organism: Lepidonotus clava; assembly: GCA_936440205.1. NCBI lineage: Eukaryota > Metazoa > Annelida > Polychaeta > Phyllodocida > Polynoidae > Lepidonotus > Lepidonotus clava. The sequence continues at coordinate 287,895 of OW387139.1, forward strand.
TGGCTTTATCTTGTGTATCCCATTGGACTCGAGGGCTCTCTCAACAGGAAGTGTTGCTGAGTCAAGATCAAGGCTTATAATTTTCTTTGCCCTGTCCTTGTGAGGAATGGAGTCTATCACCACTTTACTGTTGGAAATCCATTTTGTCAATCTAAACCCTCCAAGGAACAAGAGCCGACAAAGTTCGCTTACCAGTTTCTTTGCCTGATCCACTGTTGAAACAGATTTAAGGCAGTCATCAGCATAGACATTTTCCATCATGGTGCTGATGGTCTCTTGATCAAACTCAGATTTGTGATCTCGAGCAGTACGTTTGAGAGCAAAGCTTGCACAGGTAGGACTCCATGTTCCACTAAACAAGTGGACTGCCATCCTGTAAGTCTCAGGTGGAAGGCTTGGATCTCCATCTTTCCACCACAGGAACCTCAAAGCATGTCTGTGGCATGGAGAGACTCACGCCTGGTGAAACACAGCTTCTATATCTCCCATTATGGCAATTTGATCCTCCCTGAATCTTAGTAACACTCCAATAAGTTTGTTTGTCATGTCAGGGCCTTGTAACACTTGTTTGTTCAGTGATGTACCATTGCTGCACAATCAAAAACAATGCGCAGCTTCTCAGGCTTGTTTGGATTCATGACACAATGGTTTTAATTGGTTTATAAAAGTTGATTGTCTTAATAAATTACTGTCTGCATCTAATGGGGAGTAAATGGGGAGAGCTTGAAGTGGTAAGAGTCCTAGTGGTGTATAAGTCCTTTAATAAGTCCCCAGCTCAGGTAGAGTGCAAGTGGACACCCACCTTAAATAGTCCTGTTGCTAATTGAAATGATACATGACTTCATCAGGGATATTCCTAGAAAATAATTTCGAGTATCAAATGGCCCAGCAGGTTAGGTTTCAAAGGGGCCATTTCCGAAAATCAGTGGGGCTTTTTTCATCTTTTCTTACATATGTAGTATCATATTAATGTGGGAATGGCCCCTTTAAAGTTGTCCCAATGCGGGAATTAAAGTATTAATGCGGGAATCCCGCATCCCGCACGCCTAGGAATATCCCTGCTTCATGTACTGTAGGTAGCTTTATTCACATGAGAAGAGACAGTCCATTTGGTTATAATCCCTGATTGGGTTGATGTTGATAAATGTTCAGAGTGAGAGAGCGAGAGGTCCAGAGATATGTTCACCTAAACAGATGGTGGGAATAATAATATTAACATTCCCATGGAGAACTGCAGGTGTCGGGTAAGCAGCGTGTTAGCGAGCGCTGGAGTAAGTTGCCAGGAGCGATGAGTAGGGGGCACGGCTGGAGTAACCCTTAGCGGAGATGAGTGTGTGGAGGTCAGACTGACATGGATTCTAAAGGCTAACAACCCCGAGTCAGGGGTTCGGTTAGGTTTATATACTAGTGTAAAGGGGAGTGTACATAGTGTATGTACAGTGTATATGGTGTATGGTGATGACTAAGCAGCTGTTGAGTACATAGGGGTGAAGGCTATTAGTCAGTGTGAGTAAGCTCTGAGAGGGGTAGTAAGTAAGGTCTGAGGGATAGGGAGTAAGCTCTGAGAGGGATAGAGAGAGGACAAGAGGCAGATAGGAGCCTGCCCTGTCAGCATGTTGTTGTCAGTGTTATTAATGGGGGTGAGGTAAGCAATGTTGTTCAGGTTGGTGTTGCCTGTCTGGTTGATTTATGTATTTTGTTGTATCTCTGAACCTCTTTACAACAGTAGGCTAGCATGGTAGTAGAAACCGTGCAATATCTAGGGTCCTGAACTTACTGCATAATGATATATTAGTAGGAGGACACATCAGGATCAAAGCCCTTAGCCAAAAGATCACTTCCAAATGCTATTGGGTTAACATGCTTATATAGATATACCGGAGTATGTAAAGGTGTGCAGAGTGTGTGCTCTGAGGAAACGCACTCCTCACTTTAAGGTATTGGCCAAATCTTGTGAGCGACCGCAAAGGGCATGGCAATGGGTCCAATGTAAATATGGCTGAATAGATAGACTACGTTCCAATAGAGGAGCAACATTCATCTCAGAATTCTTCACTGAAGTTACCATGAGAATAGGCTGTAGACAAACCCTCACTGTGGGAAGAATGCGTTAGGGTAATGCTCGAGTGGAAAGAATGCATAAAAGCCTTGAAGACATTATTGCTTGCTATGTATCAGGAGACCAAAGTGTCTGGCCGGACTTGGTGCCAGTAGTGCTGTGGAATCTTAGGTCTACGGTGAGTTTGAGATCTGGCTTTGCTTCTTATACTCCAGGGATCTTCCTGGAGCTACGGGATGCAGGATGCGGGATTAGCCCATCAAATTTATAATTTGTCCCTTAAACTAATTATGAAGGGGCCATTCCCGCCCTGAAAATTGTCTTCAGTAAACTTTAAACAGTGAAAGGGCCCCAGTTTTTTGCTGAAATGGCCCATCTAGATGTTATCACATGAGGCTTTTGATACTTGATCTGGTTTTCTAGGAAGATCTTTACACCCTATTATTTGGTAGGGACCCAGTTAGTATGGGATTTCCAACCCAAACTGAAAGCCCAGCATCTTTAAATGACAACGAAACATTTCTTGGAATTAGAGATAACATTGTGTTGTTTATGCATATGGCTGAGGATGTCATAGCAGCCTATGAGAATGAATGAGAATAGCTAAGATAGCCAACCCAGTGGTGTTTTTTCTAATTATTTTTTATCAAACCATGCTCATGTTCATTCACAATTAAAATCTGCCGTATAGGTGTATAACATACATTATTTTAGTACATACAAATTCAGATACAAAGTAGGATGCACACTGTTGCTGTGTACAGCATCCGGTGCATGTCCACTATAGTTGTTACAAGTTTTAAATATTTACTTCATCATAGTATATATTGTCAGATAAAGAATAGCAGATTGTAACATTTGTACAAGGCAAGGCATGTAGAGAGTGAGTGAATGTTGGGTGTTTTACGCCGACAGCCAGGGTCATTTTCATGGCAAAAACCAGTTGGGACGAATTCTGTCTTTGGCGATCGAATCTATGAGATGAAGGGGACAGGGCAGGCAAACAGCAGGGGATCAAAATCTGGAAATAGTTTTTGCTGTACCTTATCCCTTAGTGAACCAAGCACTAACCAGGAATTAAACCCAAAGAACCACTTGGTGAGTGCAGGATCCCCCTATCATCGCCTCATATGATCAGCAGGGGCTATTGGGGGCCTATTCTTACCCAGACCCCCACGGGGTAGGCATGTAGATGTAACAACAGATGTATAATCGCACCCCATACATCAACACTGAGGCTGCCATGGGTGTAATGAGAGCCAGCAGACACTTTGGAGTTTTTTTTAGGCTGAGCGAACCTGGTGTCTCCCGGTAGTGATGGTAGGGGTCCACTGAGGTAAGGGATTACCTCGTGCATATGGTTAGCAGCAATACTTGAATAGATGTTGTGCAAATGACGTCACAACTGTCCAGAATGGGCTGGCCGCCATATTGGTGATCAGTTTCTAATCATTGTTATTCACAATTCTGAAGAATTTGAATTACAATGTTATGCTACAAATACTTGAAAAGGTCTTATGTAACAAAACTATATCATTCAAAATGCACACAATGTTATTTTTTCCATAGCCACGTGGTCCTGATCACCATGTGGTGATCACCAAAAAGTGATCACGTTACCATGTCTGCACAAGGTCTATAGAATAGATATTTAAAAGGGAAGTATGGAAGGAAGGTCACCAGAATATGAAGCGATATAACTCAACATTGAAATTGTATGAAAGTTATAGGTAGGACCTAAGGTAGGTACAACGGGCCTGCACCCCAGTGTTAGCAGGAGGTCTGATCTACCCGCGGCAGCACTACCATGGGAAATCAATAATCAAGGGGTATAAAGGAATAGGGACAGTCAGTATTGGACAGAGACAATACACTTTTATATATGAGTCTTAAGGATTTGGGAGCTTGGTAGTTGTACTGAGACAAAATAAGTCTGTGGTGGCATCTGGTGACTAGACATGGAAAACTGAGACTTTACGGAGACGAGTGGACTAGCGATAGGGAAGCTTGCCTCCGAGGTCTATTAACAAACATTGCCTGTACATATGGGACATTGTACTCATGTGATTACATCAGCAATTGTGTTCATTCTGATATCCTGCGACAAACTTGTCCTCTGCAAAGCGTTGTCTTCGTCTTGGATCTGAACACCCCAAACAGAGATTGGGTCTACCACTAGCTAACAGAAGAATGATACTAATGACTGATAATGAAGTAGGGGAAGTAAATGACTAGTGATTCCCAACAAACTTCTATAAAGACCTAAACATACACATAGTATGTTGAATATGGCTATAAGGCTTGTCTGGAATATGCTACCACGTGAAATGGGGTTGGTTCGTGGGTGGACCAGATATTTATAGTGGTGTGTCAACAACTCCATGGCAACAGGGCCCTGGGTTCTGATTGGCTAAGGGGCCTAAAATGGTCCCCTCCAGGGAGCAGAAAGAGTCACTTGTAGGACTGAGACCCTAAGTGGGAAAAAGTCTAAAACCAAGCCCAAGATAAAGGGAACAAGGCTTAAAAAGTGACAGTGTTCAGAAAAACAATGTGAATCCAAAAGTAGTTCTGGAAAAACAGAGTGTAGAACACAAAGTTCAATCTAAAAGATTGCTTGCAGTCTCGAGTAGTCTCTGTTCAGGCATCTTGAAATCACGGTACCTAACTAGTGTTAGGAGGACAAGGCAGAATAAATAGTGTATTCACCCAGTCTGGGAGTAAAAGACTTATATGGAAAAAGTCTATGTTGACACAATAGGGAAATCAGCTAGAGCACTGACCTCTAGAAAATATCAGTCAAGGGTTCTATTCCAAATGGAAAGACCAAAGAAGATTCCAGTTAAAAAGAAAAAAAATGTTTATGAGGCTAAAACTGGGTCTTCTCCTTGAGCACAGGGAAGGTCAGTGGACCATAAGGTCCGTGGTGTTAAGGCCCAAAGGTGCATTGGTATGCATCCTCTGGATCCAATTGAATTCCACTAAGTCCCTGAGGTATTTGGGTTTGTTGCCCACTGGGTGGGCATGGATAAAGTTCAGGATATGCAATTCAACATATGCAATATGCAATTCACATCATCTCACTCTTAGGTTTATTGTGCCCTATGTTGTAGAAGTGAGCCTGGAAGCGATCCATAACATATTGGATGCCACATCGTTTGCATGACAGGCAATAAACTATGTTTGAACTCTTGCAAGAAATGTTGTGTTTGGTAACATTCCCTTCCTGAGGCCTTACACCGGATCCGCCCTGTCTTGTTGAGGCGAGGGCAATATCTGCACCCTTTAGTGTTGCATGGGTTGCAAGGATTGTGTACAGTGTCTGCTGGCATGGTCTCTTTTCTCCTCGGGAGTTGAGCTCTCACCAAGAGGTCCTTCAGGTTTTTAGGTCTCCTATAGGCAGGAAGAACCTTGTTCTTAAAGATATCTCTGGTTGAGCAAGAGCGTCCCAGGATGTCCCAATTGTCATAGACTATTTCTGTCAGGGCATTGAAGCCCGGAATGAAGGTTGTGACCAAGATGTTGGGGGAGGGGGTGGTCTCTTGTTCTTTCTTACAGCCAAGAAGATCACTGCGTTGAGTCCTCCGGGCCTTCTGGAAGGCTCGGAAGACTACCTCAATAGGGTAGTTACACCTAAGGAGATACCCTTCTCAATACTGTGAGTCCCCTGAGCAAATTCTGCGAAGACGCAAAAACTGGCCTAAGGGTATGCCCTGTTTGCAGTGGCTCGGATGAGCCGAGTGAAAATGGAGGTAATTTTTGGAGTCTGTGGGCTTTGAGTAAAGGTCAGTGATTAACCAACCATCCCCTCTTTTTTGGGCCCAGACATCCAGGAAATTGACTTTGTAGCAAGAGTAATCTGAAGTAAACTTAATGGTGTCATGGACGCTATTGAGATGGGCAATGAAGGTCTCCAATTCCTTCTCCCCATGGTCCCAGATAAAGAAGATGTCCGTGGTTGGTGGGGGTAAGTGTAAACAAACCGATCTTCAAAATCTGCCATGAAGATGTTGGCATAAGTAGGGGCCACTCTAGTTCTGTAAGAAGTCTTCCCCATTGAAGCGGAAGTTGTTCATGGTAAGAACCATGTTTAGCAGTTGACAGATACTTTGGTTGGTAGGTTCTGGATCCTTATCCATCTTCCTGTATTTTATGAGGAACTTGGCTACAGCCCTGAGGCCCTCAAAGTTAGGGATGTTTGTGTAAAGCAAACTCACATCCAAGGTGCACAGGATGGAATTGTGAACATGGGTTTTGTGTGGTATAAATTGAAGAGAAGACCTGAAGGCAGGAGATGTGGTTGAAGTTAGATATGTATTTCTCTACAGTCTCAGGAGAGTAGGCTAAAAGGGGCCTTCCATTAAGTATGTACGCACCAAGGGGGGGGGGGGGGTCCAAAATTTTGGAAAATTTGCGTACATATATGTACATATCCAATGCATATTTTAGCCCAAGGGGGGGGGGGTGGGGGGGTGTAGAATTTCAGAAATTTTGCGTACGTACTAAATGGAAGGCCCCAAAGGCCTATTGCTGCTTAGTGGTTACATGGTGTGTTGTCTTCTGCTGCTGGACCCAGAGTGTCCTTACAGCAGGGGTGCACTTCCCCACCTCACCTTTGGCCTCTGACCCAATTACATTAATTAGGCCAGGTGACCACTAGGGGGAGGGGGAGTGCAAACAAAGGTTCTGTATATCTAATAATCATAAATTCTATAATCTAGTATGTACATATTTGAAATATATTTTGATTATTTATGCCCGGGCATTGGTCTACTGCCCAATGGCGAGACATTATTCCCATGAACTCAGAACAACAGAAAATTTCATTGGACACTGGTCACCTGACCAGGCCTGACCAATACATACCAGCAGGACATATTATTCCCGCCACTGGACTCTGGTCACTGCTACCCAATGGACGCAAAAATTAACACGTACTGAGTAATGTCAAGAAACTCGCCGAAAAACCAAAGGAATGCGGAGTTAGTGGCAAACATTCGTCTCACGGGTACAGCTAACCCCACAAAAGGAGTACCAGTACAGGATTTACGCGATAGACGTCAGAAATCAGGACAAACACCCGCTGCTACCTTGACCAGTCACGAGGTAGCCATGGCCGACGCGAACCCCCCAGCCAATACCACTACTACCCCCACTGTCACTACACGGGCAAGGTAATGACGCAACGACTGGGCAGCCGGAGCCGGTGCTACAGCCGCCCCCATCACCACCTACCATACAGTCACTCCATAAACTAATAGCTGATTTAAACGACAAGGTGGATAGGGTGGCCGTTCAACGGTCACGCTCCCGATCGGCAGGCAGCAGGTCCCGTCACGGCCGTGACTCCCGCAGCGACAGAGGATACCGGTCAAGGCACCGGTCCAGGCGCAGGTCCCGCTCACATCGCAGGAGGTCATCATCTAGACGACGAGACCGACGTGAAAGCTCAAGACGGCGCTCCAGGTCCACATCCAGGGACTCGAGAACCTCAAGACGACGCTCATCACGATCAAATACCAGACGAACCCGCTCCAGGTCGCCCCGCCATACAAGACGCTCACCGGCCACAGCGCGAAGCGTCGAGAGCGCACTGGAACAACAGTACCCACAACTGGGACACTCGGCAGGTAAATACCTCTCTACTAGAGATCTCACTTTGCAGCCATACGATAATCTCCCCCCCATGCTCAAAAAACAGGCTAGGGCCAGGAAGTCACGTAGAGACATTGTACTATTAGCTTAGCACTTTTAATATATTCTCGTGTTATATAATCCATCAGGGATCAGGCTTAGCAAGTCTACTTCTAGTCTACTTCTAGGAGAAATATCTTACGCTCCTAGCGCCACCTGTTAACCAGTATAAAAGGCGCTGCAAGGTAGGGAGCGAGCAGTTAGTGGTTAGTAGTCACTAGAGTTTTAGTGAGAATGTCAGCTAAGTAAGTTTAACCAAGGAGTTATACCTGGAGTAAGTACATCGGCTCCGTGTAACAGACTGGAGTTTACCAATACCCACTACCTCGGACATAGGATTGTGTTAGAGCTGAATACTAGAATGGTCTAGAAGGTGTTGGAGCAACTCGTGTTCTAAATGTGGTTGATTGCTGATAGGAGATGGGAGGTGGACTGATGAAGACTTATACATGGTGGCTTTGACTCGGAATGAGATGTTTACTGAATAAAAACCCTTTCATATTAAGAAGCTCCCTCATCGTTCATTTCTTTTGAACTATTGGGAAGTGGACGGACAAACTTTAAAAGCAGTCTGAATTACTCAGGCATTCTGGATAAACGACTCATGAAGACTTGGATATACACGAACATTACGCAGTCTTAAATCAAACATTAACAATAGTTCAACATGACATTCCCTGAGTACATGTGTGGGATTTTACGAATGACCATACTGCATCTAGACCCTCTCTCAGATATCCACGCCCTCATAACACATGCATCGGAGGTGGCACAGGATGCGGCCACCATACAGTGGCCGGCCGTCAGAGATTGGTCGCAGTCGGTGATGGCCCATATAGAAGATAAGCATGCCTCCTGGCACGATAACGAATTGATCCAGAGTGAGCGCACTCGACTCTCGTGGATTCCATCCCGGGCAGAAACCACAAACAGGATCCCATGCCCCGAGTTCAACAAGGACCGCTGTTCGGAGCGCAAGGAGCATATCAGGGAGGGGACAACCTGGACCCATGTGTGCGCCCTGTGTTTTTACGCGATAGGCGAGGAGCGCACGTCCCATGGCGCATTTAGGTGCGGATCTAAGAAGGTCATCCGCACCCACGAGCAGGAGAGGTCAGACAACCGCTCAAGAACCAATAATAATCCACGGCAAAACAAAGGCAAACAGGAGACTGCTTCAAAAAACTAGTCTCCGCCTGCCGGCCGAGCCGAGGCGGACGGCCGGCCGACAGGCAGGGTCCCGGCAACCGTATAGCCCGCGACGCCCCACTTCAAACACCTCATGGCGACAGCCACTCAACAGACTTGATTGCCCAATTGTCTCACGCAATTATGGAGCCAAGGCGACCGGGTCATGACCTAGATCTTGAGGTCACCACCGACACACTTCCGCTGCAACCAGGCGCGAAACTGCCAAATTATGAGGCCAACTGTGGGGCGCCTGATACCGTGGATTACCGAAAAAATCAACCGGTCAGAAGTATACCCGCCGAATCATCCGGACATGTGGTCACTGGCGACCAGCAACACGGCAAGCAGGCACGCGAACCCGAGTGTTCACACAGCACCACCAGCGACTATGGGGCACGTGGCCCCGCCACCGGCCCACACACGGTCAACGATCCGACTGCCAACAGTGAGGGCACCAAGAATCGCCCCATTACCCCCTCGCCTCTACAGACCATGGACCACGCGAGACACACCACTGGACCTGATGACTACCCCAGTGACTCCGTCGGCCCATCTAGCTATGACGGCCCCAAGGAACTACATCGGGGTTACGCCTTCCAGCTCGGGACGGGACGGGCAGCCTTGCCCCCCCCCGCCACCGCCGGCCTGCTCGGTACGCCCGGCTATACACCCCCGGCTATACACCCCCGGCAACCGCTCGGGGAAATGCCGCCCACGCCAGTGCTACAGCTGTCGTTGGCCGCACGACCTCGTGTCACACACCGACAACACCCATACCCGCCGGCCCGGCCACACCTCTACCCCGCCCCCAGATGGCGGTCCAACGCGACGATCACATACTCCTACCAGCCCAGTGTGCAGAGGATAATAAGGACACACCGCCTCCAGGGCCAGATGTCGCCGGTTATACCGCCCAGCAGTATCATCCCGCCGCCCCCGACCTTCATGCACCGACCTGGGAATCTACCAACCCCGTCCGTGTATGTCAACTGGCAGCGACCGGTCCAGAACCCTGTGGACACAGCCCCGCTATATGTGAGTACAAACACAATGCCAACTGCAGGGCACCTCCACATTTTCTAGCGTGCGTTGGTTACCCGGCCGCCCCTGATGACCCACCCCCACCATCTATGGACAGATGGGACGCGGGCCTTGAACTTATACCACCTGATGACGCGGTCACCCGGCCTAGGGAAAATCACACGCGCGCACCTGACATGACTTCCTGGCCATTTCCCACTTTACAGCTGCAGTCCGGTATGGCAAGGATATATGATAGCTCTCATCGGTCAGGCGTTTACAACCACATTCGCCCCCGGCTGGTCATCCACACGGATCTGGCGTTGCCCCGGTGGGACGCCAGGGCCACGGGACATCCAGACGATGCATGGATATTGGACGGGATACGTTACGGGTTTCCCATACAATACACGGGGCCGCCAAACTATAATCCGATAAGTAACTACAACCACTCGTCTGCTCAAAACTATGCTGAATCGGTTAGGCAGTACATTAACAAGGAGACACGCTTAGGAGCACTTCATGGCCCATTCGACTCCCCCCCCCTTCACTCCTTGGTTCTGGGTCAGCCCCTTAATGACCAGGGAGAAGCCAGACACCGAGGAGAGGAGGGTAATCGTGGATCTTTCATACCCGGGGGGTGGCGTAAATCAACATATCCAGCCACATGTTTTTAATGGATCACCGGCTGTACACAACCTCCCCACCGTGGAGCATGCAGTGGCTACAATAGCTCGCTGTCCACCGGGGGACGTGCGCCTGGCCGTAATTGACCTCTCCAGGGCCTACCGCCAGTTCCCCGTCCCCCCAACGGACTGGCCCCTCCTGGGTATGCACTTTGACGGCAAGTACTACTTCGATGGGCGAATCCCGTTTGGCGCGCGGATGTCATCCTTCGCGATGCAGTCTATCGCAGAGTTCACCCGCCGCGCCCTACGCCACATCGGGATTTGCGCCCATGTATACCTCGACGATATCATTCTTATCTCTAACTCGAGGGAACAGGCCAACGCCCACTACAACAGGACTCTCACCCTCCTAGACGACCTGGGCCTTAAGGTCGCGGAGAATAAACTCCGCCCGCCCGACAGGTGCACTGTCTGGCTTGGCATTAAGATCGACTTGGAAGCAAACATGCTATCCATCCCTCCTGAAAAATTGAGACAAATACACAAGTGCTTGGCGGCGGCCGCCCGGAAGACCATCATCACCAAGCGCCACTTGCAGTCCCTGCTGGGTTTTATAAACCACTTGGCCAAGGTGGTCCGAGCGGCCAGGGTCTTAGTTTCCCGGATGTTGGCCGCCCTCCGAGCGGCCGCGGACGCAGACACCATACAAGTCACCCGCCAGGTCAAAGCAGACCTGGCATGGTTCTGCCGTTACATGGACACTGAAAATGCGAGAGCCATCATCCCTCACAACCGCACCGTGCTGCGCATCTGGGCCGACTCTTCTCTACGCGCAGGGGGCGCGACAGATGGCGCCCGCTATTTTGAGTGCGTGTATCCCAAGAGAGAGGCCGATGCCCACCACATCAACCAACTTGAGGCCCTTAATGTTCTGGCGGCGGCCAGGGCCTTCATCGACGGGTCACACGCGGGCGGCATAGTAGAAATCTACTGCGACAACTCAGCTAGTGTCGCAGCCTACACCTCCGGCCGCGCCAGGGATCTCGTCTTAGCCGCCTGCTCTCGGGCGATGTGGCTTAAGGCCGCCCAGACTCAGGTCACGTTCAGCTTCACACATGTCCCAGGGGAGGGCATGATCCTCCCGGACGCCCTGAGCCGCGCCCACCATGACCCTAGCAAGCGTATGGCCGCTGACACCATTATAAAGACTAAATCCATGAGCCGTGTAGATGTTAACTGGGGACACTATAAATACTCGCCCTTCCTCTAATTCCAGATCCCCTAGCCGCCCAGCTGGCTGATGAAGCGACGGCAAGTCAGCGCCACGCCCACCGCCCCGGGACGGTTAAGGGCAGGGAGTCTGCAGTGCGCCTCTACTTGGCGTTCTGCGCGCGGATCGGCATAGACTATAGGAGGATAAGTTATTTCCACGTGTGCTGGTACCTGGAGTACCTTACCAGACACACAGCAGTCCCCGCTACCATATCAAACACACTTTCTCACATCAGGACCTTCTATACGCTGGCGGGCCTGCCTACTGCCCCGCTCTACCATCATCGAGTGGCTATGGCCATGAGGGCCTACAACCTCACCCTCCGGCACGTTCCTACCGCCCGATCCCCGGTGACACCAGATGTGTTAAGGCGGGTCATCGCGAAGCTGAGTGCCATGGAACACCCGGAACTTGTGAAGGTCCTCATACTGTTCATGTATATGGGTTTCTTTAGGCAAAGCAACATCGCGCCCCAAACAGTAGCGGCCTACGACCCCACCAGGCACCTCACACCGGGTGATGTGGTCAGGCTCCCCACTGCCCTGGAAGTTAGTGTAAAATGGTCAAAGACGCTGCAAACCTCGGCGCAGGCCACACGCGTCTACTACCAGCTACAGCAGACCCGGAGGTCTGCCCGGTCAAAGCGTTCGATGACTACGTGGCCACGGTACCCGCTCCACGCTCCAGTAGTGCCCCCCTATTCAGACATAAGGACGGGAATGCTGTTACAGTTCCCTACATCAGGAGACAATGGACCTGTCTCATTGACCTAGCTGGCCTCCCGCGCTCGGCCTACTCCTTGCACAGCCTTAGGCGAGGAGGAGCGAGCTACGCGTTCCATCAGGGTGAGGCCAGGGTTGAGGACGTAATGACCCAGGGCACCTGGGCCTCAAATGCGGTCAGGGCATACATAAGGCCAACCCGCCTTCAGAGAAACTCTGTACACAGGGCCCTCTACAATGTATAAACACCTAACGGACTGGCCAATTACTTATAACGGACTACGCCGCATCTTCTTTATCAATGGCCCCGTATACTTCCTTTGTACTTTTATACCTTCAACAAAAGTTATCTTACCACACTTATTAAATACTTCTTAAATTTTATGTCTGTTGTCGTCATGGTTTCTTAAATTAATGTGCCCGGGCATTGGTCTACTGCCCAATGGCGAGACATTATTCCCATGAACTCAGAACAACAGACAATTTCATTGGACACTGGTCACCTGACCAGGCCTGACCAATACATACCAGCAGGACAAATTATTCCCGCCACTGGACTCTGGTCACTGCTACCCAATGGAAGCAAAAATTACCCGCCCACCAACAGCCCTTTGTTATAAAAATTTAATTCATATATATTCTCTTCACAGGGCCAATTACTTATAACGGACTACGCCGCATCTTCTTTATCAATGGCCCCGTATACTTCGTTTGTACTTTTATACCTTCAACAAAAGTTATCTTACCACACTTATTAAATACTTCTTAAATTTTATGTCTGTTGTCGTCATGGTTTCTTAAATTAATGTGTAGGAAATTATGATATTGAAATATTTTATATAATAGATTTGATGAATACTTGTAATTGTTAATGGGAGGATATGCCATGCCTAAACTTAGGTATGACATAATCCTGAGAGAGTCTTGGGAGTCTGTTGAGTTTTTGAATGAAATCAGTTGAATCTTTTAGGTAAGATTTTATTTCATGGAAGCGAGGCTTAAGGAGGCTCTTTCGGGCACCCATTGGCAGAAACTACTGGCCGTCCTCGGGGAGATCTCTGTTCTTTGTGGATTTTTGGTAGAAGATAAAGTTCTGGAGTTCTAGCCTCATTAGTGAGTGGTAAAATAAATTTTAAACATACACATAGTGTTAAGGGGTCCTATCTGGCCTCCCTGACCTTGTGAAATTATTCAAAAAGATTTGCATTCTATCCACCTTATAAGGAAATAAGAAAAAGTCAGAGAAAAACCTGGGATAGTTGGTGAGATATGTGTCTAAGGGTGACAAGGAGTAATTGCTTGGAACTGCGTAGTCCCTTGTGGAACTCTTACAGAGGGTAAACAACGACCGTAAACCCCCTACTATGTTACAACAGGCGCTTCTTTTGTTCACTGAAGTACATTATGTAAGGTCCCTGATGTCTCTGGTCGCACCTTCACAGATAGTGAAAGTATGGGCCTGCCCCCTGCTGGTCTGGGCACGTGGGGTAGGTGAGGTGTGTGTGGGGGGGCGGGGGGGGGGGTAAGGCCCTCAGCCCTGTGGTCATTGGTGGCTGTCCAGATGGCGGACTGCCCCCTGCTGGTCTGGGCACGTGGGGTAGGTGAGGTGTGTGTGGGGGGGGTAAGGCCCTCAGCCCTGTGGTCATTGGTGGCTGTCCAGGTGGAGGACCGCCCCCTGCTGGTCTGGGCACGTGGGGTAGGTGAGGTGTGTGTGTGTGTGGGGAGGGGGGGGTAAGGCTCTCAGCCCTGTGGTCATTGGTGGCTGTCCAGGTGGAGGACCGCCCCCTGCTGGTCTGGGCACGTGGGGTAGGTGAGGGTGTGGGGGGGGGGGGGGTGGTAAGGCTCTCAGCCCTGTGGTCATTGGTGGCTGTCCAGGTGGAGGACCGCCCCCTGCTGGTCTGGGCACGTGGGGTAGGTGAGGGTGTGGGGGGGGGGGGTGGTAAGGCTCTCAGCCCTGTGGTCATTGGTGGCTGTCCAGGTGGAGGACCACCCCCTGCTGGTCTGGGCACGTGGGGTAGGTGAGGTGTGTGTGTGGGGGGGGGGGGGGGGGGGTAAGGCCCTCAGCCCTGTGGTCATTGGTGGCCGTCCAGGTGGAGGACCGCCCCCTGCTGGTCTGGGCACGTGGGGTAGGTGAGGTGTGTGTGTGGGGGGTAAGGCCCTCAGCCCTGTGGTCATTGGTGGCTGTCCAGGTGGAGGACCGCCCCCTGCTGGTCTGGGCACGTGGGGTAGGTGAGGGTGTGGGGGGGGGGGTGGTAAGGCTCTCAGCCCTGTGGTCATTGGTGGCTGCAGGTGGAGGACCGCCCCCTGCTGTTCTGGGCACGTGGGGTAGGTGAGGTGTGTGTGTGGGGGGGGGGGGGGGGGGAAAGGCCCACAGCCCTGTGATTATTGGTGTCTGTCCAGGTGGAGGACCGCCCCCGGCTGGTCTGGGCACGTGGGGTAGGTGAGGTGTGTGTGGGGGGGGTAAGGCCCTCAGCCCTGTGATTATTGGTGGCTGTCCAGGTGGAGGACCGCCCCCGGCTGGTCTGGGCACATGGGGTAGGCGAGGTGTGTGTGGGGGGGGGTAAGGCCCTCAGCCCTGTGATTATTGGTGTCTGTCCAGGTGGAGGACCGCCCCCTGCTGGTCTGGGCACTGGGGTAGTTGAGGGTGTGTGGGGGGTAAGGCGCTCAGCCCTGTGGTCATTGGTGGCTGCAGGTGGAGGACCGCCCCCTGCTGGTCTGGGCACGTGGGGTAGGTGAGGTGTGTGTGTGGGGGGGGGGGGGGGGGGGGTAAGGCCCTCAGCCCTGTGATTATTGGTGTCTGTCCAGGTGGAGGACCGCCCCCGGCTGGTCTGGGCACATGGGGTAGGTGAGGTGTGTGTGGGGGGGGTAAGGCCCTCAGCCCTGTGATTATTGGTGTCTGTCCAGGTGGAGGACTGCCCCCGGCTGGTCTGGGCACTGGGGTAGTTGAGGGTGTGTGTGGGGGGTAAGGCGCTCAGCCCTGTGGTCATTGGTGGACAGTCCAATGGCCCTAGATCCTTAAATTTGACACGGCGACACAGGCCTGTTAGTGGCTTAGTGACATGCGACAGGGAATATTGAGCAGATAGTGACATGATTATTTCTTAAATTGGACATCGTGACATGGCCATTCCTTAAATTCGACAGGGCGACATTGCTGTCTCTTAAATTCGACATGCGACATTTGGGGGCCCCCCATTTCAGAATTTTTGTTCTTGCATTTTTTTCACTCTAGATTAGGGTTCTCCCCAGGAAAATTTCACAGCCCGGCGCACTAGTTGCTGCAAAAGCAGCAATGGGGAGAGTATAGGAGGGGTTGCCCCTCCCATAGGGGGGGTATGGGGGGCCACCCCCAGGAAAATTTTGAAAATATGACCTCTCATTCATGCAATCTGAGGCATTCTATGGTACTTTGGTGAACTTAAGTAAGAATAATTCTTTTCCCCTAATATTTTGAATTTGTCAGGGTATGGAATATTTTTTTTGACCAATTCTAACAGAGTTAGTTCTTCTGTGGTATTCATGGTAATTCAT
The DNA here is from genome assembly GCA_936440205.1 of Lepidonotus clava. Classification (NCBI taxonomy): domain Eukaryota; kingdom Metazoa; phylum Annelida; class Polychaeta; order Phyllodocida; family Polynoidae; genus Lepidonotus; species Lepidonotus clava. The sequence continues at coordinate 304,011 of OW387139.1, forward strand.
GGTAAGAGAGAGGTTCCCATTGGGGGATATGGGGGCCCATCCCCAGGAAAATTTTGAAAATATGACCTGTCATTCATGCAATCTTAGGCATTCTAAGGTACTCTAGTGGGCTTAAGTAATATTAATTTTCCCCCCTAATATTTTGAATTTATCTGGGTACTGAATTCATTGTAAGGGAGGGGTTCCCATTGGCGAGAGAAGCATCTTTCCAGGGGTTACAGACCTGAATATATTTTTGCAAAACTACGACTAAAATTCGTACAATCTAGCTAAAAGTTTGTACATTTTATACAGAATTTTCACTTTCCTACATATGGGCGAAAAAAATCACACATTCTGTAACAAAATTTGCAAAATTTGCAAGCATTTGCACACCCCTGTTTTCTCTTCCCTTCTTTTCATTACTCTTTAGGTAAACAGTGTCCGAAATTAAGGGTGTACCCTGTACCTGACGTGCATGATTTTGCAGCAGGGTGCACTTTTTTCAAAAAGTGTGCACCCAGACGGTGCACAATTTTTCAACCTTTTCAATAGGTTATTATAGAACAGTGATGGCAATCATTATATTCAATTTCTTTCTCTTAAGGGGGTGAGTGCATCCACTGCACCCACTAGGTCATTTGTGGTCGTGTGAGCTAACCTGCCTCGTCTCTCCCCACAATAGAATCTACAGTGTTGGCGACTAACTTTTGGCCTGTTGGCCAACAGGGCCAACTATTCCAAGATATTGTCAGCCCTGATAGCTTTATGTCAGCCCTGATTTTTACTCCATAGTATAGGGTCCCAAATATGTCAAGTCTCCATTTTACAGGTTAAACTCTTAAAATGATCAGAAAATACAGAAATAAAACATCAGAAATTCCCTGTCGGCCATCCAGGCCTATTTGGCCCTAATTTTGGTGATAATTGTCTGCCCTGTTCTCAAATTGTCGGCCATTGGCCTATGGGCCAGTGTTAGTGGTAAACGCTGTAGAATTGTACACATAAAGATGTCCCCAGGTGCACAATTTTGGAAGCTGTGCACCCGATTTGTGCACAAAATATAACTTTCAGACACTGGGTAAACGTCAGCATGTGTAAGCCTAAAGGGCCGGCCACACTACAGGACTCAACTCAACTCAACTGTTGAGTTCAGTTCAGTTGAGGTCAGTCATAGAGTGTGGCATAGCTTAAGACTAAAGTCTTATTATTTTTCTAAGACTGTTGAGTCGCGTCTCAGATCTTGAGATGTCAAAGGTGTAAGACTGGGCCATCGGGTCTTAGGGGTGTGTGCCGTAGATAAGCATGTTTAGCACATAGCCCTTCAACAACGATTGTCTAGTCGTATTCTATGACATAGGATAGCTTCTTGGCTAAGACTAGATAGTCGGCGGTAATTGGTGCCAATAGGTTTACAACTATCAGGTTGCGGTCAGTCGGGTAGTGTGGCGGGGGCTTATTGATGAATGGACGAGAGAGCAGCTTTAAAAAATTTTACAGCCCGGCGCGCGCCGGGTGCGCCGGGCTTTGGGGAGAACCCTGTAAGATCGTTTACGATCTACCTTCATGGGTTTCTTTTTGGTGTCCTATTCTTCATAATTCAGATACATTTTTCATTGGCAGAGAGCAGTTCAAAGGAGGGGATTTCATCGTTTGCTTTTTTGAGTAATACCTTACATTCATTGTCATAGAGTGAGCAGTGTAATAGGAAGTGACATTCGTCTTTGATTTCTCTGGATGTACAGTATATATACTGCAGGCGGTCTGTAGGTTGGTTCTTTCTCTGATCATAGCAACCAGTTTCTATTTTCAAGTTGTGGGAGCTTATTCTAAAGCGGGCGAGTGCCTGTGCATGTTTTGTGTTATCTATTTCCAGGAGGTAGTTTTCTAATTTAAATTCTTTTTTGAAAAGTTTATATGTTCTCAGTTTGGGATATTTGGTGCTATTTGCCATGCCACTCAGGGTTTTAAACATGAAGGTTTTATCTAGTGTCTCGCATACAAGGTTAATATCTCTTGGAGAGATACTCTGGTCTTCCCTGGCTTGGGATAGATTTACTTCAATGTTTTCTACATGGGAGCACCAGTTCATCTGTCCTTGTTTACTAAGTTTAAGCAAAGAGTTATACGCTTTTTTGATCAAATTTTTCTGGTCCAGTTTGAGTAGTCTCTCCCAGTATTTCAGGACTTGTATTTTTTGTTTGACAACAAGTGGGAACCTACCACATTCAGCATAGATAGCATTGTTACATGAGGATCGTTTCACCTTCAGCATGTTTTTCAGGTAGGTCATATGGATATTTTCAATTTCTTTGGGCTCTTTTCTAGTATACAGGACTTCTGAGGCATATCTGAGGATAGAGCCGATTGGAGAATAGAGTGTAATACAGAATCTAAAAATAGACAAGGAGAATCCACTCTCCTGGATCCCGTGAAGTGGCTTCCCTCTCCCTGTGTTGTTGGCCGGAGTCCCCCCCCCCCCCCCCCCCCCCCCCCCCATCTAGGGCCCCTGTGTCAGGACATGCTTGTCACTGGTCACCTGGTTTTCCCAGTCCAATCAGAATCTGATAACGCAACGTCGTTGGTCTGTGCCTTGACTTTACTGAGACACGTCCTTCAAGCTTAGAGCACGGCGGGGACGACGTTTGACACTTTCCCAACGTAATAAGGCGACGTCACGTCACCAATGTGGCGCGGTATTTCGGGGGTTAGAAGGTCTCCATTTAAATGGACTTGGTTCCCACGGTCCAGGGCCCCCCCCCCCCCCCCAGGTCCCGGGGCCGACCCTAGCACGTAGATCGGCGGAGAACGTCACACCGACGACAAAGAAACCTGAAGAGTTCCGATACTTTGAATTCACACAGCCTGGATAATGTTCAGAACCAACTCATGAATTGTGGAGGATTTCCGCATTCTGGCACATTCAGGACTCAGCTAGGTGTACAAGGTGGGTGGTTCGATCATTTTAGGCCTGCACAAGTTTGTACTTTGGATATATATATATTCATAATTCACAGGCCTGCTAACATTTCACCACAAGTCTACGGGACAAGACTGCCAAAACCTTAGGGGGGAAAAAACGGGACATTTGTCTTGAAATGCGGGACATTTTACAGTTTTGACATACCATAGACCATAGCTGTGAATATTGTCACTAAAATGAAGAAGTTTTTTGTGATGAATTAATGTTAAATTCATTTTTGATAAGGAACTGGGATATTTCATAATAACATACAAATTCTGAGAAAATTTGGGGAAATCATTTACGATCATTTCCACATTTCCATACGGAGGTTAAGACCCCTGACCATACAGCTAACCCCTGTACGACAGGTTTTCCTGCAATTTAACCATAGAAGCCTTTTCTGTTTAAAAAACGGGACAACTCCGGGGACAACGGGACAGTTGGCAGCCCTGTATTCAGACCGTACCTGACAGACAGGGGGAGAAGCTGACACTGGGCTAACTGGCACCTGCTTTTTGACAAGGGGTCCGAAAACATGTTATTTCAGGCCATATCCAGCCTATCGAAATGAATGTGGGTCTAGACCCCTAAATTTGACATGGCGACATGGCCAATTTTCAGCTTATATTCTTGAATTCGACACTGTGACGTGGCCTTTTCTTAAAATGGACATGTGACAAATGACAGGGCTTTTACAAATTATTATAATAACATGCAACAAGCCATTTCAAATTCTTAAATGTGACGCGGCCCCAACCTATAGACCCCCCCGTCTATGTTCTCAAGTCTCTCAGGGTCCTATATATGATATGGTTTTATGATTTTAGGCCAAGACACGTTTGCAATTTGAATATTTTCAGACCCTACGATAATATGAAATGTAGAAAAAAAGACTGACAGTGGTTCATGCAGTTTCACTCGTACTGTTGGGGAAACAATATTTAGGCCTTATCCAGCCTATCAAAATGAATAAAATACAGAAAACTTTGTTGTAATATTTCTTAGGCTCCTATCTATCGTTTGTTTTGATTATCTTAGGACTGAACACATTTGCAATAATATTACAGAGATGATATGAACAAAGACTTGCCTGTATCGTAGCAGGCTAGATGGAACCATTCAGATAGGCACTGTTATGTAGGCTCCAAAAAAAAAGTATATTTAGACTTTATCCAGCTTATCAAAATGAATATAATTGTCAGTATCCAGGTTTGCAAGTTTGTTTTTTTTTTGTTTTTTTTTTCAGACTCACTATAGTGCCAGTCTGTAAGACCTTCCACACTGATAGCATCTTTTTCTCAGATAGAAATAAAGTCGAATACCCACAGTCCTCTTTTTTTTTTAAAGGGCGATATTTGGATAAAGGCTACACCGTGATCTTGTCAGGATGCCCTCTTGTATATGGAAAGCAAAAATAATTTGTATAACAAAAGGTTGGATAAATGACGGCCAAAAGTAGTGATGAAGGATCAAAATTTGAATGCAGCTAATTTTCATAAATACTACATTTCCGGAAAGCCCGTATTGAGTGAAACATTACTGGTTGGATTAACCTCCTATGTCTTATATCAAAGAAGTTATTGAATTTTGAAAATAAGAAATAAGGAATCTTTTCTGTCAAAGTGGAGACCATTCGTTGGAAAGGTTAGATCAACTGCAACTAATTACAAGGGGAAATAGCATCATGGGACACTTAGAAGATATTGAATTTTTAAAAAATAAAACTTCATACATAATCTGGTTTTAACACCATTTTGGTCCAATCTGTCCACACTAAAATCAAAATCGCTTCAATTCACTGGGCTAGAATAACACAAAACCATTTGTATCTTCAAGGAGAGACATGTTGAGGGCCGTATGTGGGTTCAATTCAGTACAATATACAGGGACAAATACTTTGTCTACTAACGCAATAGCGTCAAAAAAGGGATGCATATGTCCAGGAAATAAATGATGAAAAAATAAGTTTGGCGACACCTCTGGCTTTAACCAGTTATTTTTCAATACCTCCATCTACCTGCTACAAGTTGGCATCCTTAGTACAATATTGGCACATCCTTTCAGCCTTAATAACGCAGTTGTTACTCTGAATTGACAAGCGTTCAAACATGGCGCCTAGTGCTTGGAAGAGGAAAGTTGTAAATGGTTCCGGCCTTTTCAGTGTGTGATTTTCAGGGTTCCCACGCACGTCTTGAAAGGTCTTGAAAGGCCTGTGATTTCTTGAAATTTAAGGCCTTAAAAAGGTCTTAAATTTGGTTTTTTGTAGCTATAGGTCTTAAAAAGGTCTTAAATTGATTTTTTTTTTTTAAATTTAAAATGAAGTTACCAAATCCAACTTTCAAAAAAGTACTGTCGATTGAAATTTAAATCATATGATATTTCTGAAATTTTTCTTTGCATGCGGTCAATAGGTCTTAATTTTTCCAAACCTTGGTCTTAAATTGGTCTTAAATCGATTTTCGAAGATGCGTGGGAACCCTGGATTTTACCTCAGCACCAACAGATTGACGAGAGCTGTCGCATTAGAGGCCGTCAAATTCTCACTAGTATGGAGCAGGGCTGTGCCCAAAACTTTGACAAGAGCTGTCGCACTAGAGGCCGTCAAATTCTCACTAATATGAGGCAGGGCTGTGCCCAAAACTTTGACAAGAGCTGTCGCACTAGAGGCCGTCAAATTCTCACTAATATGAGGCAGGGCTGTGCCCAAAACTTTGACTAGAGCTGTGCCACTAGAGGCCGTCAAATTCTCACTAGTATGGAGCAGGGCTGTGCCCAAAACTTTGACAAGAGCTGTCGCACTAGAGGCCGTCAAATTCTCACTAATATGAGGCAGGGCTGTGCCCAAAACTTTGACTAGAGCTGTGCCACTAGAGGCCGTCAAATTCTCACTAGTATGGAGCAGGGCTGTGCCCAAAACTTTGATGAGAGCTGTGCCACTAGAGGCCGTCAAATTCTGACTAGTATGGAGCAGGGCTGTGCCCAAAACTTTGATGAGAGCTGTGCCACTAGAGGCCGTCAAATTCTCACTAGTATGGAGCAGGGCTGTGCCCAAAACTTTGATGAGAGCTGTCGCACTAGAGGCCGTCAAATTCAATTTATTACATAATGTATAATATGTGTAAATAGGCAAAGAATTTACAGTGTTATTAGTAAAAATGCACAACCGTTGCAAGATGGGCCCTGGTCACCCTACTCTAACCTTAAATTGTGTGTCCCTAACCAATAAGGGTTAAGACTTGAAATTTAAAAAAAAATCAACAAATATGCTGCATATGATGCTGTAATACGAGTGAGTTGAACGTGGCTCAGGAGCTCTAGGGTGTGATGCTACTGCGAAAAGGGCCAGTCCCTTGGGTGGACTGGATATCTATAGTGACTTGTCAACGTTTCCATGGAAACCAGAGATGATCAAAATTGACAGGGTCATCAAAGGCTTGGTGTGTGGTGTCTTTTCTATGGGACATTGCACATGAAAGACCCCTTGCCACTCTTTGCAACGAGTAGGGTATCACACCCGGTGGCAGGATTCTTCTAAATCATAATCATAGATACGATCACCCGTAAGCTGAAAAGCATTATCTTGTGCAGCCTGGGAAAAACCCATAAGGGTTGGTTGGACGTTAAACTACCCCAACAAACAAACAAACAAATCCTAAAAATGATGAATGACAAAGAAAAGTTTGGTCAAATTAAATATCATGTGAAATATACCCCCTTTTTACACTATAAACAACTTCACTGTATGGGTAGCAGGATGCTCAACGTTAACTTCACTGTTACTGTATGGGTACCATGGTGAAAATCGTGGAGAAATCAAGCAATCCATGAATGCAAATGTGGGGTATAAAGGGTTAATGAATTTTCCTCTGAAGTTTTATACCCTGAAGCAAAATTTTCAACCATTGGCTGAAGGGGCTGTTGTAGTTTCAAACACTGTACAAAAGTACTTACCACTCTGTCATTACAACATAGGTGTCGTGCTGGTGAAATGGGGGAACCCTTCGCTGACTGGATGCGACTTTGACGTTGATGTTCCTTCACCTTACGGGATGCTGCATCAGCCAGCTGATCATGCTTCAGTGTCGTCCATTTGTAAATGATCGTTTGATCTGGCCTTCTTAAGTATACGGCCGTATCATAGTCGCTTACTTACTATGAAGTGTTTAGATTTATAGGCAATGTGTAGTTGCGTTACTCCAAATGAGGTGTACTATTCACGTAATTTAAGATATGTATATAATGCTATCTGATTAAGTAATTCTCAATGAAGTCATCACTGAAAAGTATCCATGCATATAATGCTAGATTTGTTATATGAAGTAGTACACATTTCAATTTTGAATTAGTCAATAATTATTGATGCATTGTTAATTGTTTCAAAACATTTTTATTCTAACTTAACAAACATAGCCTTCATAAATACAGCTTACAGACAAAATTTAAAGAGCATCTAATATTCTTTGAATATCGCGTCCTGTTTTCAGTTTTACACCTGTTATTTATTTCATGATGAGGCTTGATGCACTGTATTAATAATTTTGCCTTCCTTTTCATTGGCACGCCGTTGGGGTCGCTATTTCGTGACATTACGAGTGGACTGATCTGCCAAGTACCCTACCTGATGTAACCATCCTAATTCCTGTTGGTATGCTAGGGTGACCAGGTTTGAAGAACTTATTTCATGCAACTATTTTCTATAGAGTCTATGATCAAGAAAGTTCTTGCTTCTGTTCAGATAGCATTTTACATGAAATTGTGTAGCACAACACAAGTAGTTTTACTCGATGTGATTCAAACGTTCAATTGGATAAATTTAGTTTCACAACCAAGTTTGTAAGCTTTGTAGTTCATTTTCCATGTCATTTTCAGATTAAAAGTAGTAATTTACCATATAAGGTCTGGATAATTTGTAAGTGAAGTGACATTTCAATATTGCAATGAATCCTCACATGATGTGTCTTGGCCTGGAATGTACTACATTTTTATATTGTTGGAAGTCTGTTTGCAGGAGGCGCGCCTTATTCCTGTCTCCAACATCGGTGCATCAACAGTCTAGGTGCAGTGCTGGCCTTGGATATGGATACGTTACGATTTGGTCCAGTGCTACACTTCGAGTGATCACTACGAAATACCAAGTTTACCGTGGTAATGATGCACAAAATACTCGCAAAAGGTGAGCCAGATGAATTTCTTTTTCTCAAAAAACATGTAATGAGTTTGTAATTTGATTACATACCCCCAAACAAAGTTGTGTTTATTTAATGTTGGCTTCCAAAAACATAGGATAGGTACCTTTTTTTATGTTTCCAATTTTATTTCTTATGTCCTGTGCAGACTGATTATTGAGAGAGGGTTATAAACATTAATCACATCAATCAGGAATAGTAATGGCAAGGAGGGGTGGTAAATGCGGACTGCAAAAAGGTTCGAAACATGCTTGTCCAGGTGGAAACCATTTACCTGTAATTTGTTGTTTATTATGGCAGTCACAAATTCCATCATACTTTCCTTGATTTGCAAAATAGCAGGGGTGGAAATAATGTTTAAGAATACCGGGAACAGTCAGGCTCATGGGCTGTCGCATTTAAGGGTCCCTCCCTTCACAAGTCAACAATTTCAGATTTATTAGGGGCCAGTCGGGCCCCTTGGACTTGAAATGTAGGGCTTCCACAGATTATCTAGGGCCCCTGGGCCCCCGAACCCAGGCTATTTTACCCCCTAAATAGGCATACAGTTAGGCCTTGACTGGTATTACTTTTTTTTTTTTTTTTTTTTTTTTTAAATCAATTTTTGACACTCAGGACGCTGGATTTGGTGAGGCCTGGAGGTGCCCGTTTTTGACCCCCAAGTTTTCAAGGTCGGGGAAAAGTCAGGTAATTTTGGAATTGGTTAGGGAAAAGTGGAATTTTGAAAAAGGTCCGGGAAAATTAGTCCGGGAAAAATGGAATTTGTGAGGGAAAATTCAGGTTGATATCCAATGGAATTATTCAACACCATGAAATAGCAAAAACATAAGGAAATGTATTTCCAATGCTAGAAATAATTTTTGAGCATTTCTTTGGTATTTTTGGCATTTCCAATACAGTGGTCCCCCTCTTATGCGGCCACCCTTGGGGAATCGGCCGCCCCCTTAGTTCTAGGTGCGACTACTCACCTCGAGGTCCTCTCAACACCTTCTGGCGGCCCCTTCTTTGTTCTAGGTGTGACCATTCATCTACAGGTCCTCTCAACACCTCCTGACCGCCCCCTTTTTAATCTACTCCCTCTTTGTTCTAGTTGTGACCATTCACCTCCAGGTCTTCTCAACACTCTTAATACCTCCCGTTTGGTATACTCTATACACAAAAACAAGGGATTGATTTGCTGTTGTATATTTTGTTATACTCAAATTTGTTATGCATCCCCCTCCTCACCAAGTTCTCTAAGCATGCCCTGTTCATAGCATCTTCTGGCCGCTGTCGAGGGGTATTGTGGCCGTTTGGGACCTCTATAACAGTGCCCGAGACTAACTTTTTTGGTGCTCGGCCATCAGGGCCGACAGTGCCAATAAGTTGTCGGCCCTGATAGCTTTCAGTTGGCCCAGCAATTTTTTGGGAGAAGTGGGGCTGAAAAGTTGCGAAATGATATGGTTGTCCAGACTAGAAAAATCCACATGTCCTCAACGACCAGAAAATGGGTGTGTACGACCAGAAAATGAATTTTCCTTGTCCTCCTGACGACCAGATATTTTATAAAAATTACTGATGTATTCTCTTCAAAAAATCAAACCTTTACTAATTTCAATAGCTTATTACAATTCTTAAAGTGCCCCAATATTGTGAACGATCTATAACTAAGTGTGGACGACCAGATTTCCATTAATGGTCGTCCTCAGACGTCTAGAAAACTGGACGATTTTTCCTAGCCTGGTTGTAGAAAGCATTACAGGGGCATTTCTTAAATTCGACACAGCAACACAACCGTTTTTAGTGAAAAAATCCTAGTTTATACCTAAATTAACATAAATTTGCAGAATTATGCAGGATTTTTTCACTATAATGCGTCGTGAGACCTCTCCTTTGTTCTTTTAGGAAAGTAACGGATCTAAAAGACTATTTTTCGCACATCTATTGAATTTTGAATTACCTCTGTCGCCACCTTCACGCTTGGATGCATATGGTCGGGTTGACACCTCTCAGCAATGACTTAGTATACCCACACTCAGTGCCCAAACTGATAGGCCTACCTGTGAGACGTGACGAGGTGTCAATGCGTCATTTACTTTACCCATCAATCAGTGCCTCTAGGCCTCCGCCTACAACGACTTGCAAGAGCACACAGCGTGGGTAGACTGTAGTTACGTCCAGTACTACTAGTCACTCAAATTAGCATTATGCATCAGCTTATGGTCAGAACGGACTATTGACGTGGGTAAATGCCTCTCGGCGTTGACTTTACCCCTGTCAATCAGCTCTGTCGACAACCCTCAAATATATTCGTCGCATACCTGCATGGGTGCTTGATCATGTGATTGGCTGGAGGGAAATCAAAGGGGAGGAAGGAGGTGGCCGCCATAATGTCCCAGAGATATGCACACAGATTTTAAGAATATGATGCAAGGAGAATGATTTCAATTCATCATGAGATGGAATCATACTGGATTTACGCATCCTGGAGTGGATATCCATATCCTGGAGTGATTTATGCATACTAAGTCTACTGCCGTCAGTGATCTGTTTGAAATTTTCAGAAATTGTCATTACAGTGCCACCGAGGTAGAGTAGACTGGACACATTTGCAATTTGTATAATTTTATAATTTTTAGACTTGATAGGTCCGGAACTTGTATATATTTAATATTCTGACAATAACGAAAAATATTGAAGATGTGTGACTGACAATTTGATCATTTCATGCTGCTGTAAGTGATCTGTCCGAAATCAAATATTTTCTGAAATTGTCACTAGTGCAAGTGAGGAACAGTAGGCTGGACACAGTTGCACTTTGTTTGATTTTATCATGTTTAGCTTTGAGACGTCTGCTATCAGTGATCTGTTTGAAATATCTTTTTTAATTTAAGTATTTTTTGTAGGTGATTTTTTCACTAACAGATCGTCTACGATCTTCATTACATGTTTCTTGTTTATATTCAACAGGCGACATGGCAACTAAGGGACAATAACATTCGCCTATTACATGGCCGCCTCCTTGTTCTTGGGTTGAACAGAAGGACACACTAGAAAGCCTAAAATGACATTGGCCTTTCCTTAAATTTGACATGGGACAGGAGCATTAAAATGATAGTGACATGCGACAGGACCATTTCTTAAATTCGACATGCGACATGGGACTAGACTTAGATATATGGACAGGAGACACGGCTGTTTTTTAAAATTCAACACGAGACATAGGACCCCACCATCCATACCCCCGATGACAGCCGAAAATAGCAGCAATGACGGTTGAAAAAGTCGTCGGCCATCTGGGCCAATTCACCCTTGTTTTCCCCAGTTTTTGTCGGCCCTAATCCAAAATCGTCGGCCATTGGCCGACAGGCAGGCATTAGTCTCGAACACTGCTATAGGGTGGCCGCTGGCCACGTCAGAGGGCTGGGGGGGGGGCTAATTACAAAAAACTGACGTAAAATACAGCTGATTTGTATTTCCAGTTAATTAAATCTATAGGGACAACGACTGATAGATATTGTTAAGGTCATTAAAATACCATTAAAATCATATGATTGCTGCCCTGATAACTCAAAACAGCACATGCAGTTTAACATCATCTCAAGTCTTATGGAAAGATTGCTATATCTCGCCTTGACATCATGGATTTAAGAGTTTAGATAGCTTTAATCAAATAATCTAAAATTAGATTGAAAAATTAAATGCTATAATAAACTAGGTACAGTGTGTCATGCGACACTATCCTTATGGGTTTTCTGCAAATTCAAGTGCAATTACATCACATTTGCCAAAACAACATTTAACTGATATATATTGTGTAGGGATGGATATTTCACAAAAGCAAACCTCCGAAATATGTTAAACACTGAAATGCTGATTGCATACAGAGCATAAAGGACTGTTTTCATCACCCCTGTTTTGAATGAATAGTCATCCTGTACGATGTGTGACTTTTTAACATGCTGCTAGGAACATATCTACATCATTCTTCTTGACATATTTTCTAAGTGTCCAAAGTTGGCTGGTAAATTTGTTTACCTTGGAATCTCTGGAGGAAAATCTAAGTTCATATTGTAAAAACTCAAGGGCTCTTGATTCTGAGCTAAAATAACATATTATTTGGGATTATTTGGGCTTACATTAAATAAATTATGATATATAGAACACGGAGGATTCATGAAAACTGTCCTAAATTGGACAAATTAGACATAAAAGCCAGGAATCGAGATCATAATGTCCTGAAAACTGCTGAAGCTTGTTAGGGGTGAGTGTGCCTGTCTTTCTAGTTTAACGAAGAGTGTTAGGTAACCAGTTTCTTCCCCTCAAGCCCATAGGTCAGATTATGAAGATGGCGATGTGCGGAAGTATTACCTTGGTCTGGGCGGACATCAAGAAGAAACGATATATAGAATTCACAAAGCCTGGTTGATATTCAGTCGAAATGCATGATTTACACATTCTGACGCATTCAGGTCTCAAGTGTTAAAGGTGGGTTCATATGATTTTCAAGCAGTTGAAATGGGCCTAGATGACACTGTCACTCCAGTGTTTGTGAAAACCCCTAAGATGCCGGACATATTTGACGTTTTACCCTCTATATCCGACGTTTGAGCCCAAAAGGTCGGACATTTAATCCTGCACAGTTTCAGGACTGGTTGGAATAGTTTTAGAGGCGGAACCCGAAAGCATCTCTCATATTCTTTAATAATAAGTATTTTTTGACAACAGAGAAGTCATTACAAACTTATGTGTCAGAGTGGATCACGAACTAGACATAAACAAGCTACAAATAACTACAGCTACACTATAGCTACACATTTATGACTAGACAGGACTAGACTAGCACAGTACAGTGCAGTGAGGCGAGTCACCACACTGTTTCGGACGGTTGGCATACACAGTTTGCCTCCTTAGATAAGACAGTTATTCAAAACATCAGCAACAGTACAGGGCCTGGACTATGGTACCCTTGATCTATCTCTGAAGGCAAGATAAGTGTATCTACTTATGTTTTAAGACTGTAGGGTCTGAAGAGTTCATTAGCTTTATAAATGCCTCTGTCTCTGTGAGAGATTGCAGGCCAGGGATACAATTCTCTAGGCTCTGGAAAAGGAGGGCCCTAAGGTTTTCATGTGCCTTGCAGTTCATTGTAAAGTGTATTTCATAGTCCACCTGCCCTGATGGGCAGAAAGTGCAGATGCGGTCAGCTGATGGCTTAGAGGGTCTACAGTGCCTACCTGTTTCAATCCCTAAGTTGTGTGAGCTGAGTCTTAGTTGTGCCAAAGTACTGCGGTGCATTAGGTTTTCTACATACATTAGTATTCGAGGGAGTGTTGGGTTTTAAAAAGTCTATATATGTTCGAAGTTTATTAGAGCTTTCCTGATTATTTATTGTATTGAAGAACTTAGTGCTGTATTGATTATAGATAATTTTACCTCGTCCAACACGTGATGTGTTGACGAGATCCCGCGAGAACGGGCATGCGCGGGAACCAGCAGCAAGGATCGTGCGCTCGGAATTAGAGGACGTGATCTTCACAGCAGGTGAGAATTATCTTTATTATCTACGAGTTGGAGGTGTTTAAACCTCCGAAAGTTTGGTTATAAAGGATCTTTAGGCCTCGTAAGACGTTGTGAACGATCTGTTTTGCCAAATAGTTATGGATCCTAAGATATTTTCTGTTTTTTTGACAGATCGCCGAGGCGTAGCAGTCAAAAAACGATTCAGCACATGGCGTCTAGAAGGGGCACCAATAACTCCTCAGTTTCCAATTTGGATCAACAGTCATCAGTTATTTCGGAGATGTCTGATTTAGGAGGGCTAGGAGCTGAGAAGTCTCCATCAGTTAATGGAGCTGCGGCAGAGAAAACCGTAAAGAAGAAAGGGAAAGCTAAGGCCGCCAAGAGCCAGGAGCCCCAACCACGTGATAAATCGGCGGCAAGTCGTGACGTCACTTTGGGTCAGAAGACGTCAACGTCGACCATGACGAGCGCCGAAGAGCCGTCACCAAATGGTTCGCTTGGTAACGAACCTGGAAACCAGACGAGTCGTGCAGCGACAGAGACGGTTACCAAGGAAACGGGGTCAGGAAGTCGCCAGCCTGGCGGGGTGACTGACCAGACCACGGACTCGGGTCCCTCGGAGGCTGAAATGTTTGAACAACAGCAGCAATGGATGTGGCAACAGTGGCAAAACATGCCGCAGATGGGTGTTCCGAGTTTCGGGAATTTTGTGCCAAACTTTCAATTTGGTAATTTAGCACAACTTCCCGATTGGATGGCAGAAGAGGAGGTAGAGACGGAAATAGTTGAACGTCAGGCCACTCATGAGATAAGTGAAGACGAAGAGGAAGTCCCGCTTGTTGGACAAGCCGCACAGGGGGCGGAGCCCGCGTCGGTGGGGACCACCGGAGGGGCGACAGCTCAGGCAGCGAAGCCTACGGGAAAAACAGACAAGTTGGTCCAGGAACAACTTGGAGCGATTAAAGAAGCTGATAGAGTTTCACCAGCAGCACCACCAGAAGTGGCGAAATTACTGGATAAATACCTGAAAGATGCGACGATGATTTCGGAAATGGAAAAGCTAGCCAAAGTTTACCCGAGGGTGGCAAACCTTGAACGTATGAAGGTTCAAAAGCTGGACGCGGAGATTTTCCAGGCGGTAGACCAGAATGTCAAGACGCTGGATCAGAACTTCCAAGGAATCCAAAAGGCGGTACTGGGGGCGATGGCAGCGATCACTCCAGTTCTTGGTTTAGTGTTTCAGAGGAAATCGTTGGATCCTGAGTTGGATGAGCTTGGCGAAAGCGTTATGGATGGACTCAAACTTATGGCGTTTACAAATAATGCATTGGCAGGAAAAAGGAGAGAACTCCTCAAGGTACACATAGCTCCAACTTACTCAAAGGCCCTCACTCGGGGACAGGAGGAGTCTACTGAATGGCTGTATGGCGGTGACCTGGTAGAAACGACCAAGAAGGTGGATATAGCGAAACGATTAGGAGAGAGAGTAGTAAAGCGAAAACAACCGCCCATTCAGAGGGGAAAGAACTTTCCGCAGAAGAGGTTCAAGTTCATACAGCCCACATTCCAACCGATGATGAGAGCAGTAAACCCATTCCAGATGGGACAGGTGCGTTTCCCAGCACCGCAGATGTTCCCACAACAAGCCGGAGGGCAGCAGTTCTTCCCACAGATGCCCTTCCAACCCTACGGATTCGGGTTCCCGAGGCGTCAGAGAAACCCTAGGCCACGACAGGGTTTTGCGAAGAGGGGGGCTTACACCAACAAGTAGATGTCCAGGTGAGTCCTCCTATTGACTGTCAAGACGTAGAAAATTGGTTTAAGGAAGAGTTGGAAAAAGAGAGAAAACCACCGGGAGGTCAGATAGCTAGATATCTTCCAGCCTGGAAACAACTTAGTGGGGACCCGTGGTTGATTAGCAATGTTCAAGGAGTTGAGATCCCTTTCATGCAGGAACCAATACAACAATCAGAACCTAGGCCATATAGGTTATCAGAAGAGGAATGTGAGTTTGTAGATCAGGAACTGGACAGGCTAGTAGAGAGAAAAATTGTGGAGGAGGTGAGAGCAGAATCAGGACAGGTCATCTCAAATATTTTCCTTAGGAGTAAGAAAGATGGGGGATCCCGACTTATCTTAGACTTGACCTGGGTGAACCTCCACATAGAATACGAACACTTCAAGATGCATTCAATGCAGACGGCATTGAACATGATGAGGCGTAACTGCTGGATGGGCTCTATAGATTTAAAAGACGCATATTATTCTGTTCCGGTGGCACTGAAACACAGGAAATTTCTACGTTTTCGTTGGAATGGTAGACTTTTCCAGTTTGCGGTAATGCCAAATGGCTTGTCATGTGCGCCGAGAATATTCACAAAACTTCTTAACCCAGTTTTCGCAAACTTAAGAGAACAAGGATTTGAGGGCTTCCCCTACATAGATGATTCCTTTGTGGTGGCAGATGACTTCGAGACCTGTGAAAAATCAATTCAGCAGTTAGGAGAAAAACTGGAGGAATTGGGGTTCTTAGTACATAAAGACAAATCAGTGTTCGAACCTACGAGACAATTGAATTTCTTAGGATTCAACTTGGACTCAGAACAGTTCAAAGTTTTCCTCACGAGGGAGAAAGAGGAAAAATTAGTCAGAGCAGCACAAGAATTGTTAGCAAAAGAAAACCCAAAGATCAGAGAAGTGGCAGGACTGATAGGGTTAATTATAGCCCTGTCACAAGGGTTTAGCTATGCGGAAGCATATGTAAAAAGTCTAGAAAGAGATAAGATCAAAGCATTAGCAAGTAATAGAGGAAATTTCGAAGCTAGAATGAAATTATCTCCAGAAGGCTTAGCAGAGATCCAATGGTGGTTGATTAACATTAGGAGATCAGGAAGACCAGTCAGGATGAGGGATCCAGACATGGTAATTTTCACAGACGCGTCCAATCAAGGTTGGGGAGCGCATGTGGATGAACAAACAGCAGGAGGTCGTTGGTCACCGCAGGAGGCGGAGGACCACATAAATATCCTAGAATTGAAGGCTATACATCTGGGATTGTTGAGCTTATGCGATGTTACAGAGAGCCACATTAGAATTATGTCGGACAACACAACAGCGTTAGCCTACATAAAGCATCACGGGGGAGTAAAGTCAGAAGAATGTGATAAAGTAGCGCAGGAAATTTGGAATTGGGCAGAGTCAAGAGAAAACTGGTTGTCAGGAGCCCATATCCCAGGAGTAGAAAACATAGTAGCAGACTATAAGTCCAGGAATTTCGTAGACAATACAGAATGGTCACTTAATGACAAACTCTTTGAGAAGATTGTAACTTGTTTTGGTGAGCCGGACATAGATTTATTTGCGTCCAGGCTAAACAACAAAGTAAGGAGATATGTTGCATGGAAACCTGATCCGTTTGCATATGCTATAGATGCATTCACGCTATCTTGGACTAACTTTATGTTTTATGCTTTTCCACCTTTCAGCCTAGTGGGCCAAGTGGTGGAGAAAGCACTGGAGGACGGGGCACAAGGAGTGCTGATTGTCCCGTGGTGGCCCAGTCAGCCTTGGTGGGGACGACTGATTGCTCTAGGACTGAGGAAGCTGAGGTTCAGGCCCAAAAAGAACAACTTAATTCCGGTGGGCAAACCGGAAAACGGAGATGTAATCAACAGATGCCCACTGGGGGCATTCCGCTTCTAGGGAACAACTTGAGAAGTAAAGGATTCGACAAAAAGACCATTGAACTAATTATGAAGGCTTGGAGGCCAGGTACAAAGAAACTATATACCACATACATCAGAAAGTGGTTGGTGTTCTGTTTAGAAGAAAATGTAAGTTCACGAAATCCGACAGTACCACAAGCTTGTAGGTTCCTAAGACAGTTATCAGAAAAAGGGTTTAGTTATGCGTCGATAAATGCAGCAAGATGTGCGTTATCTACAATCCTGCCGTCAGTAAATGGGGTTTCGTTCGGCAGTAACCCAGTGGTTTGTTGGTTACTTAAAGGTTGTTACGAAGTAAATCCGCCTAAACCCAGATATGATCAGTTTTGGAACGTAAACAAAGTTTTCAACTTATTCAAAACCTGGGGTTTGAATAAAGAATTAACGTTAAAAAAGTTATCGTTAAAATTAGCAGTTTTATTGTTACTAGTATCATCACAGAGGGGTCAGACAGTTCTGAACCTTTCCATAGATAATATGATCTTGGAAGACAAAGTAGTATTCAGGATGAAAGTGCTATTAAAGCACAACAGGTTAGGGGAACCCTTAGATACCCTAGAGTTTAAGCCGTTTGATCAATGCAAAAGACTATGCGTGGTAAGAACAGTCAAACACTACCTGAAAAGGACTGAAACAGTACGAAACCATGACCAACTATTGTTGAGTTTCATGAAACCTTTCCACCCGATTTCAAGAGACACTTTATCCCGCTGGACTCTGACAGTCATGAAAGCAGCGGGGATAGACACCGAGAAATATAAAGGACATTCCACTCGAGGGGCAACAACCTCCACAGCTAGGAGGTTGGGTGTCCCACTTAACTTGATTATGAAACGAGCTTCTTGGAAAAATGCAGAATCGTTTGCCAAGTACTATAACAAACAGCTGGAAAACGAGGAAGAAACAGTGGGTCAGGTGTTACTGCAGAATGCGCTGGTCTAATTGTGTAACTGTTTAAGATGTGTCATCTGAGAAATTAAAGTTCATAAAATAAAAAATTTGGACTTTTCTTTTCCGAGCGAAGGAAGGAAATTTATAAAAAAAAAAAAAAAAAAAAAAAATTGATTGAAGGAATGTTAAATTTCCACGAATGAACTAATGTTAAAAATTCAAAGCTACAAAGTTCTCGCGGGATCTCGTCAACACATCACGTGTTGGACGAGGTAAAATTTTGAGATTATACGAGACTTACCTGTAAGTTGAAGTAGAATTGTAATTTTACCGAGGACAACACGTGGTGTTGAGGGGATCAAGCGCCCACCTCTCCCACTCCTGTTAAGATAAAATTACAAAAGGATGAAGGAAGTCCTAGTATAATTTAATAAGTTTAAGAAAGTTTGGAATTTTAAATTAGTTACTTTAAAGACTGCTGGTTCCCGCGCATGCCCGTTCTCGCTTGATCCCCTCAACACCACGTGTTGTCCTCGGTAAAATTACAATTCTACTTCAACTTACAGGTAAGTCTCGTATAATCTCAAAATTTCTGTTGACGAAGCAAAATTTGTATTTTCATCTAGCTCCTGGCTTTCCCAAAGTAAAGAGTAGTTATGTCCAAGGCTGTTAAGTAGTTCTTTAATATGTGTGCACCAGTTGACCTGTTTATCAGATAGATCTAGCAGTTGGCTGTAGCACTTGCGCAGAATATTGTTTGCAGGTGGGATATCAGTCTACTCCAGTATCTTAGGATTTGAACTTTATGCCTTGCCTCTAGTGGGAAGCAGCCGGTCTCAGCATAAACCGCAGCAGATGCTGTCTGTCTACGAACCCCAAGCCATGATTTAATAAATTTTCAGATGGAAAGTCTCAAGTTCATTAGATATCTTCAATTTCACCCCCCACAGTTCTGATCCATAATCAAGTATGGGGCAAACCTGGGTGTCAAATATCTTAAAGGCTAGTCTAGCACCTGGCTTTCCAATGTGGGGATGACAGATCTAGAGTAGGCTTGGTAGAGAGCTCTTCTACCTTTCTATGTTAGTTGGGATGGTACTAAGTGGAAAATAGTTTTGTTATCACTTGAGATATCAAGACCCAGGTATCTGTAAGATGTCACAATTTCAACTTGTTCTTTGTTATATGTAAAAGCTAGTTTAGAATAGTCTTTTTGGTTAAAGATAAGGATCTTGGTCTTGGGCATGCTGACAATCACATGCCATTTACTACAGTAATCCTGACGTTTATCAAGTTGTTTTTGTTGTTTTAATGAGGACCTAATTTTGTTATTGTTTTAATGAGGACCTAATTTCTATCTTATTCTTATGGAAAACTCAGTGTTGGCGACTAACTTTTTGGCCTGTCTGCCAACAGAGCAGACTATGCCAAGATATTGTTGGCCCTGATAGTTTTCTGTCTGCCCTGATTTTTACTCCAGAGGATAGGATGCCAATTTCATGATCTTTTTCTGTCTAATTCAGTTATTCTGCTCATGAATGGCTTGGAAAATATGGGGGGGAAATGATCAGAAAGTACAGAAAAAAAACAGCAGAAATTTCCTGTTGGCCATCAGGGCCTATTTGGCCATAATTTTGGCCAAAATTGTGGACCCTGTTCTCAAATTGTTGGCCATTGGCCTACGGGCCAGTGTTAGTGGTAAACACTGAAAACATACACAGTAGGTTGTTTTTTTTTAATTCGTTTATTTATACTGATAATTGTCGGCTACAAAGTCGGTTTTAATCAACTATCAGTGTAATACACATTGATACAGCATTTCATAATTATAAGGACAACATATAATACAGAGTACGACAATTAAACTGTCGTCTATAATTACTTTACAGTGGACTTCTCAAGTACAGTATACACTATAGTACACATATCGTCATACAATTACATGTCATTTACTTCTAACATTACCTTTTTAGACCGTAATTTAAACAGAGAGTAGGAGGGGATATTTCTAATATTTACAGGCAGGTTATTCCATAAGAAAGCCCCTTTATATAGCACACTACATGTATATTTTTGTTTATGAGGTACCTTAACATGATACATTATGGCATCGTGTGCTCTAGTCCTTATATTTCTTGCATCCGCCAGAGTATTATCATTTTGAAGCTTGAACATGAAATTTTTTAAATGTGCCTGCCTTCGAGCCTTTAGATTTCCCACATTAAACCTATGGTGCAATGCTATTACGGGAGGTCTTTCAATGCTATTAGCACATATTCGTAAGCAATTATTTTGAAGCTTTTGAAGATTCACAATTGTTGCCCTATCATATAATATATCCCCATAGTCAAGGTAGGGTAGAATCATTGACTTGTATATCGTGATACTAGTCATTTCTGTAATATATTTTCGAATTCTATCTAAAAGATGGGTTTTATAGGTTAGCTTCATAAAGGATGTCTGACAGTGAAACGCAATGTCCAACAAGCTGAAAAACGTCGGGCATAATGTCCGACGTTTCAAAATGATTTTCGCACTGGCACATGCATTTTCACAAGCAGTCTAAAAATAAGGTTTTATCAACCAACCTTTGCAAAATACTAATTATGTTGATATCTATGTTCCCATATCTCCAAGGGTCCTATATATCATATGGTTTGATTATTTTAGGCCTGGACACCTTTGCAAATCAAATATTTTCAGACCAATGCAAGTTTCACAGATTTAAGATTTAAAACTAATAAAAGGATTCAAACATTAAATTATTTGTAAATTTGTCAATATAGTGTCTTTTTTTTTACCTATCATTTATTTCTGTTTTTTTGACAATAAATCGCCGACTCCTGGGCACCCACGTAGGTGGGCCCAATAGATCTAGTTTCTACTGGGTGGTAAAAATGTGCGCTCAATATGTGTCTTCACTTCGGCACAAGAGTAACAGTTTGTCCCATCCGGAAGTTTAAGATAATTTCAAGCAGCACAAAGTAAGTTGAGGAGGCACTGACTTCAAAGGTCATCTCCCAGGTCAAATTGCATTACTCAGATTTATAACACCAAACTTTGATGCTCTTCTTCGGCTGAAGGTAGAGCAAACCTTGGAGGAGGTAAGGGAAGAGCAGAGACTCTCACACCAGCATAGTGCCCGCTCTCGCTCCAAGTCAAGCCGGCGAGGATACTCGCCGGCGAGCCAGAGGCCACACTCCCGCCGCAGGTCCGGTGCATGTCACAGATCGAACAGCCGCCATCGACACCGATACACTAGGTCTAGGTCCACATCAAGGACGTCACACCAGCGATCACGATATAGATCAAGATCTAGGCGAAGGACGAGGTCATCGTCCAGAACCCCCCGGCGCCACTCAAGGGACACTAGAAGCAGGTCGTCGGGCCGTGCCTACCGTAGGAGACGGGAGAGGTCAAGGACAAGCTCACGGACGCCCTCCCCCCGTGCTCTAAGGACCAGGTACGGCGATGAGAGGGACATTCAACGCATCATAGACCGCCAGTACCCCAACATGGGCCACAGCCGAGGTAAGCGTATACCAACTTCAAACCTTACTCTTGAGCCATATAGGAATTTACCACCATGTCTGAAGCGGTCGGCAAGGTCTAGGCGCTCCAGGAGAGACCTGGCATTTCCCGAATATATCTGTGGTATGTTGAACATGATTGCTAGGACCCTCAGTCAGAGTAGTGAAACCCATGCTGCTGTCACCCACGCTGCCAAGGTCACTCAGGACGCAGCCACCCTTAAGTGGCCAGCAGTCCGCGAATGGTCCCAAACATGCTTAGCACATATCGAAGATGCAAAAGCGACGTGGCTTGATGATGACATCTTCTCCCAGGAGAGGATGAGACTGTCATGGATTAAGGGCAAGCCGACACAAGAAAATCAAATACCGTGCCATGAACACAACATTGGAAAGTGCTCTGAGCAGGCGAGGCACACCAAGGCGGGTAACACATACATTCACTCTTGCGCCGTGTGCTTCTATGGTCTGGGATTGGGCGAGGACGCCAATAGCCATACTGCAAAGGGCTGCCGCAAAAAGCCAGGCCTTAAACTCGTTCACGATGAAAACAGGTCTGACGGTAAAAAACGTCAACACAGTGAGTACCAAAAGAAAGACAGTGACCCCTCGAAGGCAAAAACACAAGGCGGCGGCCGGGGAGCAGGCAATCAACATGCCAGCTTGACTCCGGCCGCTAGCCAACACAGCTTGCCTGGCCGTGATCCCGTCGCAGACCAATCAAACCAATCATCGGACAATGACATGCCTCAACGATTCGCCAGGCAGCCCCCTCACAATACTCACGCTACTCAGGGGCCATCGGGGGATTGCCCTGGCCCACTCATCAGTAAGGATGGTCAACAAGGCGACCACCCAATTACAGCTGATCCAGACCTGACAGTCCGTGACCTGGCAGACAGGGGTCACCAGGTCAGCACAAGTACACATCAACACGTCGACAATGGTCAACAGGACACACACCACAGGAGTGGTGGCAGCGTTAGCTCATCAGACGGCACTTGCCGTCGTGTCAACGGCAGTCAGGTTCCCATCATGGATGACGGGGATTACCTTCTCCCATGCACACATCACAGGAGTGATGGCAGCGACGATACTTCAGACATCAGTCAGCCCCACTGCGCCAGTGCTGAACCACCTACCAGCAGCCGCTTACCTATGGAGATCATAGCGGTGTCTGATGGCCCGGATGCCCACACCAGGCATCAGCCTGGCGCCACCACAGGACGGGGTCCGCTACTGGATCCGAGCACGCCGACGACCACACCTACGGGCAACGATACTTGCCAGGAGAGGAGACAGCAAACAAATATAGAATACAATTTGGACAGGCAAAATCAAATACCATGATAATAGGGAAGAACCAAGAAGACCCGAGACTATCTATCAACAATACCCCACTAGAAACATGCCAGCGGTACAAATACCTAGGAGAGACCCTTAACACAAAAAACAACCTGGATACCCATATACAAGAAACTGAAGGCAAAGTAGAGGCAGCCCTACAAACCATACTATTCATAGCTGGAGATGACAACTTCAGAGGCATCCAACTACAAACAATATGGACCCTGCTAGAAACATGTATAATACCAATCATACTATATGGATGCGAAACATGGAACTTGAACAAAACAAGAACGAAAACATTAAATACCATACTAGACAATGCAATCAAACGCCTGCTCCGAATCCCCCAATCAACACCAAGGGAATGCATATACGAAGAACTAAAAATACTAGACATCCATCACAGGATAATCGAAAGGAGAATAAATTATGCCAGGAAACTGCAGGACAAGACGAGCACAGCCATGACCGCGATACTAGACAAACAGCAGACAACATCGTGGGTCTCACAAACCAAATCAATCATGAACACGATCGGCCTAGACTATGAAGACCTAAAATACCAGACAATAAAAGAGACCAAAAGGAAAAGTCACAGAGCAACTGTCATGGCAATGAAGCGATCACTCCAGGAGAAGGCCCAAACCAAATCTAAATACATATTTCTCACATCGAACAAAAGCGAAACTGAGAACGAAATGGCGAACTATCTGACATACCTCACCAGGGAACAAGCTAGAGCCCTGTTCATGGCCAGGACAAGAATGCTAAAAATAAAACAAAACTACAAAAAGATGTATCCAGACCAAGTATGCAGGGGTTGTGGCCACAACGAAGAAACCCAACAACACATCCTCGCAGAATGCCCGACCATACACCAGAACGAAGACTTAAAAATACAAACAAACGAACTATTCCAAACAAACACCCAGTCAGCCAAGAAGGTGGGAAAAACATTAATCAAAATACAAGACACCATCAAGGACTGGACAACAGCGTAGCTCCACTTGGGAACAACCTGCACTACCTAGGAAATATTTAGTGCAGTGACACCTAAATGTGAGCGGCCCGGCCATCCGGGCAACACGCACGAAGTAAAGTAAAGTAAAGGAGGAGCCTGGGGACGTAGCGGTCGAACACGCACCCCCTGCCCACATCATCGACCAACGCGTGTCTGAACACGTTTGTTATAACCTGGATCCGACAACAGGATTTCTACTGAGCGATACATGCACCCAGATAAAATCCCATCCTCAGGGTACGCAACTCAAAGCGCACCCTTGCAGCAGCGATGTGGTTGTACACACGCCGCCTGCTCTCACTTCGTCCCCGGACGGATCGGAACCTGTGAAAGTTATCAATTATGCCATGTGGTCACGCCCTTCTTCGGCGATCCCCATCCATACTCGTCGCATCTATGACGTGGTTAAGGCCTCAGGGCTACATAACCACCAGGAAGCACATCTCGACCTGCCATCCATGCTCAATATCCCAGCGTGGGAGGCAGAGGTTACAGGGCATCATCTCGACCAGGAGATCATCTCGGGCCTTCGATACGGGTTTCCGATCCAGTACACCGGACCCCCACCAAGCGATAGGTATCGCTAATCATGCATCGGCAGCCAGGTATGACCGACATGTCACGGATGTCACGGATTACATACACCTGGAGATGGCCCACGGCGCCCTGGAGGGCCCGTTTGACGCTCCGCCGTTCACACCCTGGTTTGTCTGTAGTCCGCTGATGACACGCGAAAAGGCTGAGTCGGAGTCCCGACGCATCATCGTCGACCTCTCATTCCCGGATGGCGGGATCAACAAGCACATCCGCCAACATGTCTACAACGGAGATGAGGCAGTCCACAACCTCCCGACTGTGGACACTGCGGTTAGTACAATATCCACCATGTGCCCCGGGGACGTCACCTTGGCTGTAATTGTTCTATCCAGGGCCTGTCGCCAATTCTCTGTCAGCCCCCTTGACTGGCCGCTTCTCGGCATCTCACACGGCGGGAAATATTACTTTGATCGCAGAATTCCGTTCGGGGCGAGGATGTCGTCGTACATTATGCAGACAATCGCCGGGTTTATCACCCGCGCGCTCCAGAAGCGTGCTATTATGTGTCATATGTACTTGGACGACATAGTAGTTATCAGCCCTACGGCCGCCATTGCGGCGCGCCAATACACAGAGGTTCTGCAGCTGCTGGCCGCACTCGGCCTCGAGGTTGCGACAAAGAAGCTACAGCCCCCCTCACGGTCAGTAACATGGCTTGGCATTGAGATTTAATCCATTAAATTTAGACCCAGTGGGACAATGGATGATAAGCGTTGCATCCATCGTCTTTCTTCTCTATCTCTCTCGGACTGTGCTTTAGTGGAATCAGGCGGAGAGGATATGAAGGAGAGGACCGAGATGCTAAAGCCCTTGCTCAGCTTAGGTTTATCCGCCGGGCATCGATTAAAATGCCTGGCTACTGTGGTGTCATTGTTTTGATTGACATCATGGAAATGGCCCTGGAATCGAGTCAGGATTCGGTTTTTCGTTAGCCTGACATATTGGATACCACAATGGTTACATGTGATTAAGTAGACTAAGTTGCTACTTTAAAACAAATGGGTAAACGAACGCCGTCAGGTTTAGAAATTATTTTCTGAGATCTGTTCATTAACGGACAATATCTACAAGTGGTCGGTCGGTTGCACGGGTGTCCACTTAAACCCGGAGATTTATTAGTGGTGCGGGTGGAGGCCCGTACCAGTGCGTCACCAAGATTTTTTGTTTCTTCGTAAGCCGAAAATTATTTTAGAATCCAGAATCTGGCATGTAGTTTTAGAGCGGCCCAGTAGGGACCAGTTATCTCTGATAATTTCCGCGATCGACGGATTTTTAGGGTTATGCGTTGTGATACAATAAAATGTATCATTCTCGGTTTTGTCCTCGGTTTTAGGACCAGAGAGTAAACGTTTATTTAAAAGGGTGTCCCTGTCAAGAGTTTTCACTCTATCTAAGGATCTTAGAACCAGAGGTTTTGGGTATCCTCGGCGTATGAAATGATAGCTTAGCATAAGGGCATTCTGGATAAAGTCTGTATAGAGGGTACAGATTCTCCTCAATCTAAGGAATTGAGAGTATGGTATACCGTTAAGGATATGACCGGGTGTTCAGATGAGTATAGTAAATAGTTGTGGCTGTCAGTAGGTTTACAGTAAAGTGTTGTGATGATGTTGCCACTAGGTAGTCGTTTTATCGTGAGGTCTAGGAAGTTGACCTCAGTTAATGAACTTTCCACTGTGAACTTAATTGTACGATGTTGGGAATTTAGGTAGTCAATGAATACGTTCAAGCTTTCGGCACCATAGGTCCAGATGAAAAAAATATTATCGATGAACCTTTTCCAGATTAGTGGCTTGAGTCTGTACGAATAGATGAATTTCTCTTCAAACGCGCCCATGAAGAGATTGGCAAATGATGGGGCTAACTTAGTGCCCATGGCAGTGCCCCCTACCTGTAAACAGTGTTTATTGTCAAACTCAAAGTTATTTAGTGTTAGGACTAATTCTAAGAGCTGGCAGATGGAGGCATTTGTGGGGTTTTCCGAAGGGTCGCATTCCTTTCGCAGATACGCGGCTACAGCGTCAATTCCTTCAGAATTAGGGATGTTAGTATAGAGGCTAGTAACATCGAGGGTGGCCAAAATGGCCCCTTCTGGTAGGATAAGATCCTTGATGATATTAATGAAATGTCCACTGTCTCTGACATACGATGGTAACTTAGGTACGATCGGTTGGATGAAGTGATCTACGAACTGTGAAATTCTTTCAGTGGGAGAATCATTAGCAGAGACTATTGGTCTACCGGGAGGTGGAATTACATTTTTGTGGATTTTAGGAAGAAGATAAAGTTTGGAGGTTCTTGGTTGTTCTAAAACTAAGTATTTAGAAGTTTTTTCCGAGATCTCCTTTCGTAGCTCCATTTCTTTAACCGCCTTAGCTACTAAACGATTGTGTAGATCAGTCAAATCCGTATCTACTTGCTTGTTGCTACACTAACTTGGGTTGTTAAGCAGGTTACCGTTGGCAACTTCTAAGTGCAACTGACACTTGGTGTGGTAGTGCAAAGCAAGCCAGAAATCCGTCTCCTGTAAAATCTGAAAGAATTGACCAGGAAAGCATGGGGCAGCATCTAGATGCACAGAGCATGTGGTTTACGTCTTGTGTGATGCTATAAATGGTTCAGGTAGAGGCAGGCCTTGAAGAATCGTACACCCGGCAGGTGCACAGGATCGGAGCTTAATTTCTGACACTTGTTGTATTGGAGAGAAAGTTCTTAAGAAAATAATAAAGATAACATCATAAAAACAACAACATGAAAATCCCCGAAACAGAGCTACGGGTCAAAGCATCTTGTTTTTGATCAATAAATAACCTTCGAATATGGCTCAAATTCATGGGCTATGACATATGAACTATGACATTTCATTTATTTATTTCTTAATGTCACTAAGCTTCATGTCGCATGTTGCCCTGTTGATTTTAAGGGGTCTACACCCATATGAAAGGCTGGATATGCCCAAAATAATTATTTTTCGAAACGCCACTTGAGTCCGACCAGTTAAAATAGGCCTAGGCCTAGGCTAGATGTCTATTGCATTCTTTAGGATTCGCAGGTGTTTGGTTCTGGCACTGACAGTCTGAAAAGTGATTATTTAAGCCTTATCAGGCCGATCAAAATGCAAATCAGATATAAAACTATGTTCTCTTTATGTCTCAGGCATCTAAATATCGTATGGTTTGATCATTTTAGGTCTGGGCACGTTTGCAATCTGAATATTTTCAGACCATAATTATGTAAGATGGGGGGGGGGGGGATGATAATGGCATTCGTGCATTTTCACTCGGGCTCTGAATTATTTTTGTAACCCTACCAAAATGCAAATCATGTGAATATCTATGTTCTCATAGCCTTCAGGTATCTACATATCGTATGGTTTAAGGATTTTAGGCCTGGACACGTTTGCAATAATATTATACAGATGATAGATCTAATTGAATTTGATATGAAAAAAGACAGGCCTGTTGATCTATTCACTGTCCTGTAGGCTCCGAAATTTTTGATTTAGGCCTTAGGCAAAAAAAATAAAATAGTTGTGTTCAGGTAACATAGGTCGAAAAAGAATAGGGTAGGTAGGTCGAATTTTTTTTTTTTTTAACTTAGCAAATAGACCCGAACAGTGTTGGGAATAAAAAAAAATATTCCAAATACTCTCCAAAAACATTTTTAGTGAAAAAATTGGATTTATATTGATGTATTTACGTAAATGAGTAACATTTCTTTCACTTATAAGTGTCAAACGTCGATACTTTGTGTTCGTTTGAGTACATAACGGAAAGTTGTGTACAGCAGTTGAACGTGTGATCGCACCTTCACGGGTCAGTATCTGCACGGACGGTCGGTGAGGGTGTGTGGGAGGGGTAACGCACTCAGGCCTGTGGTCATTGGTCAATGGTGGGCTGTCAGACGATAGGCCCGCCTCTATTTCTGTGTGCATGGACGTTTTAATGACTCAGAGAGGGGTAAGGCACTCAGCCTAGGCTGGTAGCTGCCCCTGTGCTGCTCCGCTATAAGTGGTGAGGGGTGTGTGCATGGTTCTTGCATTTTTTTCACTCTAGATCGTTTACGATCTACCTTCATGGGTTTCTTGTAAGAATCTAAAATACATGCCTTGAGCATCTATGTGCTGTTTCTCCGGGCTCGCTGTATCATCCAGTCATTTTCTAAATATGATCGATAAAATCGAAGCTAGCCCGGAGAGCTGTCTTGGTCATTTAGGCTGAGAATCTCATTAGCATTATATCGGGACACGCGGAAACAAGTTCACGATTTTGGACCTGCTTCTGGTTGTAATGCAATCCTATGGAAAGTCTATGGTGAAGAGTGATGACATTTCAAAAGGCGAATGTGACTGGAGCTCGACGGGGTCAACCTGTTTTACATTTACTCCTCAGCATTCAAAAGCCTAGCGTGTGGGCTGCCAGGCAGTTTTCGCATAAATTATGATGATTAGGGTGAAGACGCCGAGCATGGCGGGCACGAGTTCTTCCCCGCTAAGTTGGCCTGGAATGCAGACCTGTTTCGCCTATTTCCAGCGCGTTCCAGTCGATTTCATTCATAATAGAGATCAATGTCGATATCTTCCTGATCATACCAATGTCCTGGAAGGCTGGGAATCGATATAAACCGAGAAAATTGAGAAATTCATCGCACTATTTTGCATGCGCAATCCCTTCTGGGGAGGAGTGCATCTCGTGCATTCACACTAAGTCACTTGTCAAACCACAGTGCCTTGCATCAAATGCCAGCATGGCGGAGGCTGGCCTGGTCCGCGGGTGAGTGTCCTCTGCGATTCAACGGCTTTTACGCCCTAAATCAGCATCGTCAAGCAATATGGTGTCACCGAATACGAATACGAATATTTTATTGACTAATGTAGAGCAGTACATTTATGTCACAACAATGGTAGGCAGGTTTTGTACAGAAGTGTATGTTTTTTTGACAAAAGTACAAATACATTCAATAGCTTGAGTTTTCAGTTCATTTTCACAAATAGGGTGTAGATTGAGAATAGTTTTCAGTTTTTGCACTTCAGGCAAGGCTTTGTAGTTTTTAACGTAGTTGGAAATGTTATCCTCAAATAGTTTTCTGATGTCGGACAGGTCCTTGTTCTTACAGTAAAGGAGAACATGCCTGACATCTTGAACCTCACCACAGTCAATACAGAGTATGTTGTCCTATTTTTTTGTTCGCTAACTCCTATGCTTGCTATCTGAGGTACAGTTACAGTCTATTCTTAGTTTTGTGAGATAACTTCTGATCACTGGTGACCTTGCGTTGTTGAGGTAAGGTTGCTGTCTGTATGTTGCTGACTGGCATAGCTTTATAATATCACATCTGTTGTTGTTAATGTCATTGCAGCAGTAGGAGTCGAGAGTTTGTGAATAAATGTTCTCAAGCCTTGTTGTAAGAAGAGATTTTAAGGCGGGCTTGTTAAAAGCATTAGGTGTTTGCCAAACATTAGCTAGAAACAGCGTCTGGGTGCAAGATGCAAGCGTTCGCAACCTAAACCCCCGCATCCTTAAGACTCGTATTGTCCCAAACGTATGTCGGTTCTGACCAATACTGGCTCTTGCTCTTCTATCTATATCCATGATTATCGATTTCCCTGATGGTGCTGCTGCTGATAGAACAGACCTTCCCACAGTTACCGGTACAAGTTAACCGTGCCTATCCGAGGCTCTACCCATAGCTATTATAGAGCTTTATAGACTTCCTTTGTAATTTTGAACTGTTGCCGATATTCCTTTATGCAGTCTGGTGACCTTTTCCCTTAAGTTTTGAATACGTATAAGTCTACTTAGATATAACCGCCGGTTACATGCACGAGGTATCTAATTACTACCTCAGTGCAATTAAATGTGATGTAAAGAAATATTTTTGAAAGTTATTATATCAAGTGCTGAAAGTTGAAACATCTCAAATCAGACAAAAATTCCGAAAGCTTACATCCCTGTCTTTATCAGGTTATGTTAGTGAAAATCCACTATAGGTTATTATGTAGTAGCCCTCTATGCCGACACCACCTGGTAAGGGTCAGAAACAAGGGGCAGTACAATCCCATTTTAATATGAATCTCAGAGCCTTACCTTACTGTGATTGGTGTTGATCCGAGTGTCCTCTTCTTCCCTCCCCCCTTCCTCCCTCTCTCTCCTCCCTCCCCACCTCCCCCAGACGCTGTTTCTAGCCTAAACGTTGATCACAGTTTTCAATGTGAGTTCTGCAGGTTGTAGGCCATATGATTGACCCGTCACCACCACTAGACAGTATGAGCCCTAGCGAGAGGCTACAGTACGCCCTGGACCTTTCTCCTCGATGGCCAGAACTCCTGAGATCTTTCTAATTGTAGTAATTATCATAGAAACCTAAGGCAGTGCCCTTGCCAACACATGTCTTTCTCATACTCCACACCCCAGAGGCAATTGTGCAATGTGCTATAGTATGTACACAGTATCCACACAGGAGACTGGGGCCCTTATCTGGGGTGTTGGAATCAACGGGATTACACCAACACAGCCACCGTGGCACAGGCATTGGTTGTGCTGGTTCTGGTTATGCCTACGATGGTAACGTAATTCCCTAAACTGCCAAATTAATTCCCTTAAGCAAAAAAAAAATAGTTGTGTTCAGGTAACATAGGTCCAAAAAAGTAGGGTAAGTAGGTCGAAATATTTTTATTTTTTTTGCTTTTCTTTTTTACTAACCAAAGAGAGCAGGGCAGTGTTGGAAGTAATGAAAAAATATCCTCTATAAACATATTTAGCATATAAAATACGTGTCCTGAGCATCTATGGGCTGTTTAATAGTCTTCCATGCTATTTTAGGTCAACACTTTTGGATTTTGAAAAACAAAACAAAAATTTCCTAAAAGAAAGTTAGGGTAGGGCCAAAAGTTTAGGGTAGGTAGGGTTACCTGAACACAACAATTTTTTTTTTTTGCCTTATCAAGGGTGTTAAAACCAACGTGGCTGCACCCACACTATAATAAGAAGGCCCGGGGAGGCCGTCCTCAGGTGGGTGTACGGCCCGGGCCCCCCTGACGGCCGAAGCCCGCAGGGCGTGGGCCGTCAGGGGGGCCCGGGCCGTACGAGGACGGCCTATTAGGGCCTTCTTTATTTTATCACCCGACAAAATATTGTGAAAATATTGTGAAATATAGGAAAATATTGTGACTTTTTGTAAGAACAGGCCACCGGAAGTGATGCAGTACAGCTTGGCAATATGCCCTCCCCACAATACGCCCGGCTCGTCGATCCAGCGGGTAATAAAGTGACAGGTGTCTGCTACGGCATGGCTGTGTGGTTTTAACACCCCTCATAAGGGGGAATGGTTATATCATGTCGCATTCACAAGGTTACGCACATAATGGAACATCTATTTGGAGCATGTATCCACACAGGGTACCGGTACTATAGACCTGGTCAGCAAGAAACACCTCATTTTGTGCTCCTTTTATTGTGACGTAACGATAGTTTATAGGTCTGGCTAGATATCATAAATGTTATTTTATATGAAGTTGCACTGAAGTCCAGTGCAAAAGAATTATCATATTCTTTAGAGTTAGAGCTAAGTATTGTAATCTCTCTTGTATTGGCAGGAGTACGTTGTGAATTAGTCAATAATCTTTATTGAGTAATCATCAAGTTTCAAGTGAGTAAACGAACTGCTATCAACATCATACAGTCTAACGAGATATTGGGCATATTCCCATAAGATGCAAGATGCAAGGAAAAGACAAACTTACAGGGGGACAGAAAATGTTCAGGTTTTTGGGTAGTTTCTTGCATCCCAGATCTATAGTAGCCCTCATCAGGGGTGTTTGAACCAACAAAGCTGTACCCACACAGCGGGCTGCACCAAGCAACGCTGGTTCTAATCCCACTAAAAACGGACCCCAACCATTTCTGATCCCTAATAAGGGACCCCGGCCAGTTCTAAGCCCCCTAAAATGGCACCCCGGCCAGTTCTCAGCCCTAAAAACGGACCCCGGCCAGTTCTAATTCCTAAAAAGGGACTCCGGCCAGTTCCCTGACAATCATGAAGACATTTAACAGGTTTGGGTGCGTTGGAAGAAGGGAATGCATTTGTTTATCAATACATGCAATAAAACGTCTAATTGATATTCCCTGACTTTTATGAGCAGTGACTGGTCTGTCAAAGATGGCTGTCACTTGAAGGTGTAGGTTAGAACAGGGCGGTTTCTTGCACAGTGCTGTAGCTTGCAATTTTTACTAAATGCCCTTAAACTTAGAAAAGTATATCTGTTTACAAAAAATAATCATTAATTGATAGAATTAACTTTAAAAGTATGAATATACCATGACATAACTTTTTATGAGGCAGCTAAATTAATCAATCATTACAAATTAATTCTTAAATCCCACTTTAAATCTTAAAATCTTTTAGATCTCCGCTGCCTCATTATCCACCCAACAAACGAACACATTATTAGACCTTGTGACGGTTTTACGCGTCATGCCTCAGCGTTACCGGGCGCATAAGTGACGGTGATCGTGGCCCTACCCTCAGAAAACCTTGAATCCGATAGAATTCAGCGTAATCCTGTCTGATATGGATCGTACATGATGATTAAGGTCCTGTAACACCATAACTCGATCATTTATATCGATATTTGAGCAAATAAGACCAGAAATCTGATCGTCACATCGGACCGTTACCCGATGCGGCAAGCTTGTGGTCCTGGCGCATTATCGGACGTGCGGGAGGCTAGCTTTCGTCGGTGAAGAAGGGTTCTGGGTCAAAGGTCATCAACTTTGCAGGCCTATTTCACCATGAAAACGGTCATTCTAACTTTAGTTATTGATACCAACAGATAGATTTGGATACATAGATAAGCATCTCAGTGTCCAGAAATGTACAGACCCCCTTAGCCTTAGGCCTGAGTCAATTTCTAACCTATAGGCTTGAAATTAAATTTTTTTCCAGATTGTCACTATAGTGTCAGTTCAGATCTACCACAATAAATCATTTTTTCTGATATACCATCAAAATATTTGAATCTTTAATATTATTATTCATTAAACATTGAAATGTGCTGCCTCACTGGTATCAAAGACCACCTTTGATACATTTAAACTATAAAGCCTAGATGATTCCAGATTAGATCCTACGTCTTGAGTCTTGTTCGTCTCTAGAAATTAACCAGGTTGCATTAGAACAAATAAACATGAAACTCATTATAGAACTAAATTACTAATAAAGGGAAACTCGGAATTGATAGAATGGTCTATAAGTAATGATAGGCAGTGTCGACGGCAGGTGGGACAACCCTAGACCCGGTATTCACATGGGGAGCCTTGTCTGCCAGCAGCAGCACTGCAAAGGGAATGCAGGTATGCACCAAATCCAGTGTTTGTGAAAACCTGTCGGAGGGCTGGACATGTCCGACGTTTTGACCCTAATGTCCGACAAACTGGGGGAAAATAAAAGTCTGGTAAATAATGGTTAAAATGTCCGAAGGTATATGTAAATGTCTGATGAAAAGATGATTAACATCGGACACAATGTCCAGCATTTCAAAAAACTGTTCACAAAAACTCCAAATTGATAATAGGGTAGTATAGAAGACAGAGTAGTTACCAATATTGGGCAGATAGCAAGGTACGTTTGGATCAATTCAAGCCTTTTGGGTTCGGGAGCATGGTGGTTAAGACTTACTAGACAGTGGCGGTGTAGTGAGTGGAAAGTCGCCGAATGTGCGAAGTCGCCGATGGGGATAATGTAGGATCTGCGCATGGCATTAGTTCCTACTCTCGTAACATGTTACTTTTTCCACAAACTGTGGAGTAGGGACGAGTTAGCCGTTTAGGTATAAATCTCGAATATGTAAAAGATGAGAGGGATATATATCTAGTTTGCTACCCGTTATAACTTTGTGGAATTCATTGACAAAACATGCGTCGAGGCTAGAGACTTCTCCCATGCGCATGCACAGTTCCCCTTTTCCGGCCTCGGCGACTTCGCACATTCGCCGACTTTCCACATGTGACAGTGGCATCTGGTGACCATAGGAGGGACTACAATACCTTCACAGGAATAGTCAGGATAGGTGGACTAGGGAGAGGGAAGCCTAGGCCTACTATGTAGTATGAACTTCCGAAGTACGAAGAACATCTGTACTAATTATGAATAACATCCGTTTAGCTGTAACTCCGTCTACACGTCATCTGCAGTAAACTTGACATCTGCAAAGTGTTTGTCTGCATTTGGATCTGAACAACTTTTTCTTAGCCTAGTTCTCCGGGATCGCTGTCTCGATCCCTTCGGGATCGGTCAGCCCCGAGTGTTGACTTGGTCATTTAGGCAGACAACCCCATTGAACTATAGTGAAAGTCTCAGGTACCAGCTTCAGATTCTGGACCTGTTGGCAGAGCCAAACCAAATATACGGTGAAGATTGTAGGTTTAACATAGGAGTTCTATGACATCTAGGTCACCAAGTCATCTGCTTAGAGATTGATGCATGTCCATATTTGGTCATATCAAACCACCGGTGCACTTGTGGTCCCATCAGAAATTAGGTCACGGATGTTGGTGTGGCGACTCACCTGTGGGAATTTGTGCTACTTGGGGCTTAAACAGTGACAGGAGGTGTTGTACGAGTCCCGGGAACCATAGGGGACCAACCTGTAATACATCTACTACACACTAGAGGGGATTTGGCTGGGCTCATGACAGACTCAGTTGCATTTCGAAAAATAATTATTTTGGCCATATCCAGCCTTTCAAAATGCTAATCATGTGTAAATCTGTTCTCCTATCTCTGAGGGTCCTATATGTCGTATGGTTTGATAGTTTTAGGCCTAGACGTGTTTGCAATTGAATTCGCATGTTCCCTTTCACCATTGCCTGGTAGACTGTAATAATGTTTGTTTTCGGTAGCTGCTTTCGGAGAATAGAAATGAAAATGGGTCAGGGACAGATTATTTCAGTGTCTGATCAGACCATGCGGTCTGGGAGCAGATGAAGAAACTCTGATACATTAAATTAACAAATCCTGAATGATATTCAGATCAAACACATGAATTGTGGAGGATTTACATATTCTGACGCATCTACATAATATCCTATGTTTGATCATTTTAGGTATGGACACATTTGGAAGAATATTTTACAGATGGTACAAAAAAAAGACAAGCCTGTAGGGCTAGATGACAGTGATTCAGAAAGGCACTGTCATGCAGGATCCGAATTTTTTTTTATTTATTCCTTATCCAGCCTATTCATATCTTAAATCTGCTGCACCAGGGGTATGTAAGTACCTACTGTATCTATAGACCCAGGATCTTTTCTTCTAGTTAGGGATGGGGGGACTCGCGGCTGCATATGCATCTTTTTATTTAATTCGATCGATAATTCACCCGATAATTCATTTTCCATACTTCATATTTGATTAATCTATTTACTAATATATATGCAAAATAAAGACGAATAACCCGGAGTTTTTCGGTTTTCAAACCGAATCTGAATCTACAAGATCCACCTGGGACCTTGTTTTTTACTGATCGTGTAAATTTGGTGTTTAAAAAGACTATCCTTTTGTGAAATATATCATCCCCTACACATATACCAATCTATTCCTTCTAATAAGGAAATGGGAGAGTTTGACAGTTGGTTTTACTATAGGATATATAGGGGCCGACATGGCTGTTAGGGTCCAGGACCAGTGTCTGGGGCTGTATTCCTGAGCAAATGACATCAGTCCTGTTGGTGAGAATAGGTGCAATACTATGACACAGACCGGTGGGTCAGGGTCCTACTGCAGGGTGGGGGAGGGAGGGGAGAGGGCAGCTACCGGACCCAAGTTCTACCACGGCACGGCCACTGGGGTCGACCACGGCAGTGGTCAGTGGGGGAGGGAGGGGGGAGGGCAGCTACCGGACCCATGGTCTACCACGGCACGGCCACTGGGGTCGACCACGGCGCAGCAGTGGGGGAGGGAGGGGAGAGGGCAGCTACCGGACCCAAGGTCTACCACGGCACGGCCACTGGGGTCAACCACGGCACGGCAGTGGGGGAGGGAGGGGAGAGGGCAGCTACCGGACCCAAGTTCTACCACGGCACGGCCACTGGGGTCGACCACGGCACGGCAGTGGGGGAGGAGTTCAGGGGAGAGGGCAGCTACCGGACCCAAGTTCTACCACGGCACGGCCACTGGGGTCGACCACGGCGGTGGTCAGTGGGGGAGGGAGGGGAGAGGGCAGCTACCGGACCCAAGGTCTACCACGGCACGGCCACTGGGGTCGACCACGGCAGTGGTCAGTTGGGGAGGGAGGGGAGAGGGCAGCTACCGGACCCAAGTTCTACCACGGCACGGCCACTGGGGTTGACCACAGCGGTGGTCAGTGGGGGAGGGAGGGGAGAGGGCAGCTACCGGACACAAGTTCTACCACAGCACGGCCACTGGGGTCGACCACGGCAGTGGTCAGTGGTGGAGGGGTCCAGGGGAGAGGTGGGCAAGTGGGAGGGGGAGATGGTGATGATAAGGACGGTGATGGGAGGGGAGAGGGGGGGTTGAGGGGAAGAGATTGGGTTGATAAAGTCGGAGACTGGAGTGGGGAGGGTGGAAGGGGAGAGGCCAGCTTTTCCGTAGTCTCAAATAGCAAACTTCAGGGACTTCTGATGATTTTATTCTCCAGGCATCGTTAATGCATGGATATATCGAAATATAATCGTTCTATCGAAAGCTCACCTGGAGGTGTCAGGTCGGTATTTTAGGTTTATGGCCCATTAGAATATATAGGAAAATGCGGAAACAAGCGCTGGACTTCTTTTTCTAAAAAAAATGAATTCCCACAAGTAGCACAACAGACATACTTTTGTGTTTGTTTGGAAACAGATTTTGTTTGTGGTCAAGTAGCCACGTCTGGCCCTGTCTGAGAGCAATCTCAACTTGAACAAGCGATGGGCTAATTGTCTAAACAAAAACCTTTCTGACCAACTAGTTCACGCCTCTACAAGTGACAAGGTCAACTTAGAAACAAACACACACTTAGCTGAACAGAGAACTTGCAACAGGATAAATAGTTGCAGATATTGCTACTGGCCATTTTGAATATATAACTATTGGCAAGAGGTTTCCTTCAAAAGTCCATTTGAACTGCCTGAAACATCAGGAACAATGCAGGAGTACTCTTGAACATCTTCACATCTTGACCATCTTTACATCCAGAGGGAACAGGGCAGAGTCACCTTCAGGTATCACAACAGTAATAAAAAACAGTCAGGGGTCACTTCACTAAATAATATTATCAAACCCAATAATACTACACTGCCAGTCCATGACTCTGATTTATCTTATTACTTGCACTACATGACTCGCTATAGTCTAGACATCTCGGCCTAAGTCACTGTTTGGTTATCTTAGGCCTGGACGTTGGATCTTGGAACACACCGGCCTATGCAGTGTTCGAAATTAACTTTTTGGGACGTCCGGGCTGATAACTCAATATTTTTGCCAAAAATTGTCAGCCCTGATGAGGAAATGTCAGCCTGGGGCTGACGGGCTGACGTTAATTTCGAACCCTGCTATGGGTGCCTACAGCACCTAACTTGATCGATTAAATCAATGGCACCTTTGATGTAGTTATAGTTTAGCTCAACCTTTATGGTACATTCTAATATCTGCTACCAATGTTGTATCATTTGATACATTTTTCTATATCTAAGAGCATAGATCTATGTTTGTGCAGACAGATTAAGATAGATGACTATCATAAAATTCAATTCTTAGGGCCGTTCACCCAATCAACAAAAATTACCGGATTTTTTCTTGTGGGGCGTCCTCTAGTGATTTTTGGTATAATAGAGATGTTTTTCTATTGTGTAAAATCAAGAGGTGTCAAATTGGTGCTAGTTGGACCCCTCCCCCTCCCCCCTCCCCCCTCTGCCCTCAGGTGTTGTTCTCATTGGTCACTGGTACTAGAAGTGGGAGGGGTCAGAGGGCTGATTGACAGGTGAGGCACGGCTACTCACCCCAAGTCGGACGTCAGGCTCCCCCACAGGGGCTCTGGATGGGGGGGGGGGGGGGTCCCGATGTTGCATGTCGAATTTAAAAAATGGCAAAGTCACATGTCTTTGTCCCATTTTTTTTTTTAATGTCACATGTCAAATTCAAAGTTCACGCGAAAGGACGATTTTTTACCATCATGATAATATTCATTTATTATTACATACAATTATCATTGTGTAAGAGAAGAAAACCACTTTATTAAAGATCATTCTCAAGATAAAGGGAATCCAAATTAGACAGCTATGTCGCACTGGTCAGCTGTGCACTCCATGCCGGGTTATGTAAACAACTCTCCATGACATCAAAAATATTATAGCTACACAAAGATATGCGACTCCCGACCATCACCTATGTAAATTTTGTGATGTGGACGATGGTGGCGCCATCTAGGGACGTCCGTGCAACCGGTTACAACGCGGCCATCATTGTTGCACTTTTCGTGACGTCACAGGCTCTTTGTTTATTAATGACGTCACGAAAAGTGCAACAATGACGGCCGCGTCGTAACCGGTTGCACGGGCTCTCATAGACGGCGCCACTATCAACGATGTTCACGGCAAAAGGAAACGAATTGTATCTCTTATTTTGGAGGCTCGTTGATGACATCAGCAGAGCCATTAGGCCTAAATGGAGCACGGTCATGAGCCATCTTTCAAAATTTATAACACTAGAACTGCTTCTCAAAAAATTAGGAAAAAGGGAAGGAGGTTGGCAAATATATATAACTCTTAATTCTGAAACCTCGTATCCCTCTGAGTTATTTTTTTTTGGAAAACCAATCATTTTCATGATACCCATTGGTTCCAGTGGTAAACTTTGGCTCCGATGACGTCACAGGCCTTCTCCAGGCTTCTGCCTTCTGCGAATTTGCATGTGGGGTGCTAGGCTGGCTTCACACTTACAACCAAAGAACGTACACCTGTTGTTTATGTATACAGGGCGCTGATTACTCTTCCCTGCTTTTAAATAGGCGCCATAGAATGATATATGGGGTTTTCTGAATTCTGAAATATTTCTTTTCGCGTGAACTTTAAGAAATGTCTATGTCACATGTCACTAAAGTTTAAAAGTTATCTGTCATGTCATTAAGCCCCCATGTCAAATGTTGATTTTAGGAAATGCCCATGTTGCTGTGTCGAATTCAGTGGTCCAGACCCATCCCACACACGGGCGGCTTGGACCCACGCTGCCCAGCCGAAGTGACTACTAGGTCAGTCCTCCTCCCGGGCCCCCTCCCCGGTCAGCCCCAGTGACGACTAGGTCAGCCCTCCTCCCGGGCCCCGTGAGGGTGGACCACCGCAGGCACCGTAGTCGTGGTAGACGACAGGTCCCCTTCTACTCCCGGGCCCCGTGAGGGTGGACCACCGCAGGCACAGTAGTCGTGGTAGATGACAGGTCCCCTTCTACTCCCGGGCCCCGTGAGGGTGGACCACCGCAGGCACAGTAGTCGTGGTAGATGACAGGTCCCCTTCTACTCCCGGGCCCCTCCCTGGGCCCCGTGAGGGTGGACCACCGCAGGCACCATAGTCGCGGTAGATGACAGGTCCCCTTCTACTCCCGGGCCCCGTGAGGGTGGAACACCACAGGCGCCGTAGTCGCGGTAGATGACAGGTCCCCTTCTACTCCCGGGCCCCGTGAGGGTGGACCACGGCGGGCACCGTAGTCGCTGTAGATGACAGGTCCCCTTCTACTCCTGGGCCCCGTGAGGGTGGACCACCGCAGGCGCCGTAGTCGCGGTAGATGACAGGTCCCCTTCTACTCCCGGGCCCCGTGAGGGTGGAACACCACAGGCGCCGTAGTCGCGGTAGATGACAGGTCCCCTTCTACTCCCGGGCCCCGTGAGGGTGGACCACGGCGGGCACCGTAGTCGCTGTAGATGACAGGTCCCCTTCTACTCCCGGGCCCCGTGAGGGTGGACCACCGCAGGCGCCGTAGTCGCGGTAGATGACAGGTCCCCTTCTACTCCCGGGCCCCGTGAGGGTGGAACACCGCAGGCACCGTAGTCGCGGTAGATGACAGGTCCCCTTCTACTCCCAGGCTCCGTGAGGGTGGACCACCGCAGGCGCCGTAGTCGCGGTAGATGACAGGTCCCCTTCTACTCCCGGGCCCCGTGAGGGTGGACCACCGCAGGCACCGTAGTCGCTGTAGATGACAGGTCCCCTTCTACTCCCGGGCCCCGTGAGGGTGGACCACCGCAGGCGCCGTAGTCGTGGTAGATGACAGGTCCCCTTCTACTCCCGGGCCCCCTCCTGGGCCCCGTGAGGGTGGACCACCGCAGGCACCGTAGTCGCGGTAGACGACAGGTCCCCTTCTACTCCCGGGCCCCGTGAGGGTGGACCACCGCAGGCGCTGTAGTCGGGGTAGACGACAGGTCCCCTTCTACTCCCGGGCCCCGTGAGGGTGGACCACCGCAGGCACCGTAGTCGTGGTAGATGACAGGTCCCCTTCTACTCCCGGGCCCCGTGAGGGTGGACCACCGCAGGCACCGTAGTCGTGGTAGATGACAGGTCCCCTTCTACTCCCGGGCCCCGTGAGGGTTGACCACCGCAGGCACCGTTGACGTGGTAGATGACAGTTCCCCTTCTACTCCTGGGCCCCGTGAGGATCGACCACCGCAGGCACCGTAGACGTGGTAGATGACAGGTCCCCTTCTACTCCCGGGCCCCGTGATGGTGGACCACCGCAGGCACCATAGTCGTGGTAGATGACAGTTCCCCTTCTACTCCTGGGCCCCGTGAGGATCGACCACCGCAGGCACCGTAGACGTGGTAGATGACAGGTCCCCTTCTACTCCCGGGCCCCGTGAGGGTGGACCACCGCAGGCGCCGTAGTCGCGGTAGATGACAGGTCCCCTTCTACTCCCGGGCCCCGTGAGGATCGACCACCGCAGGCACCGTAGTCGCGCTAGATGACAGGTCCCCTTCTACTCCCGGGCCCCGTGAGGGTGGACCACGGCGGGCACCGCAGTCGTGGTAGATGACAGGTCCCCTTCTACTCCCGGGCCTAAACTGGCCGTTGTCACTTTCAGGGATGGATTTGGGGGGGGGGGGGGGCTTTTTTTGTTGGCCCAAATTTCAATTTTTTAAATGTAAAACTCGCTCTCCTGAAGGGGATAATATATTTGCCCCCCTTTTCAAAGTTTCTGGATCCACCCCTGACTATGATTGTTTCGTCTCTGTGAGGCCACAATCCATAACCAACCTGCAACTATGGCGAGCTCTTGCTCTAATTTCTAAAGTCGCCAGGATCACCCTCTTTTTTTATAGATGATAATTTTTCGCCACCAAAGCGAGGTTTTTCAGTCCTCTGGACTGTCCTCCGGACTTAAAATTATATTTTCTCTTGTCTCAGACTTGTAATATTTAATGGTATTCATTCAGAGTGACCTATGTCACACTGAAAGGAAACGTCATAATATCCTAATTTTGCATGGATTTTCATAACCTTATTCTTTATGCATTCCCTGCGATATCCTGCTTTTGTAAAACCTGTCGCACAATGTGAAGCCTCTGTCACATTTTTGTGCTACAATGCAACAGGTTGCCCACCCCTGAATTGTGTGAATAGCACTCTGTCCACAGATAACGGTGTCAGGGTTAACTTAAAACCACCCACCTCATTCTTACTTCTGAACTGGTGGTGTCCAGACGTCTCAATTGTACTTGGAATAAGTCATAATAAACTTCTCAGTTGTGTACCTGGTTACACTTGACAAATGTCTTTCTCAAGGATTTTCCCTTTGTGGATATTGTGTCTTTCATGGACTATTGTTCTCCGGCCTCGCTGTCAGGGCCGTCGTCTCCGGTCAAACCCGGTGTGTTGTCCCGGCCTCTGATCGGAAAGTCGGCCGGGAATGCTCGCCTATTTCGCATGCGTTTCAGTCGACTTCATGCGCTATAGAGGTTCATGTCGATATCTTATTGATGTTACCACTGTATTTTAGGAAGAAGGAATCGGTATAAACCAGAAAATAAAGAAATTTGTCATACTATTTTCAATGCGCAATCCCTTCCGGGCAAAGCGCATCTCGCGGATTGACCCTGTCAGCCTGTACTCAGGCAGAGGCCAAAATGGCACGACCCGGTGAACACGTGTGTATCTGTCCTCCGCGTTTGAACGCATCTTACACCTTAAATCGGCATCGTCAAGCCTTATGGAGTACATATTATGGATTACTAATATCAGGAGCTCCTCCAGGTCGATATAAGATGTAATATCATGTTGATATGTCCGATCAGCATCGAAAACAAGGTTAGTAAGCTCAGCGTGTAGGTGAACGATAATAGAGGAAGATGGCAGCGGGCTCGCTTGTGCATCTTTTTGTTTCATTCAATCGATAATTTGCTCGATAATTTGTTTTCCTATCCTATCGGTTACGGCAGTGTGGGGTCCTTAGGGTCGGCCCTCCAGGGTATGGACCCTATTACTGCTGGTCAGCCTGTACGAGTATCGGCAGCCGATATCATGGGAGCTCCTCTGACCCAAGCGCTTGCGGACTTGTCTGACGCCATTAGTCCTGGGCCTATCTTTTTCTTTTTTTTTTCTTTTTTTTTTCTTTTTTTTTTTTTCTTCGTGCGTGTTGCCCGGATGGCCGGGCCGCTCAGCCAATGGCGAACTACGCTGTAGTATGGGACTTGTCCCATTGTTCGAGTATGTTGTGGATGTTGATTATTTTCGTACTTGTTGATTTGTTTGTTTTTCCGTTGTTGTTGAATATTTCGTTGCTAGTAATTGTTGTGCTGTTGTTGGAGTGGATTGTTGGGCAGTCCTCAAATATGTGTTTTTGGGTTTCCTCGTGGTGGCCACACCCCCTATACTTTTGGTCTGGGTACATGTTTTTGTAGTTTGCTTTTACTTTTGTCATCCTTGTTCGTGCCATTATTATTGCCCTTGTTTGTTCTCTTGTTAACATTGTTAGGTACGGTGGTTTCCTGTGTTGTGGGAAGTCCTCTCGGTTAGATGTTAGATGTTCATATATTGATTTGTTTCGGCCGTCTGTTCTCATTGTGTTATTCATGTGTGCTGTTACTGCGTTGTTTATTTGTGCTTTTCGGACATTTTTGGGTTGGTGAGGTCTATACCCACCTTGTCCCCAATTGCTTTTGTTAAGCTGATCCAGGATTTTTCATGTTCATTTTGGGTTATGTGTTTCATTCTGTCGGGGTTTTGTTCTCTTTTTTATCGGATATCGGTTTTCTTTTTTATCGGATATAAAAAAAGGTATCCGATATTGCCAGAGTATTATGTCTTGATCATTCAAAGCTGAGCTACAAAGATTTGATGTATGGTATGTCTCAAGTTCTCCAGCATTTATATAGATCGGGGAGCGATGTTTCAGGGTATATTGATCACTTAGCCTTTGTGGCCAAGCAGGGTCAGTTGAATTGTTTCAACGATGCTGCGCTG
This sequence comes from Lepidonotus clava, assembly GCA_936440205.1. Classification (NCBI taxonomy): domain Eukaryota; kingdom Metazoa; phylum Annelida; class Polychaeta; order Phyllodocida; family Polynoidae; genus Lepidonotus; species Lepidonotus clava. The sequence continues at coordinate 348,191 of OW387139.1, forward strand.
GTTTCTTACGATCGGAGCGTTGTTGACAAGGTTATTAGAGGCGATTTGCCTGCCTTTGTCTCTGCGGACACCATCAGTGTAGCTTGTAGCTTTCATGCCGGGAATATTGTAACAACCAGGCGAGATGAATGGCCTTCTAAACGTGGGCGTGGTGCTTTCACAAGAGGTCGAGGTCGTCAGGATACTGATATAGTGCTTCTGCGGAGTCAGCTGATCGTGACAGCTCCTTTAATGTTGATCCGTTTCTAACGGATTTGTGCTATAACTTTAACTATCGCAAATGCAATGGCAACTGCGCAAAGCTGCATTTATGCCGTACATGTCGGGGCAAGCACAAGGCACTTGGTTGTCACGAGAAACAGTGACCAGATGAAGCTGATGATGTTTCTGGAGCCAATATTCTTGGAATATCTGATGATGATTATACAATTGATTCTTCTGGCGGTCTGGCATATGATAGATTGGAACTTGAAAATACTTCTTCTATTATCGAGCCTGATTCATCTGTTGATGTACTTTCTTTTCGCCAAGGGCCCCTTGGGGTCCGGGTAAGAATAGGCCCTCAGTAGCCCCTGCTGATCGTAAGAGGCGACAATAGGGGGGACCCTGCACTGACCAAGTGGTTTTTGGGTTCAATTCCCGGTCAGTGCTTGGTTCACTAAGGGATGAGGTACAGCAAAAATGATCGCTGGGTTTTGATCTCCTGCTGTTTGCCCGCCCTGTCACCTTCATCTCATAGATTCGGTCACCAAAGACAGAATTCGTCCCAACTGGTTTTCGCCGTGAAAATGACCCTGGCTGTCGGTACGGCGTAAAACACCCAACACTCACTCACTCACTCTTTTCGCCAAGGTGATGATACAATTCTACTGAATAGTTACCGGAATCCAGATGTCGTCTCATAAGTTGAGAATTCTTCAGAGAAAGAAGCTGACGTGGTGCATGATGATGCGTCGTCTACAGCCCAGTCTTTGGTTAGTTCAGACGATTTTCCTATGTCATATTATGAGCCTAATGGCAAAATTAACTTGTGCCCTAGTGGGCTACGCACGAGGCCTAGGAATCTCGTTGGAGGCTTGGTTCCCTAGCTGAACTTCAATGTTTGGGAGTATTATTTGCAATATGAAGATGATCTAGCATTATGAAGTTATCTTGCTAATGGAGTATGTGATGGTTTCTATATTGTGGACCAAGGAGCTCCTATAAGTTCCTATGAACGCTGCAACTATTCTTCAGTTTGTTCTGGCCCAGCATATGATTACGTTAACAACATCATCTTTCAGGAAATCATCGAGGGCAAATACGTTCGAGCAGGATTCACTCCGAAATGTGCGCATGCCCTTGGAGCTGTTCCTAAACATGACTCGTCGTATCGCCCCATCACAGATTGCAAAAGGCCTGAGGGTGACTCTATTAATAATTTCATGTTTTCTACGTGTGATCAGTTGTCCTGTGCTTCATGAGGTGGCAGCTGCTATGACGCCGGGCTGTTTGATGGCAGTGACAGATGTTTCCTCTGCCTATCGGTTAGGTTAGTGTACACCCAACACAATGGACATATCAAGGTATTTATTGGGATTCTGGTACGGGGCCTGAATACTATTTGGACACCATAATTGTGGGGCAGCTCTATCAGCAGATCTGTAGTACTTTGATCTATTTGATCTAGAGCGGCCCCACTATATACTCTCTTCTTAGAATCGTCAGATGTAAAACGTTACAGCTAAAAATAGCCACTGTTGCCGACCAAATCGTTACCACTGTGAGACATAACGAAATGTGATGATCGCTTCTGGGCTTGAATAACCGCATATTTGGGCTTATTTTGGCTTATATCGCAGAGATTTTGATATATAGAATACATAGGAATCGTTAAAATCGTCCAAAACGAGACAAATTAGACATACAAGCGCGGAATCAAAACCGTTACATCGGTCGGTAACCGAGGGCCCGGCCGCCATTGGCCTTGATCACGTGACACCTCCTTGCTCGATGTAGGACATGGGAACTCGGTCAATCTCTGAATATTCATCAAGCTATGCAGGCCTATTTTACCGTGAAATCGATCGTTCTTACGGATCAAATATATATGGAGGGGTAGATTTGGATACATAGATGATCATGTCATAGTCCAGGAGGAGATATTTTGCGAAATAACGCGTCAAATTGCGTGAAATCATCGCACTATTTTCTTGCTATTCCTTCGCGTCGACCCGGTGAACAATCCAGGTCAGACCGCTCCACACTGTCACTCGGCCGGGTGCAAGTGCCCCGGTCGGACGTGTTGGCGGGAGGCTCCTCTTTCGCCGCCTCAATACCTGGATTACCGCGCTATATGATGCTTTCAAGATATATATTTTGGACGTCTGGATCCCCTTAAACGCATACAACGCATTGAGAACTCATGCGGGAATCATGCGTTCATGTCGAAGGCAAAAGATTGGATCGATCGGACACGTGGAGGCACTGTCACTGTCAGACCTAACATGGCGCCGTCAACCCTTCGCCGGGTTCTCTCCCCATCACGCCTACACAATTGAAATCAGGAAACCAGGATGATATTTACACATCAATTGTGGAGGATATACCCATTCAGAAGCATTCAGGACTCAGGCTGTACAGGTAGGTACATATATCTTTTTCCAGCAGTTCAAATGATAGGCCTAGACAAGCTGCTGGACTCAGCCTCTCAGGCGTTCGACACTGACAATCTGAAAAATAATTATTTAGACCTTATTAGGCCTATCAAAATTAAATTGATGTATAAATCTATGCTCTCCTGTATCTCAGGGTCCTATTTATCATATAGTTTGATCATTTTAGGCCTAGATACGTTTCCAATGATATTTTACAGATGGTATGAAAAATTGGCTGGACTCAGGCCTAAGCCCCCTCCAACACTGTCAATGGAGGCTCCGAAAGCACCTATTTATGATTCAAAGATTAAATGATTTGTGAATTTGACACTATAGTGTCATTTTTCCCTACCTACCATCAAATATCTTATCTAAAAAATAATAGATATCTAGGCCTAAGTCACTGTCAGTGTCAGAATCATTACCTCTCAATGTTGAAACATAGGCGTCACACTGTCAATAGATCTAAGTTTTTTTGCTGGACACAGATTTAAGATTTACATGATTCAAAGATTAAATTATTTGTGAAATTGTCACTATAGTGTCATTTTTTCAGACCTACCATCAAAATATCTGAATCATTAATATCATAAAGATTAAAATGGGCCGACCTATTACTATCAAAATGCTTTCGCTTTTGATAGTAACTTAGCCTTAGGTCATATGTCGTTTGGTCTTGTTGTTTTATTCATTTTAATATTTAATATTTTTATTACTTTACTTTTTCACTTTGATTGTGATATTTCATTTTATTGTCTGTAAAACTGCTGCCCCATGGTATCAAAGCTTGCCTTTGATACACAATCATTAGATCTAAAAACATGATACTCTAAAACGCTGCCACATTTTGACGTTATGACTTGTTAGTAACTTTGTGTCTGCAACTATGCATCAATTGGGTTACTTATGTGTGATAAATTACCTTGATGACTTTATCGTTTTTGGTAAGGATTTTCATGAATTTAATGCCGGGCTGCTCAGGCAACACTTATTACATTACAAGGTCAACTTGGTTTTTATGTGTCGTGGAAAAAATGCTCTTCCCCGTCTCAGACTTGTCGATATTTAGGCCTTGTATTTGACTCTTTGCAAACGAAGTTAATTCTTCCCGGTGATAAGTTACAAAAGCTTCATTCTGAGTTAAGGTTATTTGATAATCGCAAGCGTGCTACAAGAGTCAGCTACAAAAATTATGTGGTATCTTATCGTACTCAGCTAAAGTTATCAAGGGAGCGTACCTTTTCACAGAGAATTATTGATCTTCTCAAGGATTTGCCCGATTGCAACCCCAGAATTCGTCTTACAGATTCCTTTCATAAAGATATGGACTGGTGGCGCAAATGTGTGAGCCATTTCAACGGTGAGGCTTTCATTATCCCAAGAAATATCTTTTTGGGAGATGGACCTTCCTTCACGACTGATTCATCATTGTCTGGATATGGTATCATACACGAGGGAGCTTGGTGGGTTTTTCAATGATGATACAAACCCATACTTTAACTGTCAGTTCTGTGAGGATTATCATTGGACGAATGTTACTGTTCCGGACAAGGCCAACATCAATTACTTGGAATTGGTCCCTGTTTATATGGGTCTGAAGCGTTATGCTTCAAAATGGACAAATCAGCATGTAGTCTGCTACACTGATAATACTCTGGTGGTGTCCATGGTCAACAAAGGCACGAGTGTTAATTCCCCCGCTATGACTCTCATCAGGGAGATGTTCTGGCTGTCGGTATTCCATAACATTCATTTGACGGCCAGACATAATGCGGGTGTTGATAATTGTGATGCTGACTATATATCTAGAATTGAGGATAATATGTTGCTTAACAGTTTTCCTTCTAATTTATGTTGTAGCACTCGACTTACAGGAATTGGATAAAGGAATATCTGCAGCCATTGGCCACGCCTGGGCATCTAACACACTTAAGGTCAGGAATTCTCAGTGGTCTATATACTTGAACTTTTGTGTTGAGATGGGCTTATCTGCTATGCCAGCTGATCCATCTGCTATTGCCAGATTCCTGGTTTTCAAGGCAAAATCTTACAAGTGGTCGACTATAAACAATTATTTGTCATCTATCAATGCTCTGCACAAGTTTTACGGCCACAAAGTAGACTTTCGTGATTACTACATGATTCAACTTGTTCTCCAAGGATTGAAAAGAGAGCCGGGTACTATGTCTACACCATCTCGTCCTTTTTCCAAGGATCAGATACTTGAGATGTATTCTCACCTAGACTTATCTTCTCATAAGGAGTTATCATTTTGGACAGCCTTGATATTTTCATCCAGGACTCTCCTGCGCAAATCCAACATTGTCCCGGATTCACAGAATTGTCTACGACATGTTATCGGGAGGAAAGGCATTGAGTTCAAGCAATGGGGTATGCTTGTTCACGTTCGTTCAACAAAAACTATTCAGTATAGTCAGTACGTGTTGGACATTCCTGTATCATATGTTACCAACAAAGTATTTTGTGCTGTCTCTGCTTTATCATGGCCTCTGTCTGTGACGTCGGGAGGTCGAGATGGCCCTGTTTATGTTCCCGGACACTGACAAGTACATATCATATTCTGATTTGTTAGCCTTCATCAAGCGTCGTGCTGGTTTAATAGGCTTATCAGAGGATAGAGTGGGCTGCCACGCACTAAGACGATCAGGAGCAGCTTTTCTCCATCTTATAGGCATCCCACTTATAATGTCCATAGGAGATTGGAAATCTATGGCCGTTCTGTCTTATCTTGCTACTCCGATGGATAGGAAGTTGGATATTCAAAACACTGTATCAACCTTTTTGTCCTGATTGGAGGTCTTGGCGGTTTGACATGCTGCCGGCTTACACAGCCCAAACCTGTATTTGTTTATTATTTACCTAATTCCAATTATCATGTGAGGATTTATGTGTCATATGGAGATATAAAATGTACTACTCAAGTTAACACTGAACTATCCAAGTTTGACACTAGGGGTCCCCACCTGTTGGACTCATCAGGTGTCAGGGTTAACTTAAAACCACCCACCTCATTCTTACTTCTGGACTGGTGGTGTCCAGACGTCTCAATGGTACTTGGAATATGTCATAATAAAAAGATTTCTTTTTTTTAGTTGGGCGGTTTGACATGCTGCCGGCTTACGCAGCCCAAAACCTCTATTTGTTTATTATTTACCTAATTCCAATTATCATATGAGGATTTATATACATGTATGTATGTAAGGTGATCTGTATGCATGGACCCCCGTATTTTAGAAATTATTTATGTGAGATAGTTGTGTATATAACCAACCTTGTGGCGGCTCAGCGAGAGAGAGGGGGTGTGTCATTCAGTGCTACTGCTGCCTGCACGGACATTAGGTGAGGTAGGGAGGGGGAAGAGGGAGGAGATTGGTGTTTGAAGAGTCTCCACCGAAACATCGGCCTGTCTCTGTCCGAAAATCTAAAGATGTCTAGTTTAGGGAAATGAGGTTTCCCAATTAGTCACCGTGTGACGTCACAACTTTGGGGATTTCCCTTGAAATTACATGATTTAGACAAAATCTTTAACGTCTCATTGGAATTTCCTTATGATTTCTCTAGCATCATAAGTTCTTGATGCAAACGCAACACTGGATTAATTTCATGTAGAAATATCCACCCTGGAATTGTGTGCAAGATATCCTTTGATGTTTTTACTGATATTCACCGACAGGTGAACCGTCTGTCGCTGAGTTGATGTACTTACTGGTATTCACCGACAGGTGAAACGTCTGTCGCTGAGTTGATGTACTTACTGGTATTCACCGACAGGTGAAACGTCTGTCGCTGAGTTGATGTACTTACTGGTATTCACCGACAGGTGAAACGTCTGTCGCTGAGTTGATGTACTTACTGATATTTACCGACAGGTGAAACGTCTGTCGCTGAGTTGATGTACTTACTGATTTTTACCGACAGGTGAAACGTCTGTCGCTGAGTTGATGTACTTACTGGTATTTACCGACAGGTGAAACGTCTGTCGCTGAGTTGATGTACTTACTGGTATTTACCGACAGGCGAAACGTCTGTCGCTGAGTTGATGTACTTACTGGTATTTACCGACAGGCGAAACGTCTGTCGCTGAGTTGATGTACTTACTGATTTTTACCGACAGGCGAAACGTCTGTCGCTGAGTTGATGTACTTACTGATATTTACCGACAGGCGAAACGTCTGTCGCTGAGTTGATGTACTTACTGATTTTTACCGACAGGTGAAACGTCTGTCGCTGAGTTGATGTACTTACTGGTATTTACCGACAGGCGAAACGTCTGTCGCTGAGTTGATTTACTTACTGGTATTTACCGACAGGTGATACGTCTGTCACTGAGTTGCTTAGAACTGACAATCAACACTAGTCACCAGAGAACTGCAAGCCAGAGGACCGACTCCCTGAAAGTTGCTTGCACTACTTTCTTATATAGAATGGGTAGTGCAACAATTTTCTGGCGGTGGGTTTCCTCTAAATCATCATGCCCATCTCTTCAGGCAGCTGTAATGATATCGAATCAGACAAGACAAAATACATCTTGTAGTAGCAGGTGAGTTTGATAGTTGTTATCATTGGATACGTGGTAGGGACTACTCTTTTTAGTGGAAAGTGCTATAATATTGGACATTTCTTTGACACATACACGTCCATTTCTTGTTTAAATGTATCAGTTTCTCAAAAGAAAATAATGAATATACAACCACTCGTGGCAGACATCATGATATTGGAACTCTCAAGACTAACGCAATGACGAGTTGGTCCTGTCCCCTGAATCCTTACCAAAGTATAGTCTCTGTATTTATTTTACTTCTTCCTAAATTGTGAAGTTTTAATGATAAATATTTGCACATATTACTACTGGGTTGATTAATTCAGAATCATATGGTTTACCCAATTTTGTGGATATAATATTTATTAAGAGGATAACGCGCGAGGGGTGAGGGCCACTCACAGTAGGCCACGGGCCTTGTGGTGAGTGGTCCGAAGCTCCCACGGTTCAAGCCAGTGACCAGTAGGCCAAGGCTAGTCCTAGTGCGTTACTCATGTTATAACACAGAGAAATGAGGTATTAAAAACAAAATAAACCATGAAAATCACCCAAAACTTACCTTTGATAGTGTCAAAGTTCATGCTGTCGAATGGGATGATACCTGTGATGGGTCGTGAAACCAAGACCATGCCCCTTGTTTAAAGGCTAGACCCATGGAAACCATTGGAATAACTTGAGGTCAAATGTCAAGGTCTTGTTGGCAGGTCTTGGTGGTAGGTTGCCTGATTCAGATATTTGTTGGTGTAACTTTTGCAAATCAACATCTCTTGTCAATGTTCGATCAATATCCATGGTTCAAAAACTGAAGAGATATTGAGACATAAAATGCCTATTTCGAATTATAGATTTATAATGGGTAAACAAGTACTTTATGTTGTAACATTTATCTATTGATATGTCTATTGGTAGCATATTAATTTTCACAATCTAAAATCCGTAAGAATAGGAAATAACATATATTAGATGGTTCTAAAGAATTATCGATTTTGCGAGCTGAAATGAATTCAGTAATAACCGAGGTGAGAAGTTAGAAATGAAGAAAATATTCAGGAAATTTTGTGAAATATTTTAGCATCTTCCAATGATACATAGTATTTATACCAGGGGGCCTTTTGAAGGGCATTTTACGACGTATTTCAAAATCCATAAAGACTGAGCAAATTTTTCAACCAAGGAAAATTTACTGAGAAAAAGAAGTTCTTTTTTAGAATTCGTAAATTTTACTAAAACCAAGAAACCCATCGTAAATGCTGAAATATATGAAAATGAATATTGGGTTCGTAAATTGTATATTGCCAAAACTATACATGGGAACTCTTCCAAAATTATAGAAATATATAATTTTACTGATTTATTAAGTCTACATCATGGCTTACAAGGTTTAAACTGCTTATCTTAACGTTTTAAAATTTACAAATTATGATTTGTAAATTTACAAAGCATTTACAGAGCATTTTCTCCTGCCACTTTAGGAATTTGGCCTCTCCTTAGTGGAATGAACATAAGATGTTTATTTCTTATTTGTGAAATACTGAGAATTTCGTAAAATGTCCTTAAATTGCAGCCCAGAGCTCTGAAAGTTACCCAGCAATGTGCCTAGTAAAACATGATAACATAACCTACTCTCTACTGCTCTCAATCTCATTGGCTGTGCCTGGAGAGGATGTTTCCCATGTTATCACGCAGGATAGATGCAGGGGGACATATCAACCAGTAAAAGTTAAAACCGTTGAAAGAGCTTTTATTCAAAACAGATAATCAGTTTGTAATGTATTGCATTTTTAATACGTTGTGTTACGTTCAGGGGCGAGATTCTCTTTCCCCTGTTCCCGTTTGTATTCAGATTCTACAACCTCAGCCCAGCCGCTTTCGGTATAGGAGACCACGAGCAGGACGAGTAGCACGCACGCTCATTCGGATCCGCTGCAAAACAGCAAGGGGACGGGTTGAGTTGAGGATGGCTAACTTCTTTTTTGGCATACCTGCCACCAGCAGCATCCAGCAACTGCCTGCTTCTCTGGGACCATGATGACATGATTATTGGTATTACCACGTAGGTGAAGGGAACCCATAGTAAGAGAGGGTTAAACTCATTGATTCATATTACCACGTAGGTAAAGGGAACCCGTAGTAAGAGAGGTTTTAACTCATTGATTCATATTACCACGTAGGTAAAGTGAACCCAACAGTAAGAGAGGTTTAAACTCATTAATTCATATTACCACATAAGTAAAGGAAAATCGTAGTAAGAGAGGGTTAAACTCATTGATTCATACAGGGTTCCCATGCAGGTCTTAAAAGGTCTTAAATTGATTTTCTCAAATTTAAGGCCTTAAAAAGGTCTTAAATTTGACCTTTTTTAGCCAGAGGTCTTAAAAAGGTCTTAAATGGAATTTTTTTGAGAAGTTAAAGTGGAGTAGCCTTGAAGTAGGAAAAGAACCAAGAAAATTTCAGATCCCACTTTTAACTTAGTACACTTAGATTAGATTAAAGTTATATGATATGTTCTGAAATCTTTCTTTGTACACAGTCGTTAGGTCTTAATTTTTCCGAATTCTGGTCTTAATTTGGTCTTAAAAAGGTCTTAAATCGATTTTCAAAAATACGTAGGTAAAGGGAACCCGTAGTAAGAGAGGGTCAAACTCATTGATTCATATTACCACGTAGGTAAAGTGAACCCGTAGTAAGAGAGGGTTTAACTCATTGATTCATATTACCACATAGGTAAAGTGAACCCGTAGTAAGAGAGGGTTTAACTCATTGATTCATATTACCACGTAGGTAAGGTGAACCCGTAGTAAGAGAGGGTTTAACTCATTGATTCATATTACCACGTAGGTAAAGTGAACCTGTAGTAAGAGAGGGTTAAACTCATTGATTCATATTACCACGTAGGTAAAGTGAACCCGTAGTAAGAGAGGGTTTAACTCATTGATTCATATTACCACGTAGGTAAAGGGAACCCGTAGTAAGAGAGGGTTAAACTCATTAATTCATATGCACAAACTATTGCTTTTTGAATAAGTTCCGAGATACAATTCTTTTGTAGACTCGTGCAGTGTTTATTTCTTGGCTCTAGTTACCTTGTACAGTCTGGTAAAAGAACCCTTAAGGGTTGGCCAGACGTTAAACTAACCCAACAAACAAACTCATAGCTGCATAGAGTGTTCATGGGCACGTATCACATCAAGTAATTACCTCTAAATGCTCTAAACCTTGGTGTAGTACTGACTGTCAACATTTCCCTTTGGGTACTGCCGTCCATTCACATCTCCTGCCACCCGATGTAGTAACAGGTATGCCAGAGATCTGCAGAATTCAGCGGTTTTGGAAACGATGTGGGTCGTTTTTGAGATTTGTCCAAACCCGCTGAGAAAATATTTTTTTCTATAGGGGTCGAGGGCCTGATAGATCTGATGACCAAAATTTAAAAAAAATTGTCAATTATTTTTGTGGAATTCTTATTGTATTTTGATAGGAAACAATTGTTTCCCTGGTGTTAATCAAAAAATAAACCCATTTCTTCTTTATAGATTAGGTTTTATGTTGTTTTTGATACATTTCCTGATTTCCCGCGGAAATGACAATTTTGATCTGGCCTGTATCAGATGGCTTGGTGGGGAGCGGAGCTTCCCGTGGTGGTCTCCCAGGAGCGGCTCAAGATGACTATGTCAGTGAGGTATTGACAAAGGACACAGGCTGTCGGTAAGGTGTAAAACCTCCAACACTCACTCACTCACTCACTCACTCACTCACTCACTCACTCACTCACTCACTCACTCACTCACTCACTCACTCACTCACTCACTCACTCACTCACTCACTCTCTCACTCTCTCACTCACTCTCTCAATCACTCACTCACTCACTCACTCACTCACTCACTCACTCACTCTCTCTCACTCACTCACTCACTCTCACTCACTCTCACTCACTCACTCACTCACTCACTCACTCTCTCACTCTCTCACTCACTCTCTCACTCTCTCACTCACTCACTCACTTATAAGTGTTGCTTTTTCTCCATCTATGATACAGAAGTTTCCCGCTCGTAGATTCCCACTCGTAGATTCCTCCCACAGTTCTCACTGTATGATGGTGCAGTCTGGACAGAACCCTGGAGGTTGGCCGGACGTTAACTACTCGTACAAACAAACTATGACGATGCGTCACCCAGGTTCAAAGCTTCCTCAAGTAAGAGATGCTCAGTGTAGTTCATCAGTTTTTAGAATATTATTATTGTGTACACAACACCGTGCAATAAATAATATACGAATACAAACTATTGTTTATCCTCTAAGAACCAGAAAGTTGGATGACTTTCCCTGGCCTGCAGTAGCTAACTGTGCCTGTACTTGTCCTCAGATGACGTGGTTAAAGCAGCCTCTCCGGGCGTCTCCACCACAGACTCAATCTTCTGAGGCAATGCAATCAGGTAGTAATTAAATACCTCGTGCACATGATTGGTGGTAAGATTCAAATGAAATAATAAATGTTGGGAACATAATAGGAAAAGGTCACCAGACTAGGAAATATGCATTATAAAATGGTTCAAAATTATATAAGGTGAATTCCATATAGTTTGGTTATGGGTAGTGCCTCCGGAATGGCGGCAGTCGGTATTGGGTAGAGGTAACCGATACCCATTTGGATCAGTCCGAGCCTTAAGGATTCGGGGGTTTGGTTAGCAGCGAGTAGCTTTGGTGCAGGCATGCCAGACTTCCACGGATCTACAGTTTTTGAAATATTTTGGGTCATTTCTGAAATTCGTCCAGATCGAAGGAGAAAATATTTGTTTAAATAGGGGGTAGAGGGTACTTCCAGTAAAGGAGCCCGCTGCCACCGCCCGCCCTCAGGCTGGTGCAGTCATGGCCACGGCCGCCAATGCCGAGGAAAAATTAAACGAAGTGACATGGCTTGTTTCTTGAATTCGAAATGGGACATGGCAGCATGTTAGAGGCGACATGAGACATGGGGAGTTCAGGGACAGGCGACATAACCATTTCTTAAGTTTGACATTCGACATTGAGACCCCCCTTAAACGGCCCCCGCTGAGGTTATGTCCGTAGGCACCCATCGGGATCCCGCGAGTACAGTATTTCTTGTGGGGACAATAGAAGCAAAAGGTCTTCTGCTTGAGAAAAAGAAAAGTGAAAGGGGGTTCACCAGTATATCCCCTGACATAAATACAGCCTGTAAACCCTATCTGGATGACAGAATGCCTTTTGAACTGGTTACGCCCAGGACCTGCTGGGCGTAAAGCCAGCACCCTAACCACCTGACTACACCTAGAGGCGCAGTTTATGCTTTAAATCTATCATTCATTAATATGCAGAGATCATACGTAGATATTTCCATGCTCCAGGACAGGATCACATGGTTCAGTAGCAGTCATACATTCTGACAGACAATTCAGCTCCATTATGGATTTTTACAGTTAGTTGGGCCTCTTGAGTAGGTAAAGTAAATATATCACAGACCTGTGGGCTTTTTGAAAAAAGGTATACATATAAAAATATAAATTCACAGCTTCATCCTAATTTATTCTAGCTGCAACTTAACTTACATCTCTCTTATTCATGCTTAGTGTTCATAACAGCCAAATACAAATTTGTAACAAAATATTATAAGGCAAATTAGATGTATTGTAAAAGATATATGGTAGTGTAAGTGTCCTATTTCTATTTCTGACCTGAAAAATCAGTGACCCAGACACAAGAAGCAGTTCTAAGCTGACTTGCCTGCCAAGTACAATCAACATGTTCCGTTGGGGGAAGAAAGGCAAGTAACACATTTCTCTAAACTCTACATTGTTTTAATTGAGCTGACTAATGCTTGTCTGTTGTGACTGGCTCGTGCCTTACAAGGGATGTTAGCATGCTTTGTACACATGAAATCAAATATGTTAGAAAATAGGACTACAGCTGAGTGAAGTGTAATCACCCCGAGAATAGACGTGGACATATAGGTCTTTTTTTGAACAGCAGACCTACATCTGTCATTCACAACATATTGCATTAAAGGTAAGGATAGAATAGTTCAGTGCTGTGTACCTAGATCTTCCACAAACATTTGTTTCTATTTCAAGAAAACCCTAAGCTGTGGAGAGACTGCAGTGTTTCCCATGGGAAGCTGGATTGAGGGCTACCTTCCCAGGGTTAACCCATATTTTACTATCAATACTTGAATTCAGCTCAACTTTTGGATCAATTTGAAAAACAAGTTGAGTCCAATATCAGTCCAGTATACGCATTATTTTGGTCACATGATTATCAGCATCAGATTATACTGGGTGTCTTTTCATTAAAAATAATGGTTTACCATTCTTCACTCTTGAAAATCACCGGTGTTTGTTTTCAACATGCCATTTGTCCATGTACACTAGGCTGCTTAGCTTATCCGAAGAGAATGCTTTACAATGGACATCTGCAAAGTTTGTAATTTTGTTTACTTATTATGAGTTTATATTCAATAAAACTATTTATTTCTACTTGCCAATAATATATACCCCTACTTTTCATTGGGCCTAAAAAGAGAGGAATATAATAAAGATAGTGATATGTTCTTTGATCAGGATAGGTTTTATGTATAACAGCGATGTTTCATAGATTTAAAGGGTGTGAAAACTTCACTATTCAATATTTCAGGCATTTTGGCTTGAAAATAAATTGCGGGCTCTCTTTAGGAAATAATGCGTTTGAACCCCTAATTTCTATTCAGGAAATGATAGTCTCCAGTAATTTCTATTCAATTCAGACATTGAGGGAAATTATCAATTTCGAAATTGTTTTCATTGACAATTTCATGTAAAATTCCACTTTTCTATTAGGCCTCAAAAGTGTCTTCATGTCCATGGTTTGGTAATAATTTACACCTACTGAACTAGATTGTTGTAATTATTTAATGTTTGAGATAGGGAGTTAATAAAGGTGTTATTTAGTTTGTATTTTGAGGGATCATTAGTCAATCTCCTGCATTCATTGCTAGCCAAGGGCAGAGGTACTTCACCACTCAGGTAGTTCAAACCCAAACACAGACACTCGGTTTGCAGAGAGTCACTTTTATTAATCCAACACAGGTAGGAGATATGTGTTCTCAATTCATGATACAGTCCAGCTCTACCAAGTACTATATGCTCTAGGTTTGTTCCAGGAGTTCACTGTGCATTACCTATAGGTTTCCTTAATGGTAAGTCTCTCCTATAGTAGTCCTATGTTCTAATGTACAGGTAGTTCAACTTATGATCAATAAGGAACGCCACCGAACCCAGTCAGGTAAATTCACCCAGCTCCCGAACCTTAGGTTCATCCAAGTTCCAATTTATTTCTTGCTCTGTGCTTTTGGGTTTGTCTAAATTTTATATATACCAGCCGTTATTGACTTTATATATGTACCTGCATACATCTGGAGCATCGCTGTCACTGGTAGGTAAGACTGACGTCTAGACATACATTCTGATAACTCTTTCATCTCCCTTTGACACTGCCTTTTAGCCATCAAAGGCATTAACTATATTTAAACCCTTTTCTACTTTGTTAAAGTTTATTCTTATTTATCTCAGTCTGGTGATCATTCTCCTTTATTACATATGTATATAGCCTTACTGTAAGTGAACCTTTTCGAATGGTGATATTAAAGTTTGACTGCAATGCCCTCTGCTATTAAGCTTTCTAATTTAGTTTTGGAATGACCGGAATATAAAGGGAAAATTTCAAATTAGGGAAAAATTGAATATACACATTTCTTACCCAAAACATCCAATCTAAAATTTAAGTCAAAATCATATTATATATCATTGAACGTATGTTCAAACTTGTCACTTATAAAATATTAAAAAGCTCTTCCTCGACTTTTGTTAAAAAAGCATATTTTTTACTTACAGCACATCAAAAGATACATGGCAACATGATCATCAACTTTAATGGAATCAAGGCTTTATATGCTGGTGGGGATGTTGGTAGAGTCTGAGGACTTACATTGTTCTAAGGAGGTTCTAAGATGAACATCAATTGGCAATAGCCAAATTTGGTCCCAAATGACAGAGTCCGCCACCCGGGGACAGAGTCCGCCACCCGGGGACAGAGTCCGCCACCCGGGGACAGAGTCCGCCACCCGGGGACAGAGTCCACCACCCAGGGACATGCAACAGAAGTAAGAATCTGTGTTTCCTCAAGAAAGGTTTGAACTGAGAGAATGCGCATACGAGCAAAATCTTTCCGAATGCTCATAATCTGTGCACTATCTTTTCTATTTGGATTTTTCATAAGCAAACTAAATTGCAACAGTGAAAGTACCCTACCAGGTATAAAAACACAGGAAACTAACCCTAGCCATGAAGTTAAAACACCAAACCCAAAGGTACATACACAAGTTAACAAAAGCCTAGGAAAAATAATGAATAGGCCTAGATTTAAGTTTAAAAGGAAAATTGTACAAGTGAACAACAGGATTCCATCAAAGATATTGAAAGGCGCCCGACCAGAATCCTGCAGCAGCTGCTTCCAACGACCCTTCCACTTCACTATGAATCCCCTAAGGGCCTGTCAGGGCAGCCCAGAGACCCCCCTAGACCTGCTCATCCTGATATTTACCACACATACGGGGGCGGCCAGGAGGACTGCCATCAGGAAGACATGGGCCAGCCTCAGCGTCAATAACACGAGTCCCCGGTTACGATATATCTTTCTGCTAGGACGTTCTCAAAATATGTCAGAGAAGGCACTTAGAGAGGAACAGGAAAGCTACCATGATATTGTCATGCAAGACTTTGTCGACACGTACAAGAACCTGACCCTGAAGACGCTGATGGGCTTTGAATGGTACACCAAGTACTGCAGCCGGGGCAAATTTATAATGAAGACAGACCATGATGTGTTTATAAATGTGACTAATGTGCTAAGACTAATACGACGACCTAACCTAGATAACAAAATACTAGGCTACTGCTGGCTCAATGCCAGGCCACACAGGGGCCGGGATAAGTATAGCGCAAGTCTTAGGGAATACCCACAAACAAGTTACGGTGGAGTGTGTTCCGGTACTGGTTACGTTTTGTCAGGTGCCATAGTGAAGGACATTATTAGGATCTCCCCAAATGTGCCGTTCTTTTTTCTAGAGGATGTCTATGTTGGTTTATGTGCTAAACAGCTTGGCTACCGTCACTTGAACATGACTGGGTTTCACATCCGCCGCCTCCGTTTACCACCAGATAAGTGTGGCCAATATGGGCAGGAAAATATTTATACAAGTCATGGAATTTCTCCTCTATTAATGCAAACAATTTGGGGCAAATGTTTTGTAAAAAAACACACAAAGAATATTGATTAGATAATAATGGTGCTGCATAAATCTGGTATTGAGGATAGACAACAGCAGGCAAAGAACACAAAGCAGAACCTGGGTCACATTAAGGTACAATACCATCTCATAATATGAAAAGTAATAATCTAAAAACATAATACAGTTCCTTCAGATAATAAAATACTTTTGTAACAACATTTGTAGATCTCAAAGAACAGAAACTAGGGCCTAAATGAAAGATCTAAAACACTTTTCCACCTCTCCTACCTCTCATCTACATGCATTCAAAAATTCCAAATCTAAGGCAGATAACATTGTTAAAAGATAGTAGCAATCAATCATATTTTTGAAGTCCCAGCAGCCATACTAAGGTGTTTGTCAAAGTTAGTATTTTCAGTTTACATAGCCAGAAAGAGCTGGGAGGGGAGACATATATAAGGCCAGGAAGGAAAAGAAAGACCCAAGAAGAAAAAGAAAAGGCCAGGGGGGGACCCACAGAGCTTTGAAGGGACCCACAAGGCCGGGAAAGAAAGGGCCGATAGGGAAAAGAAAGGGCCAGGAGGGGAAAGATAAGGCTGGTAGGGGAAAGAAAGGGCCAGGAGGGGAAAGAAAGGGCCAGGAAAGGGCCGATAGGGAAAAAAAAGGGCTAGGAGGGGAAAGAGAGGGCCGGGAGGGGAACGAAAGGGGGAGGAGGGAAAAGAAAGGGCCGGGAGGGGAAAGAGAGGGCTGGTAGGGGAAAGAAAAGGCCGGGGAGGGGAAAGAGAGGGCCGGGAGGGGAAAGAGAGGGCCGGGGAGGGGAAAGAAAGGGCCGGGAGGGGAACGAAAGGGCCGGGAGGGGAAAGAAAGGGCCGGGGAGGGGAAAGAAAAGGCCGGGGAGGGGAAAGAGAGGGCCGGGAGGGGAAAGAGAGGGCCGGGGAGGGGAAAGAAAGGGCCGGGAGGGGAAAGAGAGGGCTGGTAGGGGAAAGAAAAGGCTGGGGAGGGGAAAGAGAGGGCCGGGAGGGGAAAGAGAGGGCCGGGGAGGGGAAAGAAAGGGCCGGGAAGGGAAAGAAAGGGCCGGGAGGGGAAAGAGAGGGTCAGGAGGGGAAAGAAAGGGCCGGGAGGGGAAAGAAAGGGCTGGGAGGGGAAAGAGAGGGCCGGGAGGGGAAAGAAAGGGCCGGGGAGGGGAAAGAAAGGGCCGGGAGGGGAAAGAGAGGGCCGGGGAGGGGAAAGAGAGGGCCGGGAGGGGAACCACAAGGCCAGGAGGGGAAAGAAAGGGCCGGGAGGGGAAAGAGAGGTGGGGGGAGGGCAGGGGAAAGGCCGTCCGGCCCCTTCCCCCAATCTGCCACTGGTATATCTTTCCAAAGTTATGATTATCTATTCATTAAGTACATAAAATCAAACCAAAGGTTGGGACTGGTTCAATCGCAATGCATCTAAATGTAATAAGAACCATCGAAAAATAGGGCTGTACATAGCAGCAGTAAGCTAAAAAAGAATCATTTTTCGGAAAAAATACATTAATTTTAAGCATACTTAATGCCAGAAATGTTAGCAGTGATATCCATCACATACGATGCATTTATTAAGAAAATCTGAGTTTCTATGTGAACAAAATAGTAAATTATTGCCCCCCCTGACCCCCCCCCCGACCCCCACCCTTTTTTTTTTTTTTTTTTTTTTTTGGGGGGGGGGGGGGGGGGTCTAGAATAGTTCTATCCATCTCCACGCAATAACAGTTGGCCTATTATCTGAACTTATCTAGAGATGGCACAACATATGATTTGAATCTTAATGACACTATGCAGCACAAAATATAGAAGCTGGCTGTGTTGATACTATATCAATGACTATAGGAGACGTGGCTAAGTGAGTTCTTAGAGTTTGCACATGCTACCGCTTGTGGTGCCTGGATTCCAGGATCCAGATCACGTTGATGCTAACCCAATCTCTCCATGGTTATAATTGTCTTTCACGCTCCCAGGCACTGAGAGTGGCTGGATAGTCTGCAGGTCAGTTGTAATACCCTGAATTGGTATCAGGATGGGTACAACTGTGGGGGGAATTAAAAGGGGAGTTAATTCCAAATAGCGGTTTCAAAAAGTATCTCTTCAGGCATCATGTGTAGCAAACGGTACCTGAAAAAGGGGTTTTCAGGAGTAGCAAAAAAAACAGTTTCAAGGGAGACTGGTCAATGCTCAGACTGGGTCAGAGGTCAGTGGGAAGAGAATCTGGTTCATGGCCAAACCAGGTTTTTAAAAAAGGTGGGGAGCAACAACAGACTACGAGAGTTATCATTGCCGTCCAAAAACCACACATACATGACAAGAAAAAAAAAAAACAAAAAAAAAACCAACTATATCAATGACTATATTGACTATATTAACCACCAAAATATGGCTGACCCAGAAACATTAATTACAATGTTTTCCTAAAATTTAATGATAAACTGATCTGCATGCTTTTTGCAGAGGATTTCTTTCATGTTTCATTCTTAACTACATAAAGAGTACACCAAAAAGTGTAAAAGTGGATGATAAAGCCCTGCCTGTACAGTCGAGAGGCTGTAGACGGGAGCCGCACCCCGGTTAACGTGCTTCGTGGGCCCTGACTCTGAGCCTGTTCAGTAGAGAGGCTGTAGATGGGAGCCGTGCCCCGGTTAACGTGCTTCATGGGCCCTGACTCTGAGCCTGTACAGTAGAGAAGCTGTAGACGGGAGCCGCACCCCGGTTAACGTACTTCATGGGCCCTGACTCTGAGCCTGTACAGTAGAGAAGCTGTAGATGGGAGCCGCACCCCGGTTAACGTACTTCGTGGGCCCTGACTCTGAGCCTGTATGGTAGAGAGGCTGTAGATGGGAGCCGTGCCCTGGTTAACGTGCATCGTGGGCCCTGACTCTGAGCCTGTACAGTAGAGAGGCTGTAGATGGGAGCCGTGCCCCGGTTAACGTACTTCATGGGCCCTGACTCTGAGCCTGTACAGTAGAGAAGCTGTAGATGGGAGCCGCACCCCGGTTAACGTACTTCGTGGGCCCTGACCTGTATGGTAGAGAGGCTGTAGATGGGAGCCGTGCCCTGGTTAACGTGCATCGTGGGCCCTGACTCTGAGCCTGTATAGAAGAGAGGCTGTAGATGGGAGCCGTGCCCTGGTTAACGTGCATCGTGGGCCCTGACTCTGAGCCTGTACAGTAGAGAGACTGTAGATGGGAGTCGCGCCCCAGTTAACGTGCTTCATGGGCCGTGAATCAAAGCCTGCCTTGTGCTGTTCATTGGTGTGTTTACTTTGTACCTCTGCGGTGTGATTTAGTTTGGGGTCCCTGCCTGCATTGAGTGGGCGTGTAGGAGTCTGTGCTCAATTCACAATAAACGTCAGCCAACTCTATAATTATTTTTCAATAGTTTTAATTTATTTTTTTAGATATGTACATTTCAGGTTCTAACTTTTATGATATTATTATTTTATTATAATAATTTACTATTTTATCATTTTATTATAGCACTTATCAAAACTTAAAGAGCTTGCTTCAGAATGAACATTCTAAAGGGTTGAATACAATTTTAGATGTCTTGTTGAGAGTCCACTTTTGCACCTTTTGAAATATGATTGTTGTTGATATTGGTTCTGAACATACATATCCCAGCAAAAAGACAATGTTCACACACTGTTGTACGACATTATCTTTTTGTTCCTACAATGTTTATAAAAACATTGCACAAAACGTTGCAGCAACATTGTGAGAAATCCTATAAACGACATACAGGTGGCACCACTCTATAAAAACACCCTGTCAAAATTTGATAAATACAAATATAAGAATTTGGATTAAAACAAATACTTGTTGTATTTCTTTTTCTAGATACACCTTCTTAAACCTTGTGAAACCAATTATGATTACAGCAGGTCCTTAACCTTTAGATGATCTAACCTCAAAGAACAAGCCAGTTTTCTTGGTGCAAATATACACTGGAAAACGAATCATGTGCATGAATAAAGTTTTTAATTTCCTTATTTACATTTTTGCAGAAAATGTTGTCACAAAAACGGTAGAGAAAACTCATCAATACCAGGGTGGCATTCATAAGAATATATGCCTTTAATGAAATAAGAAAACATTATCAAGTGGAAAGAATTCCTTTTAATTCTTTTTTTCGATTCTTATAATTTAAAGTTGAGGCCTTTATATGTATAAAGGTTGTGAAAAGGTAACATTACAACATTGTTGTTACAACCAAAGTGCAACGTTGTAGCTACGTTATAGCCACGTGAAATTGTTAAGTGGGATATTGGTTTTGACTTGGTTCATGTTTTGGTTCGTAACGTACATGTCTCAGAGGTTAATGCCTACATCTGATGAGGGGAAGGTCATTTCAGTGTAAAAGGTAGGTATGTGGCAAGAGAAAGGCAGTGGGAATTTCATTTCAGAACCAAGATATACATGTTGAGAACCAAGAAATGGACGGCCTGAACCACGATATGTATGGTTAATTGTTAGATACAAGGTAATTGGACTTGTCTAAGCCATTTAGAGCCAAAACTGGGCCTGATCTTTTCAAAATTGTCAAATTTAGAAGTAGCATTTTGAAGTTCGTGGTGAAGCTTTATAAACAAAAGTATTGCTCCATTTGATAAGGAAAGATGTGAAAATATGAATTAAAGAAACAAAGTTCAATTATGTATAACGTAACGTTCGGTATTCTTGCCCCTTGAAAAATTAAAAAGGAAACCCTCGTTTGTGAATGTACAGTAAGATCCTTAATCTAAATTGAGAAATATCTGAGAAATGAAAACGTTGGGAATATCTTTTTTCGTTACTTTGAAAGGTCATATACTCTAGAGGAAAAAAGGGAAAAGGTATATATAATATTATATGTATGTGTAGTTTTCAGATGTTGACCCAGATTGTTAGAGAACTGTGCACTTTTTAGGAGAGTGGCCCATTTATAGGTGTGTGGATCTATAGGTGTGTAGGTTTGGCCCATTTATAGGTGTGTGGATCTATAGGTGTGTAGGTTTGGCCTACTTATAGGCATGTTGATCTATAGGTGTGTAGGTTTGGCCCATTTATAGGCACATTGATCTATAGGTGTGTAGGTTTGGCCCATTTATAGGTGTGTGGATCTATAGGTGTATAGGTTTGGCCCATTTATAGGTGTGTTGATCTATAGGTGTGTAGGTTTGGCCCACTTATAGGTGTGTGGATCTATAGGTGTTTGGATCTATAGGTGTGTAGGTTTGGCCCACTTATAGGTGTGTGGATCTATAGGTGTGTAGGTTTGGCCTACTTATAGGCATGTTGATCTATAGGTGTATAGGTTTGGCCCATTTATAGGCACGTTGATCTATAGGTGTGTAGGTTTGGCCCATTTATAGGTGTGTGGATCTATAGGTGTGTAGGTTTGGCCCATTTATAGGCACGTTGATCTATAGGTGTGTAGGTTTGGCCCATCTATAGGTGTGTGGATCTATAGGTGTGTAGGTTTGGCCCACTTATAGGCACGTTGATCTATAGGTGTGTAGGTTTGGCCCATTTATAGGCACGTTGATCTATAGGTGTGTAGGTTTGGCCCATTTATAGGTGTGTGGATCTATAGGTGTGTAGGTTTGGCCCATTTATAGGCACGTTGATCTATAGGTGTGTAGGTTTGGCCCATCTATAGGTGTGTGGATCTATAGGTGTGTAGGTTTGGCCCACTTATAGGCACGTTGATCTATAGGTGTGTAGGTTTGGCCCATTTATAGGCACGTTGATCTATAGGTGTGTAGGTTTGGCCCATTTATAGGTGTGTGGATCTATAGGTGTGTAGGTTTGGCCCATCTATAGGCACGTTGATCTATAGGTGTGTAGGTTTGGCCCATCTATAGGTGTGTGGATCTATAGGTGTGTAGGTTTGGCCCACTTATAGGCACGTTGATCTATAGGTGTGTAGGTTTGGCCCATTTATAGGTGTGTGGATCTATAGGTGTGTAGGTTTGGCCCACTTATAGGCACGTTGATCTATAGGTGTGTAGGTTTGGCCCATTTATAGGCACGTTGATCTATAGGTGTGTAGGTTTGGCCCATTTATAGGTGTGTGGATCTATAGGTGTGTAGGTTTGGCCCATCTATAGGCACGTTGATCTATAGGTGTGTAGGTTTGGCCCACTTATAGGCACGTTGATCTATAGGTGTGTAGGTTTGGCCCATCTATAGGCACGTTGATCTATAGGTGTGTAGGTTTGGCCCATCTATAGGTGTGTGGATCTATAGGTGTGTAGGTTTGGCCCATTTATAGGCACGTTGATCTATAGGTGTGTAGGTCTGGCCCATCTATAGGTGTGTGGATCTATAGGTGTGTAGGTTTGGCCCATCTATAGGTGTGTGGATCTATAGGTGTGTAGGTTTGGCCCATCTATAGGTGTGTGGATCTATAGGTGTGTAGGTTTGGCCCATCTATAGGTGTGTGGATCTATAGGTGTGTAGGTGTAAGGACACAGGCGTGTTGAACCCTCTTTTCAGGGCCACCCTGCTCCTACTTATATTATGCATATGGGAAGCTATACTCGCTTGGCTATGTTTTACTTAGTGATTACATTGGCTGAGGGTCATTGCGACAGACCCTCTTATTTAGCCTTAATGAAATGAACATAAGAATCAAAACAATTAAAACAGGTTTATTACTGAGAGGTTGGGAAGGCCAGTAGAAGACCTTTATCTGTGGTATATGTTACATGAATGGTCACACACAATGATCTCCATAGATTCATATCATCAATTCACTCCATTATTGTATCTGTTATCAATTTTACTCAGAACTTATCATGCTAATAACTATGAACACTGTGGGCTCTCCAACCCACCAGGCCCTCTCCCATGCCTACACTTGGTATTCATGATTATACCAATTTTGAGACCTAATATTGCCTAAATGTATACAAGGGAAAAGAGAGCCCCATCACCAATGGTGTGGGTCTCCTTACCTACCTCATAAAGGGAAAGCCTAGTGAAAGCCTAGCATTGATGACCAACCAATCATTCCTGATATTCAGCCAGAAGACACAGAGCCTGATCCTATAGACTGGGTGAACACAGCACCACCAGCCCTGACCAATACCAGTCCCAGAGTCCCCGCTCCCTGCCGTCTCAGTCTGAGCCCCAGCAGTTAGTCGGTTTCTCCGTACTGACCCCTGTGCCTCCCAGCCGGCCAGTCACCAAGGCCAAGACCATTAGCCCCCTGCTTCTAATTACATTACTATGGCAGTGAGGGTTACTCCCCTGCCTGGGTGTGGCTACTCCACCTCTTTGCTGTTTCCTATAAGGCCAAACCAATGAATTTATGTTGCATGTGAGCAGACCTGATATGCCAGGCATGTCCCCCTGACATGCCTCTCCAACATATGCCCCCCACGAACGGGAAAAGATGGTGTCTCCACTCACCATCCAGTCTGTATATTTTTATCTTTACTATTACAATACTAAGAATTCATTCAATAATTCGATGATAATATCAAGGTCAACCCTACTATTACAAAACTAAGGATTCAGACAATAATAATCTTGAAGTCCGCTACACGATTACAATACTAAGATTCATACAATAATTCACTAATTATATCAAGGTCTGCTACTACTAACCAAAATAATAATGATCTCAACCAAATCTGACCTTAAGTGCAACAATATAATCTAAACATAATCTTATACACAGATATGGGTATACCATTCTAAATCAGTGAGGTGTGCATTACACAAGATCCATAGTAATATACAACATAAAGTAAGGGTAAACAATGTGGCATTAAAGAATGTGCTCATCACAGAAATACCTATATAAGTATACAAATTAAGTCACGAAAAGTGAGAATCACATGAAGACCTATGTAGGTATACTACTTAAGTCCAGCAAGGTGTGCATTACACAGTAATTCATCTTTAATTCATACAGAGTGTTATTTGTCAAAAACGTTGTTTCTTTCTCGGCAAGACGTCCTCCAAGAGCATGTTGTCCCCTGCTTGCCCCCAAGTTGTCACAATCGGCCAGGAGGTTGACGAGTCCTATCCATGCTGTGTTACCCTCGCATGCTGCAAAACCCTTAAGACCTGTCAGAATGGTTGGAATAAGGCAGTATAAGTAATAACATTACACACAATATAAGACACCTGCCCCCCCTTGGCTAGGGTCCTGGGTATGCACAGTCTCAAGTAATTTGGAAATGCTACAGATCATTACTATCTTAATTTCTATCTTAATTTTTCCTATCATCTTATTGCAAAGATTTTGGTCAATTTCCGAGTCAATCAATTTAAGTTTTGGAAAGGCCACCTCCTTTTTGTCTCCATTACATTTCACATCCTTTTTGTTTTTAAAGTTTTCTATTAAATATCAACTTACCTTTAGCACCCATCTGTGCAATCTGAGCTGCTCTAATTATAACCAAATAATGAATGTTTTCCCTGTGATGATGCTTGATGCATCCTTCAGGCTTTGTTACTTACCTTGTAAGTTACCTATTTACCTCTGTAACTTTCAGTCATGTTCAGTGCAGCCCATTCATTACATTTTTATATATGCTGCAATACAATTATAGAGGTATTAATCATCATATATCTTGGTAACTGTTACGCATACCTACATATTCATTCTATTCATAATCATACAATGGCATTTCCATTACACAGTTGTTTGCTGGATACTAAGATACAATACCAAGGCTCCCAGGGCTATGTGATTAACCTTTCTAAACATGCTACTTCCATGCAATTTTTCAAACTCATTAGTACATATCCTAGTCTTTGACACTGTGTAGGTTTTTTCTTTATTAAGGGGTTTGCTGCTTTGATATTTGATTCTTATTCATGTATAGGTTGACACAGGCTTGCTCCGATGTACACTACTACACTTGACCCCTCTGAGTTTACCTCCCCTGAGGCTTCCTGGATGCGGGGGCACTCTTACGTAACTCTGATCAGGGTGGCTTCCCCTGAGCAGGCCTCCTCTGAGGCCTTCCTGTTTACCTGTTACTCATTACTGACTCCTGTCTGTGTGCTTTCTCTGCTGGGGGTGGGGTGGGGGTTAACCCGGCCTTCATCGGCTACCGGCCTCAGCAGGCCTCAATATTCCACTTATTTCAGGCTTCATCTGTGCTATCACCAGCACCACTAAGGCATCCTCAATGCTAACATTAGCATGATCATAAGGAACAATTCACTCAATTATTTATCATTCATTTACTCTTTACATACAGTTCCTTTATTTTCCACTTTAGGGGCTCTCTACCTATACTCATATCATTCATTCATACTTATATTGATGACTGTCAGTCATGTGCACTTAGCTGACAGAACACAATATCATATTTTCATACTGCCCCCCTTTGGTTTCCACCCATGATTTACATATGCATCATGAATGATTTGGCCAATAAACCAAAGGACCTGTTCCACAAGGTATTTTCTTAATTCTCCCGGGTCAATTTACAGCCTACTTTCTGGGCTTCCTCTGCCTGCCTGTTCCACTTTCAATTAATCACATCTCCCCAATTTTACCCTCCAGTTATCAATACTACCTAAGTCAATTTTCACTGCACAGCCACAGGTTCTAAGCTACCTTGCCTCTGTATATAGCTCACTTGAGCCCGTCCCTTTCTGCTTTTGTTTATGCTATTGCTTCTGACTGCCTGCACACCGCATCCCCTGGTTACTCCACTCATGTTATCGGACTACATTTCCCCCCAGATGTGTTATGGTACGGGGGTTATGTTATCTGTTGCCTAGTGTTACCTCACACAGCGTGTTCCTCCAGTGTTCCCTGGGTCCTGCTGTGAGTCTATCTGTGTGCGTGTTTGCCTGGGTCCCGTAGTCATAATCACTGTGTACCAAATTTAAACCCTATTTCTGAACACCCTGGATCCCCTATTACTAGGGTCCAGCTTCTGCTGTAGGGGCCCATCTGTGCCCACTCTAAACATGAACCCTGATTACTACCGTTATCTCCCCTTACCGTTACTTAATGGTGAGAAACCCTGATCTGCCAATGTGGCTGTTTATACACTGCCCTAACGTATTTCTCCATTCCCTTACCTTCTAGGAAAATAGCCTACACCTAGGCCCAGCTTTCTGTTGCCCCAAACTAGATTTTTTTTTTCCAATTCTCAATGCATTTATGTATGGTGTAGGAATGATTCCTATTTTTTCATGGGTCTAAAGTGGCCATACCACACCCAAATACATTATGCTTTTCTGTATTCTGTTAATGCCTTTAGATACAAATTCTTCAGTGCTATTTATTATCCTACACGGGATCCCCCTTGGTTATCTCAGTCCTACGACATTGAGACAAATGTAATAGAAGGTAGTACTATTTGAAGCAATTTTCCCTCAAATCAAAAACAGGGAATTGGCTCCCCTATTTAGTTTCTTTTCCTGGTTTCTATCATACCATGTCAGTTCCAAGCTTATAAGTGACCCAACCAACAAAGAGTGTTATAATAACGTCACTATAACATGAAGGAACGTTACAAGAAAGTCACAAAAACGTTATATTGCGGCATCGCACGCCATTCTCAAAAGACGCTTCTGTGAGCGATCAAAATAACGTAACAAGAGCCAAACCATAGAAAGTTATGTTGCGACGTCAAAATGCTAGTCTCCAAAGACGCTTCCGGGAGCGATCAAAACAACGTAACAAGAACCAAACCATGGAAAGTTATGTTGTGATGTCACAACGCTAGTCTCCAAAGACGCTTCTGGGAGCGATCAAAATAACGTAACAAGAGCCAAACCGTAGAAGGTTATGTTGCGACATCACAATGCCAGTCTCCAAAGATGCTTCTTGGAGCCATCAAAATAACGCAAAAATAACCAAACCATCGAATGTTATATTGCAAAGTTGCAACAATAGGTTCCAAAGACGCTTTTGGGAGCCATAAAAGTAACGTAATAAGAACCAAAGCATAACCAACCAGAACACTACAATAACGCCACTATAAAGTCACATTCCTCCCTGGGTATACATTAAATTTGATCAATTTTGTGAATACAAATGCATCACCATATGTATATTGGTGACGAGACACATACCTAACAGATATAGGGAATAACTTGTCAAAATGAAGATTAATGTTCCCAGCTTAAGGTTGTTATCTCATTTTCTCCCGGGCCTTAAATTTGGGATATCCCTCCATTTTAGTGATTGAAATTAACCTTCAGGGGGTTCGGCCAACAGGGCTGACAAGCCCAATATTTATGTTCAAATCTCAAAATTTGTCGGCCATCAGGGCCAACTTTAAAGCCACCTTTTTGTCAATGAAGACTTCTTTATTTGCCATGTTGTAACTTCCTGCCTGGTGCGTCAAATTCGCGATGCAACCAACAATGTTGCAGTGTTATTTTCCAAAAAGAAAACGCGTTGACAAGCGTCACATTGTCAGGGTAACGTTGTTGGACGTAGGCCTGACAAGGGAGGATGAAACTGCCCCCAAAACATACTTTATCCTCTTCCTCTGTCGTCTTATTCTCTTCTACCTCTGCATGTCAATGGACATGGTTGAAATTTTGTTGGGGGTTTATTATTGTTTTTATATTTATATTCTTTATGGGGTCTTCACCCATTTTTATCAGGCCTTATGGCCTCTGCCTCTCCCTCTTTCCTAAAGTTGGATCCTTCCACTGGATCCCATTTTTACATAATATCTGTAAGATATGATTCAATGGAATTTATATATGTGTACCCCCATTTTCTTAATAACCGGCATATTTCTCAAATTGAAGATTCTCACCGGTATAGTTTTCTAGTCAACCTTAACCAATGCCAATTTTAATGGATCTATATCCCTGACCCCAAGGTGAGGGGGGTGACCCAAATCTCCCTACCTGATTATTCCCTGTCCTTTCATCCATTGGAACTGCTGGGTCTATTAGGGTTTGGGACTTACCTTGTATTGTTATTTCTTCTTTTAGCCGTACCGGTAAGACCTTTGTTTGACACTCTTCAGATGGAAATTCAAGACATATTGAGAATTTCTTTAGGAATGACCTTCCCAATATAACTTCACTTGATAGACCCTCAAGTATATGAAAAACTACATCATGAAATTCATCATCTAATTTGATGGGTAATTTGGCCCATCCCTGTGCTTTCACCCTTGACCCATCTGCCATTATACAAACTACATTTGATTGACCCATCCTTGCTCCAATTGATATTAGATCTATGTCTGACAGGACAGTCGCCGATATGCAGCAGTCATCAGCCCCACTGTCAACCAATGCTTTATATTGTTTCCCTTGAATGTTGACCACGGTGCACGCCTGGTCATCCAGAACATGTCGTTGTGAAGCCCCTTTTTGAGACTTCATCACAATCTTATTGACCCCTGTGGCACGCTGTCTGTCGACATACTGCCTGGCACCCTGTTCCAAGACCTCCCTGGTCTTGGGGGAAAGGTTCACTTCCTGATCCTTTATTAGTTCTTGGATCTCATCAGGATGCACAATATGGTTACCACTGGGCATACAGGCCACATGCCTTGCACACCGTGCTTTATGAGTTTTGTCACACACCCGCTCAATGTCATTTCTCGCCCGCTGCGTGACACACTCCCTTAAATGTTCACAGGTTGTGACACAATATATTTTCCCATGTTCTCGATATGCTGATTCTACACATTGTTGGATTTTATATTGTAATGAGTTCACACACATATTATCCTTAATGTGACATGAACAGCTGGGTACAACTACTCCATCAATTAATGTTGCTCGGCAAATGCAAGAGTTTGGGCAATGTTTACAGTCAAATATAATCTCCTGTGCTAAATGTCTTTGACCTTGAGGTGGTCCTTCAGGTTTATCGCAATGCTGATCATAAAGTTCCGATGTCAATTCATGTACCCAATGAATACTAGATGCATTACAGTTTTTGGCTAGTCCACAGATATCCTTTTGTTCATCTTCTAATGACTGTAAACTCTGTTTAACTGGTTTCCCTGGATCTGGGAGGTCTTTGGGCGTTCCTTGACCCCCCACCTGTATCATTTCTGGTTTGAAACTGGTAACTTGTTCGGAATTACCTTTGCTGTCTGCACACTGCTTGATTGTACAAATTGAAATTGGTTCACCTGCGACTTTGTCCTCTGCTATATGCTGACTTGAGGCTTTACCCCCCTGCTCAACTTGTACCTTTTTCACTGCTAACCCCTTAGAAGGCTCAGATACTTGGGGATTGTCTATTTTATGATGGGGGTTACACACCTTGCGGTATAATTCCTGTATCACTGTCGCATATCTTTCCACTCTAAAAAGGTCATGCATGGTCGGGGCCCTATGCCTCCCATAATGGGGGTTGGGCCCCCAGCCTAGTTTCCCTGGTCGGTATCAGGTTCAAGCAGTATCTGGGCCACCCGAATACGGTCCTCCCGGGTGAGACCGCTGGCTTGCGTCCCCCCACTTCCGCAGCTGGGCTGTTGCCCAGCGTAGGTGAAATGCTCCCGCCATTCATGTTGAAGATCATGGGGTGGGGCGTAGGTCGGCCCCCTTGGTGGCTGAGTTGGGTACGAGTGCAGCTCCGAGTACCCATATGAGTAGCCTGCTGCAGTCGGATAGGTGTCTGGTGGCCCATATGCCATTGTGGGGTAGGCTTGCAGAGGTCCCCCCATATTTGGCAGGAGGTTTCTGCTATTGTTCCACTGCCCTCCATTATTGTTGTGTTGATCTCCGTTATACATGTTTTCTCCCTGGTAAGGTCTGCCCCAATTGTGGCCCCTACCACCTCCATTTCTATTGGAGTTTTGACGACGTCCGTGGTTATTGCCCCTTGACTGTGTGGGCCTAAAAGGACAGCCCACGCTGTAATGATCGCCTCCGCAGGTCCAACACTGTATGGGTTGACGTGCTGGTGGGCCCTGCGTGGTATCGCATCTTGGCTCGTGCTGATACCATGTTTCTTCAGCTGCTGGTCGTTGTGCTCCTGTCCAGGCCGGCATATTTAACTTCTTATTATGCCAAGCTTCAAAGCTATCGGCTGAGGCCCCTTTTGGGTTGGGGTTGATCGCCAACTGATTAGACTGCGTGGAACTGGTTGAATTATTGTCCTGTTGGTCAGCTGGTTGGTCCTAAAATATTTGTTCAAAATCTTCGGGAAGGTCAGAATGTGGGGCTTCTTTTAAAGCTTAATTTTCGTCTTGGTTTCGGATTTCGGTCTCTGCGTTCTGCGTTTTCGGCATGAAATATCGGTATGTCGGTTATCGGTCTCGGTCGATTATTCGATGCGCATGGCGATTCACGTGTCGGCTTGGGGACATCCCCAGGTAGGAGATTAATTGGCGAATTTTGTGTTTGTTTCTCGCCGACCACTAAACATGGTAATGGGGCCGACTCTTTCTTTGTTCCCTTTTTTTGTCTTTTATTTTTAAGCTTTTGGTATAACAACAATTTCTCCCTCTTTTCTGTGGCAGTGGAGCGCCTGGTGTCCATGGATACACCACAGCATTCTACTATTCTTATTTACCTTATGTGTGTTCATTGTATCTTTATTATTCCTGGCTAACCTTTCTTTCTAATTCATGAAATATACCACAGATATACCTGGGTTTGACTCCACCAATGTAAGGACACAGGAGTGTTGAACCCTCTTTTCAGGGCCACCCTGCTCCTACTTATATTATGCATATGGGAAGCTATACTCGCTTGGCTATGTTTTACTTAGTGATTACATTGGCTGAGGGTCATTGCGACAGACCCTCTTATTTAGCCTTAATGAAATGAACATAAGAATCAAAACAATTAAAACAGGTTTATTACTGAGAGGTTGGGAAGGCCAGTAGAAGACCTTTATCTGTGGTATATGTTACATGAATGGTCACACACAATGATCTCCATAGATTCATATCATCAATTCACTCCATTATTGTATCTGTTATCAATTTTACTCAGAACTTATCATGCTAATAACTATGAACACTGTGGGCTCTCCAACCCACCAGGCCCTCTCCCATGCCTACACTTGGTATTCATGATTATACCAATTTTGAGACCTAATATTGCCTAAATGTATACAAGGGAAAAGAGAGCCCCATCACCAATGGTGTGGGTCTCCTTACCTACCTCATAAAGGGAAAGCCTAGTGAAAGCCTAGCATTGATGACCAACCAATCATTCCTGATATTCAGCCAGAAGACACAGAGCCTGATCCTATAGACTGGGTGAACACAGCACCACCAGCCCTGACCAATACCAGTCCCAGAGTCCCCGCTCCCTGCTGTCTCAGTCTGAGCCCCAGCAGTTAGTCGGCTTCTCCGTACTGACCCCTGTGCCTCCCAGCCGGCCAGTCACCAAGGCCAAGACCATTAGCCCCCTGCTTCTAATTACATTACTATGGCAGTGAGGGTTACTCCCCTGCCTGGGTGTGGCTACTCCACCTCTTTGCTGTTTCCTATAAGGCCAAACCAATGAATTTATGTTGCATGTGAGCAGACCTGATATGCCAGGCATGTCCCCCTGACATGCCTCTCCAACATAGGTTTGGTTCTATGTATCTCTGCATGTGTCTATGTAACTAGACCACATAAACAGTACACTGAAAGGTGAAAACTGGAGTAAATACGCCCTGCATGTAAGGCAGAGTGAGTGTGCATAGAAAGGAGACACGTAATTACAGTGGTTTATGGAGCATGCCGAGTACTGCGATTTGAAAGAAATGGCCTATATTTCCCATGTAACGTACAAAACCAGCTTCCTACATACAGAACCAAGCTTTTCTTGGTTAAATAAGGTTATGAGAAGAAATCGTTTTATGTCTGGCCAACAGTAACATCACAACATAGATTCGATATCTGGAAAAAAACCTAGAAAAGTAATATGTTGCATATCATGCAGTGAAATGCCAAAACCTCGGCCGTGTATGTTACAACCCTTGTAACATACATAACCAAGCTGTTTTACTCATTTCTTACATTATTTGGTCAAAGTGTCTAGAAAACTGTATCCCGTTGATCTCAGTTTGCTATAAAAAAAATACAAGTATCCAAGATGTCCTTCTGCAAAAACATTTGATTTAGTGAGACCTTGGTTCTGTATGTTTTTTTCGTTTTTTTTTAAATTCAATTTTATTTATCCTGGGTCCTCTCAATACAATCGGTCTTCGTTCAACTCCAGCAAATGATTCATGCCTATATTCATATACCAAACATATGATAACACTTAACTAAGTCTCAATGAGACATGTAATAACATTTGTTTCCAAATTGTTTTGTTCAAATTGGTATATTTGTTAACAATTATAGCAACCCAATGTTACTACCATTACATCAAATAATATTTATAATAAATCTTTAAGTAGTTTCTTTTGTCTTGATTTAAAGATTTTCAATGAAGGGGAATTTCAGATATCAACATCTCGGCCGTTCCAATATGAACCTCCAGCATACAGTACAGATTGCTGTAATTTTTCTTTTGTATAATCTGGTATTAACAACAAAGGGGCATCATACTTCCTCAATGGTAATTGTCGAATATCTCTATAGCCATCGTTTACAGATAAAGAAAGCATAAAATTCAGAAGATGTGAATTCCTTCTATCTTCCAAGAAGGTCAAATTTGCCATACGATGTGTTTCAATATTATTATGTCTTGGTGTGAGATTTAGACACAATTTAAGATTCTGGTTTTGAAGAGTCTGTAGTTTAGTTAGTTTTTAAGCGATGCTTTCCTATAGAACAAATCGCCATATTCAATATAAAGTAGAATCATTGCTTTATAAATATGAAAACCAGCCTGAATGGTCAAATATCTCCTAATTTTATGTAGAACATAACTTTTGAAAATAACTTTGTTTAGGGTGTTAGATAATTGGAGATCAAAATTCAATTCCTGGTCCAGAGTTACCCCTGAGTATTTATAGTTATCTTTAACATCCAGCATTTCCCCATTAAGGAATATTTCTGGAACCAGGGTTTTTTTAATTTTATTTTTGTTACCAAAGACCATGAATTTTTTTTATAATTTACTGTTAGTCTGTTCTGCTCACACTAGAGAGGCATTTGATCCACATCTTGTTGGAGGTTTTGCCGTGCTATTTCAAGGTTATTATTTGATGTTAACAAAGCAGTATTGTCAGCATAAAGCAGAACCTCACAATGTTTAAATATCTCAATCATATCATTGATATAAATAAGGAATGCCAGTGGCCCGGTGGTGCTACCTTGAGGTACTCTGTTTACTATGTTTTTGGCCTTTGAGGTTACATCATTAGCCATTACTGCATGGGACCTGCATCTTAAATAGTCAGTATAGCAATTAACACAATTTTGACTGAAACCTAAAGTATAATTTTCTTAATAAATGTTTCATGATTAATGGTGTCAAAAGCCTTACAAAAGTAAATAAAAAAACAAGCTTAAGTTAGTTCGTTCTGTTCTGAGTTATTCATTATGATATTACTGACTTCAAATACTGCACATAGATAGAGTTGAGTGCCCTGATCTAAAACCACCCTGGAACTTAGTTAATATATTATTGCCATCTAGATCATTTAAAGCCTGTGAGTAAATACATTTTTCAAGAATTTTTCCAGGCAATGGAAGTAAAGATACAGGTCACAGGTTGTTTAGGGGTAATTTGGGTATTTTTGCACACCTGGTGCGTGAAGTTAGAACAATAGGATACTGAGCATGCATCTAAACTACCTGTTGCACTGAAGTACAGTGTAAAAAGAATTTTGATATTCTTGAGTTTTAAGAATAGATATTGTAACCTCTCTAAGTTTGGCAGGAGTATGTTGTGAACTAGTAAGCAGATGTTGTAGCAAAACGCCATTTCATTCCTGGACAGGTACGCACAGGTACAAACCGGACATAGGTGCAATTTGAAGACTGCTAGGGAACATTATGATTACACTATGCATAAGATGAAGAACCCAGTTTAGGAGGACATCATGGGATCAATGGCCTTACCAGTTATGATGGCTTAGTATAGAATTAGGAATAAGATTAGTTTAATATAGGTATGAATGGGTGTATGTGAGATTAGTAAAGGGAGAGTCCGATGAGTATTAGGATACCCATGTATAGCGCCAAGCCTACGGCTGGCGCTACATAAGGGGTATGAGACTTAGGATAGGCGAACAGACCAACATAGACTTCAAGAAGAACACATGGGAGCAATAGTTTAACAAGACGGATCATACGGGTAGTGTTGAGATAGTAGCAATGACTACAGCAGGTGATAGTAAGGAAAGGGATAGCTTAGGCTTAGCCTTACGGATAGAGTACTGGACGCAACAGAAACCCTACTGATGGTCTCCGGTGAAGGTAGATGGGAGGTGACGCTCCCACTAGCTGTTGGGTATGATAGACCTCGAAAGGGGAAGCTTAACCATAGCTATACCTGGTTGGAACGTTACTGATGTTGCTTGCTTATGAGATGGATAGCATTAATTGTATGGATGGAATGACTATTTACTTGTATCTTCAGGATGTCTCAATGGATATGATAAAATTACCTGTTGCACATGTTCTTTGTATGGGAATGAACCCCCTTACTTAGAGTATCTGCCACTTCTAAACAACATGAACATTTGAAATATGATCTATTTGGATTAACAACTAAGAACTAACAAATATGGCAAATAGTAGTGAAGAACTCCCCTAATTATTATCGCAGTTATCTTTTGTACTGACGTGGGTGGCCAGTCCATGTTTGGGCAGCATAGCGTGAGCTTTAGAAGCGCACGTGTAAGCCAACGTTTCACTTTGACAGTAGTGAAATGAGGGAGGAGTCACGGTGTGACGTACCATCTTATAATAATGTGTTCTGCTCTTAGCTAGCCAGAGTAGCTGTTAACGCTGTGTGAGTAACATCCAGTGAAGGTTGGACCTTTAACCTGCAGTCTTGGTTCTGGATTGAGGCATAGAAATTGTGTTAGAGCGCGGAGCCTTGGCTGAATGTGTTTGAGGGGACTCTTACCTCGGGACTGATCATGGTCAATCGAGTTCTTGTCATGGAACGACTATACATTGGATAATAAACAAACAAAATCCTTTCACACGAGTGTTCACGTCTTACATGATGTGGGAACTATAATTATGTATTGGACGACTGCAGTCGACGAGGAGGAGACTGCGAATGGAGCTAGCTATTATCTATGAAATTAAATACAACTTATGCACCCTATCATTAATGAATAATTAACCTCCTTATAGTTCACTTTATCTAATTCTCAACGAACTGTAAGCGAGTGGGTGACCTGCTACTAACATCAAGCAGTCTGACGAAACAACGAACGTATCCCTTGTAAAAGTCAGACGAGACAGGTGTTGTACAGTTGGCACTATATATAATCGGCAAAGTATAAATAACTACACCTAAGCTCACTGTCTTCAGGAATGAATTGTGAGACAAGAAAATCAAAGTGCGCACATCCATATGATTTATTTGAAGCAATTAAAAGGTGCAGAATATTGATTTTCATAGGAAATATTGTATTTGTTACATGGGGGAAAGACATACCGTGTGAGAACCAGATTATTTAGGTTATTTAAACTGATCTGAGTGAAATTAGTCTAATTTTGCGCATCTGTTGCAATTTCAAGCACTACACATTCCTATGGCAAAGCTGGACAGGCATGTTATAACCCACAGTAGAATAATGAGTTAATATATGTGATTAAAGTTAAAATAAACTGTATCAAACCCAACTCCGGTAGATGGTCTCAAGGTTGTCTTTATTGTTTGATAATCAAGTGTGAATTTTTTTTTTTTTTTTTTTCATTTGCTTTTATTTGGGTTTATCAGGCTCGGCTGTGCCGTTCTTCCGCCTGCTCCCCCTAGGATGGATATGCCTAAAATGTTATCAATATTACCCTAATTTTGTTTAATCATAAACTGTGTCTCTGTCATTATGATTTTAGGTGACTATGCAAACGCTCTCCCTGCCATTGTTGGGCCTATTACACAAACATTAGTTTCAATATTAAATATTGCAGCCTTGATTCAAGTAGAATGGATGTCTATAAAACCATACCATAAAATCAATAATAAAAAATAATTTCCCCCATCCATCACGTAAATATACATATTGATCCTACAATTATCAGAGCAATCAAAGATTAAGAAACAACCATGATGCATATTTCTGAAAACATTTTTTCTATTATCAATGAGCACTAAATTTCTAGGCTCAAAACACATGTAGTGCGTGAAATTAGACACATGTGCGGAAATACCCGAATTACCCCTACATCAGATTTGTTGCCCCCTTTATCCAAAGGGATAACTAGGCCTAATGCTCGTTTCCAGGCATCTGGAAAAATACCTTTAGTTATTGACAGATTGAGCTATTGCTAGGTTTATGGTCATATCTATTAGAATGGTACTTTGGAATTGCTATTAACTTATGTTAACTGTTCCACTTATAGCAACTTGTTTACTGATTGTTCAATAAAGATGTTTATCAAAGGTTGAATAGGGAATCCATATTGTCATCGTATAACGTATCTCACTATTTATAGATAGTTTATGAATTATGCGTATGTATCATTTCTCCAAGTGGTAGAGACTCTAAGCATGGGGGCTCATTTCCTTACAAAGAACACTCGCTTGGCAGGAGGTAAGTTTATTACAATCATTGAGGATACATACAATAGTCTCATTATATCTGTACAGGATATACCTTCAATCACATATTCAGGCAACATTAGTTACAACCAAGAATAGTTCACAATGAACTTCCCCTTTCAAGGACTGTTGATACCCAAAGATCCGTCTAACACCGGGCGACTAAGTCAGGAGCCCGGCGTATCCCAAGTACTCTGTCCGCAAGGTTAAGTCCGACATCAGTTTGTTCCT
The DNA here is from genome assembly GCA_936440205.1 of Lepidonotus clava. NCBI lineage: Eukaryota > Metazoa > Annelida > Polychaeta > Phyllodocida > Polynoidae > Lepidonotus > Lepidonotus clava. Next base: position 385,481 of record OW387139.1, read on the forward strand.
TACTGTTCACCTACCCATGATGTCCCGACTTGCGAGTATATGTGGAGTTAACTATTGCTCCCCACCTATGCTTCTTAAAAGGTTTGTGTTGTCTGCTCACTCAGCCCTAGTGTCGTACCCTTATATAGCGTCAGCCGTAGTCAGATGTTATATCTATGTGTCCTATCCTTTACCTTACTTTTGCTTGTTGTAAATACACTTCAATTATACTACAATCCAAAAGGAATTAAATATCAGTTTTATACTAAGGCCACGTTATTTGAAAAGGCTCTTGGTCTCATAATGTCCTCTTGCTTTTGGAATCAGATTCGTTTACATAACTTGTCCCACACAGTCTACACGACCCTGCTGTTGCACTACGTCCCTTGGATACCTGCAATTACTTGAGCAGCTTATGCATTATGTATCACTACGTTCAAGTGAGGATCCAATGTTCAGATAGCTACAACAAATAACCGCTAGCAACACAATAGCCTCACTGATGTTCCTAGCTATAGTAGAAGTATCAGAATCTCTACTGCAAATCCGGTATGTTTCCCATTTGACTGGGCTTTTTCATAGGTCAGATGACCTTGGTAACCATGTAAGGTGTCTTAATGCACTCATCAATAGCCATTTTCATGCCATATCTTTGATAATAACTAAGATAGAAATGCAACCAAGTTATCAATTGAAGCATTCAATTATTACTATTGCCCAAACAAGTTACATTTTATTTTAAGATGAGTTGGTTGCCATGGTAACCAGAAATCTTATAGAAAATGCCAATTTTTTCCCCATTTTTGTTCTGAATGTGCCACATCTTCACTGCTGATCAGGATAGAAATGCAACCAAGGTGTCAAATTGAAGTATTTGATAAGTGCTATTGCAAGGAAGTGCAAAATTTGATTTTAGAGAGAGGTGGTTACAATGGTTTCCACATTTGTTGTTAAAAATAGCTGTTTTATTCCTATTTTTCTTTTGAATATACCATTTCTTCGCTGCTAACTTAGATAGAAATACAAGTATGGTGGCACATTAAAGTGTTTTATTTGTCCTATCATATGGAAGTGCTAAATTTGATTTTAGAGAGAGTTGGTTGCCATGGTTACAAGAATATGTGTCAACAATTGCTATTTTTTCCTGTTTTATTCTTCTGTGATACTTGTATTTCTATCTTAATTAGCAGGAAAGATATGGTACATTTAAAAGGAAAATAGGGAGAAAATTGCTATTTCTTGCAGTTCCTTGCAATACTGATTTCAGGATTTGGCTCCTGGACTATATATAATCTCAGTCTTTTGTATGTTGTATTTAATTAGAGGTATTACAAAGTCGGATTCTTCTAGCCGTAGAGACTCCTTATATGGGGGCTTGTACCTACACACTCGCTGACAAGAGGTAAAGTTTATTAAGTCCACTGAAAGTTACACATACATAGTCTCATTCAATTCATTAGATGTTGTTCGAAATTTCTCATACTTATATCCACATCAGTTACAATCCGTTAGAACTCATCCTCCTTTGGCCTACCATACCACACCATGCTTCAGCAGGAGCATCACTCCCAGCTCCGTCTAAGTCCGAGAGGGTTGCCTCCCTCAACGTAGTACCAGCCTAAGTGCTACTCTTCCATAATGGTCCACATGGTCTTAGCTCCTAGCTATGTTTACCTATCTATGCCTACCCATGATGATCCATATTGTCACTGTAGATCTGTATAGTTCACTATTGCTCCCACCTGTTCTTCTCAATGGTTGACATAGTCTGCTCTCCATGAGCTAAGTTATAAATGGGACCCCACCGTAAAGATGTATATACTAGGAGCTTCTATTACAAAGATAGCCTAGCAGCCTTTGAACAGTTGCTATGCGGTGTTACCAGCTACCCAGCTGTCGACGATATGTGTAATGATTTTTATTTGTTTCTTGAGAGTGCAGTAAAAAAGGTAAGTGTGAAAAAATGCAGCAGGGGCAAAAGTACCTTTCCACAAAACAGTTGGTATGACACTGAATGTAAAGAGAAGAAAAAACTAATCAATAATTTTGCTTCCTCTCATGATTTAGCTGAAACATCGCACAGACTGAGCTACAGAAAGATGCTTAGAGAGTACAAAAGTATAATACAGAATAAAAAAGGAAATACTTTTCTTAAAATTCGACTTGAACTTGAAAGCATGGTCTCAAATAATCCCCAGCAGTACTGGAACTTATGGAAAAAAACACAGAAAACCTACAGTGTCAAATATCAAAATAAATACATTTACAGAGTACTTTCATGAATAGGCACAGCCACCCCTGCAATCTAATTTCAGAGATATTGATTTAGAAATAGAGACTGACAAAATCAGAAAATTAAGCTGTTTCCATAGTAATGTGAGTCAAGATGTATTGAACCAAGTAAAAACAGAAAATGAAGTACTCACTAGCCTAAGAAAATTAAAAAACAGAAAAACCCTGGGTATTGACGGGATCTCTGCTGAATTTTTGAAAGCTGCTGAAAAGGAAATAGTGCTGCTACTAACACTGCTATTTAACTACATTTTACAGTCTGGAGAATATCCCTCCATATGGTGCGAGGGCATCATAAATCCACTACATAAGAAAGGTTGCACGCTAAATCCAGATAACTACAGAAAAAACACTGTGATGCCTGTACTGGGTAAAGTATATGAATCAATATTAAATACACGCCTTTCAATGAAAAATGATATCTTACTAGATAATGACATGTTTAAGTCTGGATTTATGAAAAATAGAATGACTACAGACAACGCCTTCATCCTGTATTCCTTGATCATGAAACAGCAATTCCTAAACAAACCGTTATTTGTATGCTTTGTGGACTTTACCAAAGTGTTTGATCATGTGAACCGGGCAGCATTGATACATAAGCTGATGATCTAGTTTTGTCTCCAGATACATCTGAAGGTTTGCAAGAACAGATAAATGGAATGTATGAATTCTGCAGTAAATGGCATATGATTGTCAGTCTGATGAAAACAAAGGTCCTTATTTTTAATAAGAAAAAGAACAGTAAGACAGACTTTTGGATAGGAGGAGACGATATTGAAGTTGTAGATGAATACAAATACCTTGGCTTTATTTTCAATACTCTCAAGTGGGATCCACTAAGTACAATGCTAGATCATCTTATCACTCAAGCCCTAAAGGCTAGCTATCAAGTAAAAAAAACTCAGTGCTGAAACCCTTCAAAGATTATCTCCGAAGCTGGCATTTAAGGTTTTTGACTCTCAGCTATTGCCAATACTAGAATATGGATCAGAAGTTTGGTATAGATTTAAGCAAAATGAAAAGTTAGAAACATTTAATTTAATGTATATCAAAAATACATTAGGTCTAAGATCACAGACTCCAACTGCTGCTGTTCTAAGTGAGGCTGGGAGGTTCCCAGTACACCTAAGAAGACATATTAGCAGACTAAAATACTAGTTATGAATAGCTAACTTACAAGAGCATGATCCAATCAGTAATTCGTTTGACGCATTGGTCCACCTACATAATCACAGTCAGATTAACTGGTGTACCGAGGTGAACAAGCTCTTAGACTCGCTGAATCTGTCTGAACCAGAACGTATCATAGCTGCGCCAACCACTTCATGAAATAAGATATTGTCTGGAGTAAAAGATATTCTCTGGAGTTGTACGCTATATGATGGTCAGTGCCAAAGCCTTTTAAAATCATTGTCACTCCATAATACTAGCATGTCTCAGGAAGATTTATTTGTTTCCCTAATGAGTAGTAAAGATGTTAGAACTATCAAAGCACTGGGAACCTATGTATACAGTGCATTCAAAACCAGGGAAAACCACATAAGACAACGTTGAAGCCATTTTCCGGTTTCAGGTATATCCGCTACAATTGGATTATTGTGTAAATAGGTGTATAGGATGAACATATGTTGGGGCATAAGGTGAACGCTCAGTATTATAACACTAGTCATTTGTGACCTAGTCAATGAGTTGTTGCAGCTGAGACATTTGGGCCAACAAGGTCATGTGCTGTTTTCCTATTATGATGTCAGAGCAGCTCCTGCCAAATCTCCTGTTGAATCTCGAATTAATTATCATCAAAATAGAACTAGTCCTTATGACACATAAGCCTCTGTAGACTTGCAGTTGTCAATGATATAATATCAGCAGATCAAGTTGTCAATGACATAATATTGTAGATCTTTAATCTTTATTACTTTATGGTAACTATAAACTGGTGCTATCACAAAAAATAATGTTAACTTGATAACTATGAACTTAGTTGTTTTGATGTACTGTAGACTTTGCTATTTGTTACTGTATTTTGATGTATGACACATGAGATCACATGTAGACTCTTAGTTGTCAATAAAAGCTCTTCTACTACTACTACTACTACTACTGTGATGTGCAGGAACTGACAAAATGTTTAGTTATGAAGAGTGAAACTAATGAGATACATGATGATTTAACCTGTTTTATACTATTTATTTCACCTCCTCTCACATATTTGTGTACTAATGATGTGGTTTGGACAGTAATTATACATTTATTATGCGGGTTTTATGCATTGTTGTTTATGTTTGTAAACCCTTTAGACCCCCGTCCAGCCATAGCCGCTTGTGGGTGTACTCCCCAATCCGGCCATAGCTGCCCGGAAAAATGGAAATTTTTCCATAATTTTTCCATATTTTCCAAGTAGGAGACTTGGAGAGCTATTCAACCTACAAAAGCAACCAATATATCATCTTAAAGCTGATGTAATTCTCTAATCAATGTCACAAACAATATTTCCATAATTTGAATCGATAAGCATAGGTAAAGCCTTGAACTTCATTAATCAAAAGGAAATTCTGAAATTCTGGAAGGAAATCCATGGAATTCATGGGGAAATCCAGCAATTTATGAACGCAATCTGTGGGGTCTAAAGGGTTAACCTTTTGTTTACCTGGCCCTACGATCACCTGGATCACCCTGGTGTGGCGTCATACCAGGGCTATACAGACCCTGTATTGCCTGGGCTGACTCACAGGTGTTCCGCAGTGTTAAAAGATAGGCAACTACGTATCAGGGGTGAAATAATGTCTTATATCATACAGATGTAAATTTTGTGTCTATAATAAATGTTATACAGATTGATTTGACAAATGTTTATAGCTGGTGCTGTAAAAATGGTTTGACTATAAATGCCAAAAAGTCAAAATATTGCATCTATAGAATGAGGTCATTAGTCAAAAAATGTATAAACCAAATAATAGATTTATCCCTGAACAATCCGATACTTGAAAATGTATGTTCATATGAATACCTTGGGCTTATTGGATGAAAATTTGACCTATAAGAAACATATGGCTGAATTGTCAAATCAAATATCACATAAGTTGTTTGTTTTTACCAAAGTGAGAAGATATCTTACTGAAAATGCAAGTGTAACAATTTTTAAAAGTATGTTTTTACCAGTTTTTTAATATACGATCATAAGTCAGAAATACAACATTGAAAAAGACCAAATATCTTAACTGAAAATATGATCTTAGAATTATGACCAGTGTGAAACGCCCCCTTAGAAAACACAAGTACTAACTCATTCACTCAGATTTGTGTCAGTGCCTGACAAAAACTGCAATTATGTCCGACCTCTGTATCATGCCAGCAATACATCCCAAAGTGGACAGGTCTTTTAACAAAAGCACTGCATCATTGATTCGTTTTTAAGAAATAACTCCCGTGAATTGTCATTCATTCCTTAAATTTCTTTTACTTTGTTTGGCCAATGCTAGATGACACCTTGATAGTTCCATGAGACCTGGTGCTGCACTGCCACCTGGTGTCAGAGATGGGAACCATTGTTCATATATTAAACATGCACTCTATTGCTCATGGAATTTATCAATATAATAGGAAAACCACTGTGACTAAATCAACATAATGTTAGAATGTGTGTGTGTCCATGCAGATAATGCATGACACACTGTATCCAACTCTGCATAATTATATGGGCCTGTATTCCTAGTTTCTGTACACAGGTCATTGAGTTGTATGAGAGAATCGTACATTTACTATGTACACATATCATTGAGTTGTATGAGAGAATCGTACATTTACTCTGTACACACGTCATTGAGTTGTATGAGAGAATCATACTTTACTCTGTACACACATCATTGAGTTGTATGAGAGAATCGTACATTTACTATGTACACATGTCATTGAGTTGTATGAGAGAATCGTACATTTACTATGTACACATATCATTGAGTTGTATGACTTTATTTATGAGCAAGATATTTTGCATACAAACAATCAATTACATAAATTACAAAATGATGCCTTGTGGGTTAGATATGGGCAGTACACTATCCCATATTGACAAAGAATAAGGTCTGAGATTCTGCATCATAATGCTGAAATATTTACATTATATTACAGACGGAAATTACATCTATTGTTGTATGCAAACTTATTATCTAACAATCAAACTTTTGTAGATAATAGAGCATTATTACCAGGCGACATGATGGTATTTTACTCATAGAACCTGTGGTTGACAATAGAAAGTTTTATAGAAGCTTGTTATATAGATCTGTAAATTTGTGGAATTCACTAACTGCAGAAATTAGGGTAATAGAATCAAAATCATCTTTGGAAAAGGCAATCAAACTGCATTTTGAAAATCCATATAAGGCCTACATAATACATAATATGATGACTTGAGTATATTTATGGCTGATATATTGTATTATCCATGCTGTTTGATTATGGTATAATTACTGCATCATCTTGTTCATCACCTCATTGTCTCATTAATGTGTTTCATCAATTGATTTCACAATGGGTTTTCACCTTTTTATATACTAGGAACATAATTACTTTTGTATGGAAACAGCAACCTTGTATTGTAACTATAGAGGGAGGGAAATGAAAATCGTCACTGACGATTTCCCCATACCCTAAATAAAAATTAACCAAAAAAAAAGAAGAGAGTATCGTACATTTACTCTGTACACACGTCATTGAGTTGTATGAGAGAATTTTACATTATCATAATGTACTTTTAGTCACCATAGGACAGTGAAAGTATGAGTGGTTCCCCGTGGTGTTCATTTGTTTAATAAGCAAGCCCTAAAAAAGTGTTTGAATTTGAAACAACCAGGAGGCGCCACCTTAATGAAAAAGAAGCATAGCTGTGCCCTACTGGGTGCACTACAACGCCACATATCTTAGTGTGCCCCTCCGTCCCCAGGGGGCAGCCCTGTGCAGGTCTTCTCCAGGCAACAGACATGGGGCTGTTTAACATCTGTGTGACAGACGTGGGGCTCTTTTACATCTGTGTGACAGACATGGGGCTGTTTAACATCTGTGTGACAGACGTGGGGATGTTTAACATCTGTGTGACAGACATGGGGCTGTTTAACATCTGTGTGACAGACGTGGGGCTGTTTAACATCTGTGTGACAGACATAGGGCTGTTTAACATCTGTGTGACAGACATAGGGCTGTTTAACATCTGTGTGACAGATGTGGGGCTGTTTAACATCTGTGTGACAGACGTGGGGCTCTTTTACATCTGTGTGACAGACGTGGGGCTCTTTTACATCTGTGAGACAGACGTGGGGCTGTTTAACTTCTGTGTGACAGACGTGGGGCTCTTTTACATCTCTGTGTGACAGACATGGGGCTCTTTTACATCTTCAAACGGGGGTAGTGTGTTTCTTGACCTGCTGGACCTGTACCAACTTGGTGGGGGGCTTCATGGGAATAGCTTGTACTGAGTGGTGGGGATGGGGGCTTCATGGGAATAGCTTGTACTGAGTGGTGGGGGTGGGGGGCTTCATGGGAATAGCCTGTACTGAGTGGTAAGGGGTGGGGATGGGGGGCTTCATTGGAATAGCCTGTACTGAGTGGTGGGGGTGGTGGTGGGGGATTCATGGGAATAGCCTGTACTGAGTGGTAGTGGTGGGGGGCTTCATGGGGATAGCCTGTACTGAGTGGTGGGGGTGGGGGCTTCATTGGAATAGCCTGTACTGAGTGGTGGGGGTGGGGGCTTCATTGGAATAGCCTGTACTGAGTGGTAGTGGTGGGGGGCTTCATGGGGATAGCCTGTACTGAGTGGTGGGGGTGGGGGCTTCATTGGAATAGCCTGTACTGAGTGGTGGTGGTGGGGGCTTCATAGGAATAGCTTGTACTGAGTGGTGGGGGTGGGGGCTTCATGGGAATAGCTTGTACTGAGTGGTGGGGGTGGGGGCTTCATGGGAATAGCCTGTACTGAGTGGTGGGGGTGGGGGGCTTCATGGGGGTGGCATGTATTAATAACCTTTGGCACCTTAATCAGTTTACACCCAGTGTGCTGAGACGGTTACAGCCGACAGGCCGCTCAAGTTAAACACCACGAACCATACAATATGGACCACTGCGCTGTAGCAGTCCAGATAGACATGAACCAACGCATCATTGCCATTCTTACCTGATAGTTCTCATCCAATCCGATCTGTGAATATACCTAGATCTACGTATTAACATGAAATGACAGGACATCCAAAACCTGTTTCAGAAATATTTAAAAAAAACATATAAACAGGAAAATGCTAGATGTTAGGTTTCCAAAATGCCAAATGGTATGATTCCACATAATTATGGAAAGTTTTGATGACTTCACTAAAGCATTAAAACATATGCAGTTAAATATAGTTACCCAAGGAATGGTCTCACACTAATAACTTACCAGTAGCAGAGATGAAAATAAATCAACTTGGAAGTTTTGCTTGTGTTTAAAAGCAAGAGATGTTAGCTAAATTACAATAACCTGAAATATGTTCAAAACAATAATTTGAACTGCATATATGAAACGTCACAACTGTCCAATATGGACTGGCCACCATATTGCTGATAATGTTAAAAATCAATATTATTTACATTTCTGAAAAATCAATATTATTTACATTTCTGAAACATTTATCATTCATTTTCGTATTACTTTTAGTGAAGCTAGTGTTAATGATTGCTACTCAATAATAATCACCATTCAGATTTGATCAATTCTTATTCATTCTATGACCACTTGCTCCTGATCACCACGTGACAAGGTCTATATAATTGTTAAAGTTATTTGTAATGCTGGGTCACTATTGAAAACCAGTCTGATTGTTTGGACCCAGGAATACCCAGGGTACATAACATTTGAAATTAAAAAAGAAATGAAAAAATAAAAATGGATATGCCATCAATTCCCCATTAGCAAAGTTTGACATTGACTGCGTGGTACGACTATAGGCCAAGATGAAAAAGGCCCTGTGGTGCGTCGCATAACCAAACCGTCGCAACAAGGACGTCCTTAAACAAGGACGTCCCTGTAGTGATGGGTCCCCCTGTTGATTTGTGGCTGTTCTAATAAACCGATTTTAATTCTGTAAACGGTTCTGAAAACTAGATATTTAGATCTAAAATCCCTGAGATTTTCAGCCTGGAGAAATTATTAGAAATTGGTGAAAATCGATGCTGAATTTTGGCACAACAGGGAGAGTTTGACCATGTGCCAAAAATTGTTCCTTTATTTTTGTTATGCGACGGGGCACTGGAGTTTCATTACTCTGTGATTCTACTGTACCAAGGACGAATTATTACAGAAGGAACGCAAACTTTGACACCCAGAATACCTCTAAATGAGAAAAAAGTTTTAGAAAATACATTTTCTGCAAAGGGTCTTATGGTATAAATCATGAAACAGAGAAGATGTTGTTGTAGATTCTAATACTCAAAGAAGTAGAAGGACACATACCATGGATTTGTCACATCCTGGTTCCTTTCTATTCCACATTCCTGTCTCATTCTCCCTCTCAGCCCAGGTAAGAGGGCAGTCCTGACCCCCCGGACCTCCTGATCCGGCCCTGCAAAGTAATCCTCTCTAAAGAACAAGCAGCTTACGCGACTCTCACACCACCACCGCCCTGTCTATCCGACCGGTCAGTTCAGACCACGGCCCACCTACCAGTCACTATACTGGACAGAGCCAACTGCCTTAGACCCTCGAGTGGCCTTACCTGCCGACTCGAGTGGCCTTAGCTGCCACCAGCCCCCCTCCACACATACCGCCGACACACACCCCGGAGAGAAGTGAGGTAACGCGTTATTGTAGGCCTAATCACACCTACCTGGTGATCCCCTCACGGGCCATGAGGGATCAGGACCTCAGCACCGCAGGGTGAGGGCTGGGGCAGCTTTACAGTAAGACACAGGTTACACTAACCATTACAACCAAACACAACTAGCCCAACTAAAACATGCCCAGTGGGACCACCTATGCCAATGACCACTCCACTTGAAGTCCTGTTTATAGGTTCTCTCATTGTATTTATTTCTCAACACTTTCTCCTGAGAGAATTGGTGCTATTAAGGACCATTTACTTAATATCATTTGTTTACTAGCAAAAATGTAACATGTATTATAATCAGGAGTTCAAAAATTATAAGATTGTGACAATATTGCTAGTAGCTATTCTGTTTTTACTTGACACGTCTTTGAGTCCTGAGCGGTGAGAAGTGTTCTTATTCTTCAATTATTGCATATGTTGTTCTGTATTTATTCTTTATTCATGAGACTAGACCCAATCAGTGTAACACCCTCAGTGGGCCCGACTGAGGCTGACTAAAACAACCAAACTGTACAACCCAAACAACTTTCTGGTAACAACTAAATCAAAGCGCAATAATTTTTTTTATATAACTTGAAAACCAAACATGCAAACACCTAATTTTTTTATCAGCAATCTATGATCTCATGTGATTCATTTAGATTACGATTTGAAAATTGTTCATTGCAACATGGAAGTGAACGCTCGTGATTGTTGTAGTAGTCATAATCTGTTTGTGTGACCACCCCTCAGAGAGGGAGAGCCGCGGCCATTGGCCCTGAAGGTCAACCCAACGTAACTGGTCACCGCTAGTTGTAGAAAGGTAGAGTAAAGACTCACACCAACTGTAGGAGATAGCAGCACTGGATTTGGATACGAGTTAGTAGACTACTGATACATTAAGATGCCCTACCCCATGATCATACCCGAGGAAGATGAGGTAGGTGCTGTTTTATAAACTGACGTATTATCCTATTTGAATAGATTTTGTCCTAAACAAACTTTACTAGGCCCCCAGTTGTTTAGCTCCCAGTCCACCTACAAAAAATAGGCCATCTCAGTCCATGCACACTGCCAATACTGACTTCATTCTCTGACAGTATTTTAAATGTACTTTAGATTTAGTTTCTGTGCTATGGCGACTCCAACCAGCGCCCACTCCTACTTGTGGTGTTTTCCTACCTCAGCTTTATTTGGTTGGTCCGTGTTAAGGTATTACCCAAACAGCGGCTGAAGGAGGTAACTGGGGTCAGACAACACGTGGGGGTTTGTCAGGCTCTCTGTGGGAGCTCCCTCATATAATACAGAGTTTAAATCGGAGGCTGCATGTCCGTTCCCAAGGGTGGAGCCAGACATTTTACATTAAGAAATAGAGGGTGGCCCATGACGAGATGATATCCTAGTGTATGTTTCCTTTTACTGAGTGGGTAATTATGTCATCTCTGAGTCCCTGTGTGTGTGTGTGTGTGTGTGTGTGTGTGTGTGTGTGTGTGTGCGTGTGTGTGTGTGTGTGAATGTGTGTGTGTGTGTGAATGTGTGTGTGTGGTGTGTGTGTGTGTGTGTGAATGTGTGTGTGTGTAAATGTGTGTGTGTGAATGTATGTGTGTGTGTGTATGTGTGTGTGTGAATGTGTGTGTGTGTGTGTGTGTGTGAATGTGTGTGTGTGTGTGGTTTTCAATAACGATGTTCCCCTTCCCTCCGTTCTATTTGTACTTAAACTGTTATGTCATAGCGTTGAATCAGTTGTATCAGGTGCCTATATCTGACACCATATATGTGCATTTTTGAGACAACATGTATGTGTGTGTAACTGAATAATTATATGACTGTGTGTATGTTCATGTACATACATGTGTAAGTAGGCGTGTTTTTGGAGGTTGAGAGTGGTATGCATGATGAATGTGTCTTATTTTAGACTTGTTTCACCGAAGTATTTTGAGGTATGTGATTCTATGATAAGGACTGCTGGTCTAAAAGAAACGATTATACAAGAAACATTCTTAAAAGCTTATAGAAAATAGACACCTAAATATGACCTTTCAGAAAACTAGTAAAGGTGCCTTGGGTGTAACCTGGTCCCACATTGGAAGGGCCTGCACGCTCTAGTCAACACTGAAGTTATCTGCAGTAAAGGGTTAGGGAAGTGGGGAATCAACATGCACAGATGTCTGAGCAGCATGCCACACTGAAGTGGTGGAATCCCAATTAAGACGCCCTAAAGCGTCCAAACATTTTAATGAGATTGCTAATTGATAAAGTGACAACTGTCCTGACCTAACAGCTATAGGTTAGGTTTGGTGTATTTCAGCTTTACTGAAAACTGGAGTGTAGAGGACAATGTATTGTCGCTTATCTAAAATATGCTGAACTCCATGACAGTACTAAAATAGCTATCATGTATCAATAGGTAAGGGAGTAAAACCCCACCACTGGCCCCCGACCGTTTTGACAGTAATTTAATAGTTCATGACGTATTTTGTGTCAAAGTGTTCATGTAAATTCTAGGTGTGGGGTCTGAAGGTCGCTGAATGCAGCTGTGCATCGGCCGTGTTAGGTAATATTGATGTTGACAAGGGGTCAGTTCAACGAGTGCCCACCCACTGACCACCCACTGACCACTCACTGCCTACTCCCTGACCACTCACTGACCACTCACTGACCACTAACTGACCACCCACTGACCACTCACTCACCACTCACTCACCACTCACTGACCACCCACTGACCACCCACTGACCACCCACTGACCACTCCCTGACCACTCACTGACCACTCACTGACCACCCACTGACCACTCACTGACCACCCACTGACCACTCACTCACCACTCACTCACCACTCACTCACCACTCACTCACCACTCACTCACCACTCACTCACCACTCACTCACCACTCACTCACCACTCACTCACCACTCACTCACCACTCACTCACCACTCACTCACCACTCACTCACCACTCACTCACCACTCACTCACTCACCACTCACTCACCACTCACTCACCACTCACTCACCACTCACTCACCACTCACTCACCACTCACTCACCACTCACTCACCACTCACTGATGACCACTCACTGATGACCACTCACTGATGACCACTCACTGATGACCACTCACTGATGACCACTCACTGATGACCACTCCCTGACCTGTGGCAGCTGTGACTGAGGTCACTTCATCCAAACACGTCCAACCCGCTCTACTTCCCAACCAAATTAAAAATTCCTGCGGGCTACCAACCACCACGACATGTCCCTGTGTGTGTGTGCGCACGCATGTGGCCATGTGTGTAATTACATGCATGTGTGTGTATATGCATGTGTGTACATTTGTATGCGCATGTACATGGGTTTTGTGTGCAATCGTGCATGCATGCATTGTGCATGTATCTCATGTTCCTGTTGTTGTGAGTATGTGAGGCATGTGTGTAAGTATGTGCGTGGGGGGGGGGGGGAGGGATTAATGTTGTTAGGTACAAATCCCTTAATTCTAGATTAACCTCCTGTACAATGTGCAGTTTGCCTGAACGAGGTCCTGATCAGGGGCTGGGGCTTCTCCACAATCCCGACCTTATCTCTCCTTTGTGTTCCGACATCTAATGGTTGGCATTTTTAATGTCTGGCATTTTTATATTCTTTGTTTCCTAAAAAATAGATTTCCCTCCCTTTCCCTCTCCTTCCCTCCGTTCTATTTGTACTTAAACCGTTATTTCATAGTGTTGATCAGTTGTATCCTGGTCGCTGATTGGTCAGAATCTGGGTTAATTTATGCGGGTCACACCCTGATCTCGGCATGATGCAATGACCACTGTCTAGGATGTGACGTCATGGGAGGGAGCGCTAAAGTTTGTAAACGTGCAAGCAGACACTCAGACACATAAAACACTAACACACCATCACACACACAAACAGTCAGACACACACAAACACACATACACACATACACCCACACACAGAAAGAGAGAGAAACACACACACACACACACACACACACACATGCACATAGATATGACATTGAAAATCCTGTTACTTTCTCATCAAGCACATGTATGGCCCTAGACCCTTAAATTCGACACGGCGACACGGCCCTTTTAGGGCCTATAGTGACATGGGACATGGCTATTTTTTAAATTCGACAGGGCGACATGGTCCTTTCTTAAAATCGACAGGACGACATTAGGACCCCCCCATCAAGGGCCCCACATGTGCATTGAATGTTCCATGTAGTTTTTGTCCTGTTGACATGTGCATTGATTTTACCACCTTTATAACCCCCCTGTACGTATACATCAACAATGAGAAGGGGACTTTTCTGGGCCTTTGGGTGGAGCACTATAGGTTATCCGGGAACTTTCTTTGTACTGGTTCCTGGCTGGCATGGTACAATAGCCTATGGCTGATACCCAGCGGCCCAGAAAAGTCGTTTACCTCCCTATTGATCAGGGGCGAATCCAGGAATTTCAAAAAAAAGGGAGGGGGGCGTGCTATGTCAAATTTTTATGAGACCCTCCGGGCATAGGAACTTTACATGAATAATTTTAATATTCAGGCCAAAAAAGGTGTGTGTGTGCCCTGCACGTCCCCTAAACCCGCGCCTGGTGATCATGTATTTAAACGCCTTTAAAGGTTTTCCTTCCTGTGACATTAAAGACAAAGCTCCAACTCTCTACAGATCAATAGATTCTGTCTAACCCTGGATGTTCATGGTTAAGTACTTTTCAAATATCTGTCCCTTGTTTTTAAAGCATGCCTGGTTAGAGGAAGCCTGGATCTTATAGGGATTCTGGGATCCTAGAGGAAAGAAGAACCGTCTGGTACACGGTCCCGATCACGGTTAAAACTACTTACTATCATCACGTCCCTCTGTCCAAGTCACCCTTCAGGTGAAGCATGCCTTTCGTAGCCAGGCCCGTAGCCAGGGGGGATTCGGGGAGTTCGTACGAACTCCCCCTTGGAGGAACATTTCTCAAATTTTTAATGTAAAAAAATATGCATTTTAGCAGAAAACGACCCCCCCCCCCCCCTTGGACAAAAATAAAACGAACCCCCCTCTGAGAAAAGCTGGCTACGGGCCTGATAGCACACACACTGATTATTCCTCAAAGCACAGGGAAATTATATCCGAATTCATGTGGATATTTTGTAATACGGTTTGCATCTCGTTTTCCCTGTAACCCAAGCGGATCCGTTTGATTTGTTAAAAGTCTGTCCTAAAGGTCTGTCGAGGAGTCTCTGATCCCATCCTCCAGTGTGAACAAGGCTTGGCAGGTAACGTGATCAGATCGTCATCAGCAGAGGTCTATGAAAACCACTTTGAAGCCCCTCCGATAAATAAATAATGACGGGGATAGGCCCTATGTCCTATGTCTTCGACCAAAAGCTGGTTTTCCTTTTCTCAGTCCCTTTATGTCGTCCTGGTCTCCGTTAGCTGCCGGGGCCTGGCGGAGGTCGGCGTCTGCTGCCCGTCGTCACACTGCTGACAAATGAAGAGAAAAACTCTCCTCCCTGATATTCCAGAACTACCGTCGGCGTGTTTCTAGGAGTGTAGACCCCCTCCCCCCCGCCCCCTCTCAGTAGGCGAGCCCCCCACGTCACACACACACCCATGTAAGCAGCCAATCAGCGCCCAGCTCGCCTGTTCCTGGCAGACACTCCTCCCGCAGCCTACACGAGCCGTCCTCCAGTCACTGAGAGACCTCTAAAGCTGAATGACCTCCCGGGACACCTCTTATCACAAACACGGATAGCTCAGCAGACGACATTAGGAAAAGCGCGGGAACTGAGAGTGAAGGCCTTTAAACCCCCGGAGGAGAGTGTACTCTAGGTGTGTGAGCGTTCCCCCACCAACCCCCAGATCGTGGAGTAGGAGACGCGCCTGTACAGAACGCAGCAGGCAGCAGCCGACATTTGGCCGACCAGACGCCGCCCGGACGCCCGACGGACGCAGTTCTCAGCCTCCACAGACAGACGACATGACGGCGCCAGACGCTCAGGTACATCTCACATGTCCTTGGCCTCTAGAACCCCCCACCTCCACCTTCTCTTAACATGTCCCCCCCCCCCCCCCCCCCCCCCCACGTCAGTGAGCCCGTGTTTCTCTGTTTACGTTTGGCCCAGCACGCATGCGCGCGGGGTGGCCGTATGACATTGAGGGATGCAGCTGTCAGTGAGTAGGGGTTGAGTTATGGCGGCTGTCAGTGGTGAGTTATGGCGACTGGACGGCCCTCTAAGTCGTCAAGGTAACCACACTGAATACAGGGACAACCCACACCTACCCGAACTAGTGGGCAGTCCACACAGCTTATAGGCGTCACTGAGGCCACTGGAGATGTAGACATCAGACCCAGCCCCCCGTCTACAACCCGGCAGTCCCTGCTGCCTGCCTGGAGGTTGCATCACCTTCATGTGTTCAGCCGTCCAGGGGGGTGTACTTAGGTCTAGAAAGGGTACCCAGCAAGCAGCCACGTTACCCGCATATTCTTTGGGCGGATCAAGGGATTTGAAAGGGTGTGTGTGTGCCATAGCAAAATGAACTATATATGTTTTTTTCCTTTATAGTTAATTTTACTTTATAGTTAATTATTAGATACCATTACTATTATTCCGTATTCATTATTCCAGTATGCAAGCCCATGTATATCGCACTCGGCAGTCTTCCCTTCTGTCTTGACCGCAGGTCATCTCAGAATGTAGCTCTTCACTCAGAGGTGACAAAGAACACTCGTGTGAAAAGATGATATTTATTTAGTCCAAGACATGTAATATGTGTCGCTCCCATTGACACTACCAGTCCAGAGAGGCTTCTCCACTCAACCACATACGTCCAACATAACATGAACCAAAACACAACTCATTAAATGGTATTCACCCAATGTGATTTCATCACTTGTAATCAGGACCGATACTCATGTTGTAATTACTCTAATAGACGTTGAATGTACTGCTTGTATGTTAAAATTGGGGAGGGGAAGGAAGATCACCCATGGTGAACCCCTGAACCCGAATAAAAATTATCAAAAAATTATCAAAAAAAACAAAAAAACAAAACAAAAAAACAATTCCTGCTTCTCCGGGTACCCACTGATAAACAGCCCCATAAAGCGGAGGTGGTGAACGTTCAAGTCGACGGATTGTGTTCCACAGAACATACCTATAGGGGCAAAAACTATAACTATAACTCCTTTCATCATTTCACAAAAGGTCTATGACGAGTTTACTTTGGGCTTTAAACATCGGCAGTAGCAATATGGATTAATTATAAAAAATATTTGATGTCATTAGAAAGAGTTTTTAACTTTCAGATCACATGTAGGGTGCATGGTCTTTTGCCACATTACTGGTATAAATTACTGGATTACCGACGGGCAGAATGACCTAGTGGAATCCAGGCCTTAATTTGCCAAGGGGGGATGTATATTGTATACCCCCATACGGCCCAGTTCACGACACGTGCACCAATCATGGAACGTCCAAGATCAGCACTGCCTGGTCTAGGGAAACACAAGGCCCTATTACACATCAACATCAGCTGCCATATGACAATGTCGCAGTGAAAATACGCATATTAAAGACAACGTTTTTTTTTTTTACATATAAATGTAAAATACTCCACATTGTCAATTTGTAATAATGATATGACTTAGATATGTGAATCTATCTGTGATATTATCATAATGCGCTCATATCGCAGCCCAAGTCATGTAGTGTAATACCATCTTTACTGCATGTATTGAAAATCTTTCCGCACAGATATTGATATGCAAAATACCTTTATATTTAGACTGGATTGTACCATGAATATTGTAATCTATTGTACGATCATTATCTTTCATAAGACACAGTAAAGTGATTTCTATAAATTTACCATTTCTATCAAATCTTAATGGACCCAAGAACCTAGTCAACAATGATCAACCAGGTGCTAAAATATGTGATATCCCCACGGATCTACAACTGACAAACCAAACAGGGGAGGCTGGTATTGTTTTCTTCAGAATATGACATTTGCCTGACCCAATGATAGTGGTGGGTGTTCCGTGCACGCCTCGAGTCGTGCTCCCCGCCTGTTGGGACGTGGACGGGGCTGTTTCCTTTAGATCCTCGCCTTATCAGTAGAGTGTGGAAACCGTGCGATAGCGTATGACATCAATCAGTCATTTTTTAGATCTATTCCCTGAAACGTTCTGACGCCATACTTATATAAGTGGGTTGTGGTTCTGGCCCCGGTAATGATCTAAGGTGGAATGTGAGGTACTTTACCGCCCATCCCCCCCCCCCTCCCACTACCGGACACCCTGACCAGGCCGACTGGGACCACTCTACCTCTATCGTTAGTCGTATATAGGAATCATAATACCGTTCCACGGCCTCCGCATACCTTATGGAACAAACGCACTAGACTGTAGTTGCGTCCAAGTCCGCTAGGCGCTCAAACTAGTATGCAAGAGGTGTCTAGGTCATAATAGGACCACATTGCACCCGCAATAACGCATGCATGGAAAGGCGCCTCGCTGGCTTTACGGAGAGTTGTTTGGGCAAACAGCAGCAGGTTACATAAGGTGGGAGCTGTGTGGGAGGTGAAGGGGGGGGGGGGGGGGGGGGGTCAGTGGCCCTGAACAAATAGGTGCTAACTCCAGCTGCTGACCTCATGCAGGTCGCACCCATACACATACCACACATGTACAATGACCCATACACACACACACACACACACACACACACACACACACACACACACACACACACACACACACACACACTTACCCGTACATTCCATCCCGACCTCCCCCAATAAGCCCTACATAAGAGGGTTGTACGTTTTTTGTGTTGCGTGTTTCTTGTGCATTTTAACCCATGGTTGAAAAACGCTGTGACTCTGCCCTTGACCTTTCTTGGTAATACGCACTAACCCAGGACGTCTATAGAACATCCTGATATTAAATCATTCTTTAGAGAAAAAAACCCTTAAAAAAAAGAGTTGTTGAACGTCAGGTGAGGGAGGCTTGGTGATTTACAGCTGAACGATAACCTTTATATAGGAGGCCAATTTCTACCTGTTTTATAAAGCCCATTGTACTCGTCAGTCTGAAGACCTCGACTTGTATGCCGGTTTGTATAAGGGACTATTTATACTTACTTATATAAACCTTAGACCTATTTATACCTGCTTATATACGGTATGTTTATACTCGATTGTATAAGGCCCATTCATACTTAGTTTTGTAAACTCACCCGATCAAACATAATATACGACTTGGGCACTGACAATGAAAACAAACTGTATTCACAACCTCTATGAGGTATAGATACACGGCGGTAGGGAGGTTATATCAATAAAAAGGTTACCGTTTTTTACCGGTTAGGTTGGACTGGTGTAGCAACAAACTACTGACTACCGGTTCTGATCAATGAGGGGGATAAGTGAGGCCTCTGTGACCACTAACTTCAGGGACAGAGAAGAGCATAAAACATGATATAAAAGACACTGCAGAGAACCACTGCTTGGTGTTCCACCTCTCCACCCCGGGTGTAGGTGCCGTTTTTATATTGCTACCTGAGTAGACCTGTCAGAGGCCGTCCTTGACGTGCTGATCAGGAAAGTCTAGGTCAACTCTGCAATCTGAATCTCAATGACCACTCTGCACCGAACCTGGAAGTCCCTCCGGTCTAGGCGAGCAACATACACGTGCTTCTTGGGCTGAGAGTGCGCGCGCTGCAGAGTGGTCCCCTCGTGAGCATGCGGCAGGCGTATATATACTAGACAAACAACAAATACCAGGGTTGGGGGAGTGGGGAGTAGGGGGAGAGGGAGAGGGGGGGAGGGGAGTAGGGGGAGGGGGAGAGGGGGGGGGGGGAGGTTGAGTCGTGTATTGACCGCCTTGACCCCGGTCACGGTCAGTGAACACGTGTGTGCTTCATTGACGTCGGCCGCCCACACCTGGAGCGGGGGGGGGGGGGGGAAGGGGGGGGGAGGTGAGGGGGGAGGGGTAAGTGGGGGGGGGGGGGGTGACTGCGAGTAAGTATACACATGCCTTAATATTTATTGATATCTAAATGTATGCACTGCCTGATTATTTACCATGCAAATGGTCTCATTGGATTTCAAACTATTGCTCTGGTATGTCTGTCTGTCTATCTATACAATTATATGTACATGTCTATCCGTCTGTCTCTATATTATGATATATAGGCCTATGACAGATAGATTGTTCTGGTCTATAGTTAGATACTGAGCAGTCCAAACAGAGTCTTTATTATTCTGGTCTATAGCTATAAACCTACCACAAATGCACAAAGGATATGCATATACACCGCAATATTAACTAGCGACACGTTTTTGTCAATTATTTTTTATAAACAACCAAATGACCAGATAATTATTTCTCTCTTCTTTTACATGTATTTTTTTCAGATTTTCTTTTGAAGTGGTGGTAGTACTATACGCACTAGGTGCCGATTGAGCCAATCGGAAAGGTCGGAACATTACCATGTACCCTTCCTACCAGATATTGTATGAAAGCCTCTCTATATCATCTGATTATGATGAATGTTAATGGACAATCAGTAATGAATGTTTAGCGGGAGCTTCGCAACCCTCACACACAGACATACCTATAGACTCATACACGGCCAAAAGAGAATGGTTGTGTTTAGGTATAATTAGCCAGGGAGGTACATTTAGGACTTTTTAAGTGTGACTTACAGACTCAAATAATCAACCTATAGATTTGAACATTTATAGATTTTTCCATACAGCTTCAACAATGTATGTTGTAAAAAAGAACGAGTTTTCTGAATTACTGCATGTCATTTTCTGCTAGTTACGTCATTTATACTAAATTTTGGTGAAACGTTTTCAAATTCTGAAAAAGAAATCCTTAAAAACAGTTAGGGTAGGGCCGAAATGATAGCGTAGGTCGGGATACCTGAACACAACAATTTGATTTCGGTCCAGCCCCGATGTGTGTCCCTATTGCTGATCAATAAGCTGAGGGTCGCCGGGAGGTCGACTCACCCTAAGTGTGTGTGTGTGGGGGGGGGGGGGGGTTAGGGGGTAGGGGGGCAGGGGGAGAGGGGGGTGCAGCTGGACACTCTTCCCCATTTTATAAGTGGATCAATTCACCAGGGCGGTTTTCTTGTGAGTCCACATAAATCGGTACAGGTACTACAATGTCCATGTCCAAGGATAGCAATAGAATAATATAGTCTATAAAACTATGAAACTGACAAAATAAATCTAAATAAAAGAAACAGCCTTTACATTATAGTTACATTAGTTACGTTAGTTACGTTAGTTACATTAGTTACGTTAGTTACATTAGTTACAGGAGTGCACCGTGTGCCCGCCCTGAGTTGACACTGTACACTGATGTCAACCTTCAGGCGTGCTGATGGGGTTTGGGGGCGTTGTCTGGGCTGTAGTGGGGAAGGGTGTTGAGGTGTGAGGTGGGGTCGTCCTAGTAGTATAGGAAATGGGCCTCCTTGGTTTGGGTGTCGCGTGTCAGAGTTAGGGAATCACCATATCCGCCTTTCGAATACATGACCTTGTATCTCTGTCAAGTTAAAGTAAAGAGATTTGCATGCTCCATGTCAATACCTTTTATGATTCCCCTGTTGCAAAAGGGCTAGTCAGGATATGTCGAATCTAAAGGTTGCATTCACTAACCGATTTCACTCACAATTTCAAAGAAGTTATCGATGTGAATATGGATTACTCGTAGCCATGTTATATGTCATTATAAGGTTTTTTATACTCTTTCATATGATATATAGAATGTAAGTTTTCCTTTTATCATAAAACTAGTATAAAGTTATCATTTCCTAATTCCCAGCAGTCCGACTGTCTTACAGTGGACTACACGAGTCCGGCGCCCTGTCGGGGCTCGGGGTCTCACCTCCCCTCTCTGATCACAGCATGGAGACTAATGTTTTAACTTTACTCTCTCTGATCACAGTGAACACAGTTGTTGCCCAAATATTGAGTCTGTGTAAAATCCATGCAGCGGGCGACAACTGGACAACACGCCCCCCCCCCTTCCATAATTCCTGGCTCCCCCTGCCCAGTGAATGCTCGTGTCTCCTCTTGGCTCCTGCCTCTCTCTGGGTGGGGGTAACCTCTCTGCCGGGGGTTGGCGGCAGATTAGACTGTTCACCCCCCCTTACACCCCCCCCCCCCCCCGGGTATCGGGTGTTCCTCCTGGGCCGGGGCCAGGCGGGGTCTGCGCACCTCCAGCAGGGATTAACGACCCCCCCCCCCCAACGACACCCCCCCCCCCCCCATACACACAGACACACCCCCCCCCAATACACACACTATAACACGGGGTAATCCATATAGGTAATCCAACCACTAAGCGGTCTGCGCATGTCCGTTATACATACGGTATCGGCCCAATGAAGTTGAATGTACATAGGCATACTGTAAGCGGTTTCAATGTACATAATAGATACATTATTTGGTCAGTAAAGTTTGATTTACATAGAGATGCTGCACGCGGTATGCACGAACATTCTGGATACATTACTGACTCAATCAAGTATTCTTGTATAGAAATATTCAATGTTGTGTGTGTACATAATTATACTTTCATTTGATTAACGTCATTTAATTAGCATGGACATAGGCCTACTGTGGGCGGTGAACATTATTTCTCCGGTGTTTGCTGAATGAAGTCTTAGTCAGCGATGTACAGACAGCCCAGGAGGTGTGGACGTGGACCTGCCAAGGTCAAGGTCGACTGGAGGAGACTGGTAGGGGGGAGGGGGTTTGTTAGGGGGGAGGGGGGAGGACGTGGCAGACGGCAGACGCTGAGTAGACGCTGGAGGAGGAGCAGAACCCTGGGATGTGGGAGGGAGGGGGTGTGTCCTGGTCCTTGGATCTGATTGGCTGTTAGTCACCAATGGATATGGGCGCCCCCCTAGTCCTGACCAATCAGCGGCCGCCCCGCCCACGGGGGTCGGCAGACGACATCTGACGTCATGATGACGTCATTGTGGCGGGAAAACATGGCGGCGGGTGGGGCAGACGAGAGTTTGGCGTGAGGGGCGTCTGTGTGTACAGCTGGCTACAGCTAGAGAGTACACTGTTTAACTCATGTCAGTCGCGGATTTAGGGGGGGCGTGGGGGGCGTGCGCCCCCCCTTTTTTGACCAAAATTTAGATTTTTTTAATGTAAAATAATTCTGCCCGAAGGGCAGGGGGAAATTTTCAAAATAACACGCCCCCCCTTTTGAAAATTGCTGGATCCGCCCCTGCATGTGGTCTACCACGTACCTACGCCCAGTCCGCGAAAAAAGATGAAATAGAATAATGAATTAGGCCTATATGACAAACATTCGGCCTGCTGCAGTTATCGATATCTAGAAAAATGTTAGTAGCACCCCGCGTATAGGCACTACCGTAAACACAAACAGTCCGCTGACCCCAGTCAAGGTCATTTCACCTGCTCCACTCACCTGCCGGGCCGAGCACCTCCGACTGGACCCGAGCAGCCCCGAGTGGACCCGAGCAGCCCCGAGCAGCTCTCGACCTGTGACTTTGCCTCACCGAGTTAATCTGTCCAGCGAGACTACAAGGGGAATCCCCTGGGGGGGGGGGGGGGGTCCAGCCGGGGAATCCAGAGGCTTCTAAAGTCGGAACTGAGTCATCTTCTACCTCACCTCAGATTTTGTTTTTGATATGAGTATTTATTGACTTCTTCATGGTTACATGATGATGATCTTCCAGCAGTCGAACACTTAAGTGTTATTTGGAAAAAGATGAGCAATGGTGAAATGAGGAAATCAGCAATGGTGAAATGAGGAAAAGGAGATGATCGATCGTCCATCCTGAAATGGACTTTATTGGAACCGCAGTTATGGCTGGAGATGAGGGAAGACAGGATAATATCCTACTCATCCCAGGGTAAATAAAAATGTTAAGAAAAACAAAACAAAAAAACTTTCAGCATTGTGCACTTTCAGCAATTTTAGGCTATGGGCTAACCCCCTCCCTCCCTTTTGGAAAACCTAGATCGGCCTCTCTGGTCAATTTCTATCTTTTAGTCGGAATTACTCTGGTATTTTCCAATTGCACATTGCTGATGTCAATGTTCTAACTGTGCATTTATACCACAATAAGAGCTTACTATCCTTAATATTGAGGCCGGGATATTGAGACACCTGCATTAATTCTGTACCCTAACCACCCACTGATATCAATACAATAAGTTTGTCTTTTATGTATGTGCGTGTGTTACTATTTACATATGCATATAACATGTTAATACTAGTTGAGTACTGTAGATATCAATCAGCAGGTCAAGTGGCTTGCTGGGTAAAGCGTTAATCACTGAGTGATGAGGTAATTACCCCTATTACCGCCCCCCTTTATGTGGTGAGACCTGAGACAGGACCAGGTCTAATAACGCTCTGTGTGTGGGTAATGTGATCAGTGGGTAATGAGATCTTTGTAGTCGGAGACATACCGTGTCCTCCCCAGGTCACGATGGTGAGACCTCAGACGGCACCAGGTCTAACGATGCCGTGTGTGTGTAATGTGATCAGTGGGTACTGGGATCTCTGTAGTCAGAGACGTGCCGTGTCCCGACCAGGTCACGATGGTGAGACCTCAGACGGGACCAGGTCTAATGATGCCGTGTATGTGTGGGTGTGGGTGTAATGCAATTAGTGGGTAATAAGATCTCTGTAGTCAGAGACGTGCCGTGTCCCGACCAGGTCATGATGGTGAGACCTCAGACGGGACCAGGTCCAGTGCCGGGGTCCAGTGACGCCGTGTGGGTGTGGGTGTGGGTGTAATGTGATCAGTTGGTACTGGGATCTCTGTAGTCAGAGACGTGCCGTGTCCTCCCCAGGTCACGATGGCACATTTTACAGAGGGGACACACTCCGCAGGAGAATCGAGGGCTGAGAGGACCGATGCAGCAGAGTGACAACGATCACATTACATTCCCATATATAATTATGTTGTAATTGGACCTGTTGCCATCTGAAGTCTCAACACATCAAGGCCGATAATAGGGGATGATAGGATAGTGGGACTACTTAACAACTAGTGGTGAACCTTTGGGGAGGGGAGGCGGGACAAATCTAAACATCGAAAAGAGAATACATCGAATTTTCTATGAACTAATGTATGATTATAATTCTAGAAGTTCACCTATTTCTTTTGACAGTGCAAAGCGAGTCGGGGGGGGGGGTCACATTAATTACCCTACTGTACATAATAACTACTAATCTCTACCACAGCACCTCATCTTTAATTCCAGTTATTATTGAAACGTTATACATCGAGTGAGCCAGAGACTGTAATGCATACTGTATGCATTGTTGAGACAGAAACTGGTCTCAGATGGACAATGATAATGTACTCTAACTATTGAGGGAACCAGTGGCTGTTTGGCTGCATACTAACCACAGTTTTGAAGAGATAACATTAGCATGAAAATAAACTGTATCTTGGAGGATGAGAGAATCAGCAAAACATGGCTGCGAAAAACGTCCGATCAGCGGCTGTCGTACTCAAGGTTTTGTAAAGGGTTTCAAATGCTGAAGTTCTGAAAGTTCTGATTCCTGTTGACAGTAGGCATAGGTAGATAATGGAAACTACTCTGTTACCAACTTCCTGGGCCTAACACACACTGACATAGTCGCCGGAGCAGACCGAGTGCACGTTTGACACTCCCACTCGTTCAGATTACTGAAACACGTTTTCAGAGGTGCCAAATGAAATGG
Organism: Lepidonotus clava; assembly: GCA_936440205.1. Classification (NCBI taxonomy): domain Eukaryota; kingdom Metazoa; phylum Annelida; class Polychaeta; order Phyllodocida; family Polynoidae; genus Lepidonotus; species Lepidonotus clava. The sequence goes on from OW387139.1 coordinate 411,317, forward strand.
CGTTGGGAAAAGGAGATCTCCTTTTATGGGATGGCTCAAATCAGGAGATTTGTTACAGTTAATTTCTGTGTGGCAGAGCCGCATACAGGGAGTGTATGGGAGGGGTCACACCTCCTTTTGGGGGGGTATGGGGGGGAGGGGCATCTCCAGAAATCCTTTGGAAAGGTAACCTCTCTTTCATGCAATCTGAGGCATTCTGAGGTACCTTGGTGGCCTTAAGAGATAATAGATTTTTTCCCCATTTACATGGATATATCCATTTTTCCAGGGAATGGAAGTTCAAGTAGATCTAGGTGAGAAGGGTATGGGAGGGGTTATCCCTCCCAGTCGGGGGTATGGGGGGCCACCCCCAGAATTATTTTGAAAAGGTAACCTCTCTTTCGTGCAATCTGAGGTACCTTGGTGACCTTAAGGGATAATAGATTTTTTACTATTTGCATGGATATATCCATTTTTCATAGGGAATGGGAGTGGGAGTGCATGTAGGTGAGAAGGGTATGATAATTATTAAGGGTTCCTCCTCCCATTGGTGGGGGGTATGGGGGGCTCCCCCAGAAAAACTTTGAAAAGATAACCTCTCTTTAATGCAATCTGAGGCATTCTGAGGTACCTTGGTGACCTTAAGTGATAAAAGCTGTTTTCACCTATTTACAATTTGCATATTTACCCATTCTTCCAGGGAATGAGAGTGGGAATGTAATGTAGGTGGGGAGGGTATGGAGGGTTCCTCCTCCCTCATCCCCAGAAATAATTTGAAAAGATAATCTCTCTTTTGTGCAATCTGAGGCATTCTGAGGCACTTTGGTGACCGTACAGTATAATCTTTTTTTAAAAATATCTCAATTTAAATATGTATATCCATCCTTTCAGGGAATGGGAGTAGGATGTATGTAGGTGGTGAGGGTATAGGAAGAGTTCACACTTCCATTAGGGGGGTATGTGGGGCCATCCCCAGAAAATATATAAATCCTTCTTCTTTCCTTCCTTCCTTTCTCAATTTCTATTTCCTATTTTTGTCTTTTTGTCTTTTTCTTTCTTTCTTTCTTTTTTTTTTTTGGGGGGGGGGGGGGCAGGCAAGTCCTGTCCCCTCCCCTTTATCTACATCTCAATTTTGGTGGTAAGAAAAGGGAAAAGACAAAAAAAGTATTTTAAGATAAAGTTGTCATTGGTGAGAGACCCACTGTAATTAGCCTCTAATGATGTTAATTAATGCTAGGTGGTAACTGCAGACACTGTATGATTTAGTTCAGTTATGAGGGTGCGGTAGCAGACACTCTATATTGTTTGTTTTGGAAGACCACAGTTTACTGTGAAACACAATTTTAACAATATATTTCTAACATTTGAAGTAATATCTTTATACCAAACAATTTGAAAAAGTGAGCTCAGAAAAGGAGAAATGAAAGTGAGAAAAGGAGAAAAGGAGATTTTCTAAAAAGACCCCCAAAAAAGGAGATCTCCTTTCCGAAAAGGAGATTTGGTACCTCTGCGTTTTTACTGTCATCAAAGGTCCCAGACCGCGAGTTGTCGACAAACACGACCTATCCCATAATAATACGACCACGTGACCCGCACTGATTGACCCCTAAGGCGGCATTACACCATACTACCCGTTGCTTCTGATTGCTACGAAATCATAGTTTCACGGTAGTCAGATGGTGCGGAAAGGAGCTCTTTAGTACAGTTTAGGCATTACACCACTCGGCATGATGTGATAATATCACAGACAATTAAAACTCACATACAGGAGTCATATAATCTTTAGAAATTGGCAATTTGGAGTGTCTCACATATGTATAACAAAACATTATCTCTGATATTATGTATGACTTCTCGGGTACAGCTCAAGTCGTGTATTGTGGCCTATTGTGTCAAACCGCCATAAACGTTGTAATAACCTAAGGTCCTGATACGGGAATGAGACTGCGATGACCGGGATTCTGGTCTCTCTGTTTGTGTGTGTGGGGGGGGGGGGGGGGGGCATGTTTTATTACTTCACAGCAATACCATACAAACCGAGATCACGGGGCCGAGATTCACATACATTAACACGGTCCTATAATGACTACGTGCTCAGATTATGACAAAATGGTCTAAAAATAGGTGTTTAACACCAGAATCTGCTGGGCGACATGGCTATTCCTAACAATAATTATAAACCGCATGGCATGGGCATTTTTTGACATGCAACTTTTCAACAGTTGTTTAATATATAATGACTTTTTTCAAATAGTTAATTATTAGTGAGATATACATATTATGAGCAGTAGACGTGTATGCAGGTAACATGCTTTCGATTGCATAGCAATGCCGTTTATGGATATTTCCATAATTACTAAACTTTATACCTGATAATCATTTGAAATTTCAATGTTCATTGATACGAAGGAACGATAGATCACTCTGCCGCTTAATAGATTACCTGTATTAAGTATATTGCTTCGTATCTTAAGTGTTTATTGTATGCTCGATTTGGTCCAAAGGAGAAATAATCAGAAAAGGCAGCTCTTCCCATTAAATATACGCTTGGTAAATTGGGCTTTGTAATATTTCATTTTTCTTTTTGGAATATGAAGTTTATTTTTTCTTTTATCAGCATATCCTAAAACTCGTTCACCTATTTTTTCTTCGATACATCCAGTACATCTGCTTTATGCATCTGCTTTATTCACCAATTGTAATTTTCTTCTATCCTTTAGTCATTAATCATTTCTTTGAATTTCTAAGAAGGCCTTATTGCTTAGACCTTAATGATGTCGGCAGAACATGCCTAGCATAACAAGCTGTAACATAAATTATTGCCACCGGCGTTGGTCGCCATCCGTCATCCTACTTGTCAGAGGTGTAATGTACGTGTCTTAAAAAGCCCCAGCTCAGCTAAACTCAACAGGCGGGTTTAGTGGAGTTGGTCTCAGTCGTAGAGTGTGGCTGGGGGAGTCAGTATACTCACAGCTAAACTCAAGACAGTTTAGTTGAGTCTAGAAGTCTTACATGTTGGGAAGATGATCATGTATGACTGGATCGTCTAGTCTGAGTAGGGTTGGTTGGTTGGTTATTGGGGTTTAAGGCCGTAGCAACATCTAAATTCATATCACGGCGAGAACAAGATTTGACAATTCTGTCGTTGATGATTGAATCTATGTAATGAACATAGAGACCGTAGATAGAGATATAGAGACCGTAGATATATATATATATATATATATATATATATATATATAATTTATTTATTTGTCCACTTCCTACGAGTAACATAAGATCTTCCAGTGGTCCAATGAATAGTTAATGAAGAAAGTAAATGTGATATTTACGTCGAGATGTGAAGCAATGAAATATACAATGAGCATGTACATAAAGGCATTGAGAATGTCGTAGAATTTAACTGTATGATTGATTATATACATATAAAATATTTCAGTTCTGTAATAAATCTTAGTATGGTGATTGCAGTATGCACCACAGTATGAATTAACCCACACAGTGGAGGACCCACCCCAGTCTTCATGCACTCCCCTACCCCCTTACCCCCCTGGAGGTAGTACCGCCCCCCTCCCCCCCCCCCCCCCTGGAGGCAGTACCTGCCAGCTCCAAGGGCACCAGGTACACGGACGCTCGGTGCATGTGTACTTAGCCTGCAGCGTGCACCAAAGTCATTGCCTCTTAAGGATAATAAAATATGGCGGATAGGGAGTGTTAACTAATCAAAGACTTAATTGGTGTATGTATGTAGGTACCTGTAGGGCTTCCCAGTTTTAAGCCACGATTTCCTGAATGACCTTATTTTTGAACGTGTGTTATGTTGAACGATTTGAAATCCCCATCCTGTAGACCCATGAGACGTCCTTGTTTTCCTCACCGCACCTGTACACCCAGGACCCCACATGGTATTCACGACGACCAAACTGTGTTCTCAGAACCCCACAATTTTAACAATTGTAAACTTGTATGGACACAGAGGCCTCATTGAGAGAGCACAGTGTGGCTTTTATTGTAACGGTTAATTATAGAGGCTGTTTGTTTTTGTTGTTATGAAACTCCCTGCCTTGTGTAAACAATGGTAGAATACAGGCATTCCTCTGAGATAGCAATCACCGGCATCTGGTTTATTCATGTTCAGGGCCCCGGGCACCAATCACTCATGCACGCAATCAATTAGTCATCAGGTTCAGCGGTCGACCTGAATCGAAAGTTAAGTCATTGTAGAGGCCTTTGATTTTAATGTTTTGAAATTGGTACAGAGCCAAGTCTGTAGACAACTTAAATAGGAAGCTGTTTCTGGGCCTCCAATCAAGACAAATCAAACCCCACAGACTCTCATCCCAGCCTCCTCCGTCCAATCAAGGCAAATCAAACCCCACAGACTCCCGCCCCAGCCTCCTCCATCCATCCAATCAAGGCAAATCAAACCCCGCAGACTCTTACCCCACCCTCCTCCGACCAATCAAGGCAAATCAAACCCCACAGACTCCCGTCCCAGCCTCCTCCATCCAATCAAGGCAAATCAAACCCCACAGACTCTCATCCCAGCCTCCTCCATCCAATCAAGGCAAATCAAACCCCACAGACTCCCGTCCCAGCCTCCTCCGTCCAATCAAGGCAAATCAAACCCGCAGACTCTAACCCCAGCCTCCTCTGTCCAATCAAGGCAAATCAAACCCCGCAGACTCCCGTCTCACTCTCCTCTATCCCCACTCCAATGTAGTGGGCCTGGCAGGGCTGTGTCAACCTTCGTATACTCTACAATAATTTGTGTACTTACACTGATGTATCTTCACATAAATATATTTTTGCAAGTTTATATTCTTGCTTCCCTCAAATTAGTTTTGTAAGTCTGAAGGCTGATATTTGCATAGGCAAAAATGAACGTAAGTCATTCACATTCAATCAGCTTCGGAAATCAAGTGAATAAACAAGAAGATGGAAACAGTAATTTCAAAGTCTATTCTGCCTATCCAATATGACAATATCAAGACAAATGAAAAGCTGTTTGTCAGAGGCCTGTGAGCACAAATCAAATCCTTATAGTTCAGAGTTCCTATAATGAATCTCGATTTAGCCTGAATGTAGCTCCTAAAGCACTTCGATTCAGAGGTTGGCTCACTGTGGCCTCCCCTGGGTGTGGGCCGTACTGAGGGCTCTGACTGACCGACGTTTGGCTCCTTTACTACTCCAGTTCTATTGGCCTCTTTAATGGGGGAGGAGTGTCCACCCTGTCCCCCACCTCCCTATATATACCCCCCCCCCAGGTCTCCACACCTGTGTACGGACCGTATACAGGTATTGAGACCTGGGGGTCGGACACCTGGCCACGAACGCTGCTGATATTGGGGGGGGGGGGGGGGGGGGAGAGGGGTCACTGAGTACAAGCCCAGCCACAGCATCCTCTGCAGGGAGGGTTTAACTGCACCATTTAGTCTTTACGGTAATACCAGATATGGAAAATCTTGAAACGTTTCCTAGATTATTCCCCAAATATTGTAGTGTAAAAGAAAATGAACTATGACAACTTGGTTGGAAAATTGCCCCCAAAGTTGTGAAATGCAGTCAAATAATTATAATAGCCCTTTTCCATTGAAACCATTGTTAAATCCTATCAACCCTGATCATAATGTCCAACGGTTCCTTATTGCTAACCTGTAAATCTGCCAATGCATCAAATTTAAGAGGTCATTATGTTTTAGCAGCACTTGATGACACAGAAAGACATAATTTTTTTCTATTCCAGTGACCCAGTTTGTGGGACTGGGATAACTTTGATCCTTGTCCCATCCCCACCGCCTACACCACGAGGGATGGGCTGACTTGTTAACAGACTGATTCACAATAACATTGTATATGGAAGGTCCAGCCAGCTGCAGTGGGAGTAGCTTAAACATCACTAGATTCCCAGACTAACGATATGTCACACATAGGATTAATTACCGTCTGTAGTCAGCAGTGTCTATTCTAACCTCAATCATTGGGTTCTTCTCACATTACCTATTCTAGTTCAGCGCTGTATATGTCATATAGAGTGTCCCCTCACCATATTAATTGCCGAGGTCCAGCCCCCCCCCCCCCCCTGTCTGGTCACTGACCCCTGACCCCAGACCCCAGACCCCAGACAGAACAGACTACCACTATATGTGTTTGTCAGCTGCCCTCAGGGTCAGGTTTACAACCACCTGATACTCCGTCACCCACCAAACTCGGGAACTTATTGTTAAATTACGAGTAATTAAAGAGTATTTACAGCATACTATGATCTATATACTTAAAAGGACTAACTAATATAACGACATTCTCCAGCCGTCTATACACCTTTCCCCACGAACCTGCGCAGTCACCAAATTGCCTTTATCACCCGCACGGCCGGCGAGCGGGCCGTACAGAGGCTAGTGTGTATAAACCGGCTGTACGCACCGCCCCTCCTTCTGACTACTTTTAGAACATTTAGAGTTTTGTTAGGGTGATAAAATATAGAAGACCTTTAGGGGTCGTCCTCGGGCATACGGACGACCCTCTGGGCAGTGTATTGCGCGCGGGTGCCGGGCTTCACCCTTGGGCACTACACTGCCCAACGGGTCGTCCTTCTGCCCTCTGACGACCCCCGCGGGTCTTCTTACCCTGCAAACAGCACACGTGTATTACCCAGATTAGCACGTGCTGAACTGATGTAATACTAGTTTTATTGCAATCCCTGAGTAATGTCCGCACTTGACAATGTTTTACCATAAGTTTTCACTCAGTAAAGCACCTGTGTAATTTTCATTTTTTACAACACAACTTATGGACTTTCTATGGTAAAATCCAGTATGCTACATCTAATTACATATTATCAAGGCCCAATAAATATTATTAAATGCTGGTGTTATTCTAGTGACATTCTGGTGTAGTGATAATCCCCAAGTAAACTGTGTTTATCACACTAGTTTTGACACATGTTATCCTCATGTAATACTGGTGTTGTGTAAAACTCGTGAATTATCTGAGAAAAGCCCCCTCCTGAGAGACCAGTTATAGACATGTGTAAAACCAGAGAAAAACATGTATTTCACATGGATCTTACATGGGTTTTACCTTAGTTATCTTGGGTTAGTCCATCAATTACACTGAGAAAAAAACTTGAGTTTACACTATCTTTCTTCATGTTAAACTCAGTGTAAACTGGTAGGACAGAATTCTTCAAGAAGAATGAGTTATGTTAACTATCTGATATGATACATGAAAATGTAATGAATCTTTTTATTATGCAATTGCTTAATGTGCACAAGATGTCAATGCTATATAGAATTCAAATATGACTGCTTTACCTCCACCAGTATCTCAATTCTCGATAGCTCAGCGGTAGAGTGCAGGAAATGTGTGTGATAGGTCCCAAGTTCGAATCCCACAACTTATTTTATTCAGGAGAGGTGAAAACACGAGTTTTACATTTGTAAACTCGTGTCAAAAACTCGTGTTAAAAACCCGTGGGAAACACCAGAAATGAGGTCCACAGAATCCCGAGTGTAACACGAGTTCTAAACACGTGTTTGGCATCCTAGATCCTGAGATATAGACGTGTACAACACGTGTCTCTGTTACCTGGGTATATTAATACCTTTTGGGGCTTTTGGTAACTGTGTCACTTCACTTCACATAACTATCGAAAAAAAATAAAGATTTTTCAAATTTAATGCACCAAGGCAGCACCACACTAAAGAAAAAGATGTTTACAAGAAGCGTGTTGCCATAATCTCCTATTATCTGTTTATTGATGTTACCTGGCCGAAAGCACTGCCAACAGCCACACACAGCTCATCCCAGGTACCCCCCCCCCCCGTAACCCCCCTCCCCACCCTCCAGTAACCCCCCCCCCCCCTCCCCATTGCTCCTGCCCCAGCGCGTAGCCAGGCCTAAAAGTAAACCAAATGGGGTCCAAGGATTGAGGGGATCATGGGTAAATCGAAGCAGGTTCAACCCATAATGTCTCAACACTTTCATATGTTACCTACATTTGGCCTGGATCCCCCCCCCCCCCCTCCGGCCGGTGTGTAGGTGTTGGCAGGTTCCACCTATCTGGGTGGTCCGGCCCGGGGTGCAAAGAGGGGGAAATGACGTGCCCATACACGCATATATACGTGCCTTTTAGTACGTAGCCCATGATGCTGCCCCCCAAACCTTTTTTTCACTTATATGAAGTCCTGTATCCGGTCCTCCGGTGACCATATTCGGTTCTAGGCAGGCCTCGTCAAGTTGTGTCAGAAAACATCCCTGAGTGTCAATCACCGCGAGAAGGGGACGGGCGGTACGTGAGAGTAGGATCGGCGGGGGGGGGGGGGGGGGGGGGCACGTCAAAACTGAGGGGCGGTCAACCACTTTTTAGGCAAAAAAAAAGTAGGGGGGGGGGGGGCTGCAATGAAGTATATCAATAAAGCAAGGCAATGAACTGCAATGAAAATTTTACGTTATTGTTACTTTCTCTCACACCACCCAAATATATATAAAAAAGATAGATTAAAAAAAAAAAACTAATAAAATTTCATGGGGCCAATGTTCTATATCCCAGAAGTTAGGGACTGTCAACTAAAATTCAGGAGTGGCCAGCCATGAAAAGCAAGGGCGGTAGTTCGGCAGTCTTCAAAGAGTCACCCCCCCCCCTCCCTCCCCCCGGAGGTGGTCGTGCATCGCACCACGTAGACTGTCCTCAGTGTAAACTCCGTCTGGGTCCGTCTGGGTCGGATGTCACACCGACCAGTTCCCAGAAGTCACCCGTCCGTTTATTATTCCAGCCTCCCCGCGGCATATCTCCACCACCTCACACGCCGGGAAACAGATTACCGGCCCTATTAATAGAGGACATAATGGCCTCACTTTTAGGTCTCCTAATTTGTCCTGGTATAATCAGCTGATTTAGTCATCGAATCAGATCACCATTGAGTATGCTGTATTGACATGTACATGTTTGATGTGATAGATCGGCCGATTTTAGCGACATTCAGTTGGCTGACTGTCACTAGTGGCTATGTTTTTTTAAACTAAATGATAAGGTTACATTTTATTATAACATTGGTAAGGTCTCGACTTCACACAAACATCTTATATTAAATTTTTGTTTCAGTGAGTCTTACCCTCATGAAAAATAATTTAATTGTTAACTGAAGATTTGGCAAGTAACAGCCCAGCCAAGATGCGACGTAACCGGCATGTTATGCAATCATACTACTAACTAACAGTGTAGCGTAAGAAGAATCAATCCAAAACATTGCTGCAGCGTTAATAAAACATCGTATCCTTGACTGGGAGACTGAACAAAGAAGTATGGTAGCAAAACGTGCCCGTTAAGTTAGGGCTTTCCCTTAAACCCACATGGCCCATATGCCTGGGCTGTTCTGACTCTGAAGTTACCATCCAGATAAGGCGATGGTATCTACAGCTGTGGCATAAAAGACTTTACAAAAATGGAACACATGAAGTTTATTTCAGCCCAATCACAGCCTAGTCATTCGGTAAATTTAGGCTTAAGAAGAGTATATATATATATATATATATATATATATATATATAATTATGCAGACACACAAACATACACATCATAAATCTAAAAACAAGGCAGTAAATTCCAGTTCAAGGTAGTAGCCACAGGTACCTGTTGAATGTGCTGTGCAGGGGCTCTTTGTAGGAGAAGTTGACTGCTTAGAGTGACTCCGTCATAATAGCGATATTCAATTCGGTGCACCAGTATTTGTTTCTGCCATACTGCTGTGTCAATTGCCCCCTTTCCCTCCCCACAGAGGGCCAGGGAGAAGAAGTCAGAATATGTAGCATCGATATAGCCACATAGTTTTTTTATTTTTTTAAATAAAAATCTGATAGACTTTGGTTGCCACAGAAGACGCTCATGTATATTGATATATGTGTATACATATATATACACGCAGTGTCCGAAATTAAGGGTGCACCCTGCACCCGAGGTGCATGATTTTGCAGCAGGGTGCATGCTTTTTAAAAGTGTGCACCCGGCAGATGCACACATTTTTGATAGAATATATAGCATTCTATCATTGAGGGTGCTTGGAAAGGCTCCAGGGTGCAGACTTTTAACAGCTATGCACCCGGCGTGTGCATGAATTAAAACCTTAATTTCGGACACTGACACGTATGTATACATTTATACATATACATATGATATTATAGTTATTCATATATATTTATATACGTATTCATATATGCATACGTATATATACATATATTTTATATTTATGAGCACTGGTTTATTCTCCATGGTCGTCCAGTCGACACTTCGATACTCCGCTGAATCGGAGTCAGAAGTTGTACCAAAAGTCTGAAACCAGTGTAAATTGATGTAGCTTGATAAAGTCTCTTGCTGGGAATCAGCGGAGGTCCAGAAAGTGTGCAAGTGCTTACAACTGTCAATCTGTTAGGAGATTGTAGCTTTTCCCATAGTAAGTCTATTGAGAGTGATGAAAACCAGAAGGGACCAAAAGATGATTGGAGATTGATGTTTTTGCATCATCAGAAAACATGCACAGACTTCTTCAAATTTGAATAATGTGATATGGTTCGTTACTATTTGTAGCGATGAAGTCACATATTGTAGTGTACTAAATGCACTTTTTACCCTCCTGCTTATCGATTTGGGATTCCCCTTGTCTGCACTGGGCACAGCCATATTGAAAATATGCTAGTTCTTCAGTCTCTCACTAGGGGGATATACACTGGGTTCCCACTGCATCAACTCAGTGGTGTCACTATCAAGTTCAAAACTAGATCTGGTTTGAGATCTGCTAAGTGTATGGAGAGTGTCCAAAATCTGTAGTGACCAAATCACGTTTGGAATTTCATGAGATGGCTTCTGAATCTTTGCTACCCCTTGTTCGCTGTTTCATCAAACATCTATTTGTCATTCATTTGACATATTGCACAAGGTGGATAATATGGAGCTTTTGGTTTTTTTAAAAACCACGCCGGCCGTTCTTGTAGTTCCAATGTTCACATAATCCTTTACTTTGTATCACTATCAGGGTGAAAGTCAAACTTTAATCAGGAACATCTTTTAATCTATTCAATTGAGATAACGTTGGCGCTGTGATGTGACCTCCTACCCCCCCCCCCTTCCCCCTTCCCCCTACCCCCCACGTGACATCACGTCCTGGTTCGCCCGCAGCCCGGTAGGAGCCGCTCAGGTCGTCACCGGAAGTAGATTTCCCATCATGCCTTGGTTTGACTCAATGTAAACAACCTGTTTTAACTTCTGAGAAACGCACTTGAGTAAGCAGGTAGGGTCTGGAGTAGGTAAAAACATTGCTTCATTTTATGTTATGTATAGGCCTACAGGTTACAGGGCAGATACGAGATGCCGGATTTGGGAAATGGGGGAGGGGCTCTGTGGAACTAAGTACTAAAACCTTTGTGCGTTTGGCCGAACGTTTTTCTGTCTTTTGTTTTTTATCATCTTTGTCAAGTATAAGTCCCCACAAAAAATAAAAGGGGGAGGGGGGTCAGGACCCCCTGGACCCCTCCTCCCCTGTCAGGTTGTCCCTATTTTACCTCGTACTTATTAGATAACTCCATCCAGTCTTTGCACCAAAAGGTTTTATTTGCCCCACCTAAAGCTTTCCGTGTGTGTCAGATTCTGGGAAAGCCCTACTCGACCTGTACCAAGCTTTAGTTTAATGGATTTCATACATTGGGGATAACGAAATGCGTTTTTATTTTCTTTGAACAGAGCCGGATAAAACAAACTCTTGTAAGCTTTTGACTGGATGCCTTCTCCAATTCCTCTCCCCCCCCCTTCCCTCCCCTCCCCTTGTCTTCCCTTCCCCTCCCCAGCCCATATGCATCCTTCAATCATCTATTTAATGCTTTGACAGTTCTTGCATTACTACAGAGGGTTGGTTGTTAAAAACACTCTTTTCTGACCCAGGGCAAATAGGACTTCATGGTAGAGAGGGGGATCTCCAGGCTTTACCTTCAAGTAGACGCCTAAAAAGCCCCCCCTCCCTCCTCCCAGTCCCCACTGGGCTAACAGGTTGGGGCGGAGTGGGGGGGCTGACTCTTTGAAGGTTACTACCCAATGTCAAACTACCACCCCAACTCGTCATGCTTACCGTCCCAAAAATACAGGGTATTTCAAAACCAGGAAATATACAGAAAACACCAACATATTCTTAGTGAAAATTACAAAGATTCACTTTATATATCATCATCAAAGACCTGTGTGCGTATATTAATAGACAGTTGCAATATGAAATATTAGAACAAATTGCAGAAATTACAGGACAGATTAATTAAATTGATTGCGAAGGATTGTAGTTTGAAGGACGATGACATTACTATTAAGCGTACTGAGTATGGATTAGCTCCCTTGGAAGAGAGAAGGAAAAAACAATAACTATTGCAAATGTTTATCTATAAGTTAAGAAACACTACATTAGACACATATCGTCCAGACATTCTATTAAGTAGGAATGATGCCATAAACTTTGTTAAGCCTATAACTTTCAATTTGATCAAACTCAGAATGTCCAGTAGCCGACTGAAAACCAAATATGAAACAACAACAACATACACATTCGTTTCGGGGTTATCTACAAACAAATTGGTTTTCGTGTTAGCATACAATTTCCGACTTTATTACCAACCAATCGGGACGAGCTAATTCACGTGGCAATCAACCAGCTGTCTCTGGTACCCTGTCCTATCAGTATCAGACGGTTAAGACCGGCGGTCTATAGCCCTCACTGTGTGAACCCTTATAGCAGGTTTCACTCTCATGTAAGATGGTTAACATGGGTCTTCTAGGCCAGCTTGTAAGACAAGGTAGCAACTCAATACACCGGGGACACTGCCATTTGTGTCTTTCACTTCATCTTTTTTAACAGAACACTTATTTAACTGTGTGACAGCCCAGGCAAACCAAAACAAGGTAAAACAGGCTCATGCTGGGTAAATTTTTACGTAACAGTCATATCATTATTTTACATGACACCAAAACAGGGTGTTATAATATCGTGACATTTTAGTTGAGACTTCAGAATGTTATGATAATGTGAAAGATTATAACCAGAATATGACAAGAATACCACAGTGCGGCATTGTAACAGTGGGTTCCAGAAATATGGGCATACATACAAAGATACATGTACATACATACAAAGATACAAAGATACATACAAAGATACATACATACATACATACATACATACATACATACATACATACATACATACATACATACATACATACATACATACATACATACATACATACACACACACACATACATACATACATACACACATATGCACATACGTACGTATGCACGTACGTACGTACGTACGTACGTATGTACACACACACACATACATACATACATACACACATATGCACGTACGTACATACGTACGTACGTATGTACATATATATATATATATACGCACACACATACATGCATATATATATATATACATATATATATTTCCATTTCCATATAATATATATGCACGCTACCCTTTTCTGCCCTGTGCTGCCCATCATTATTATCCTGCCCTCCATTCGGGTTAATGGAAAGGCCCAATTTGAGTGGATGTTGATGCAACACGTCCTTCTCTATGGTGAATGAGTTCTGTAATGGGAGTCATGGGCCCGGTTGGCTGTAAGAAGGCCCTATTACACTACATGATGCACTATTGGTAAAATATATATCTGCAGGAGAACTCGGTCCAGGAGAACTCAGGCTGCTGGAGAACTCGGTCCACTGGGCAGGCGGGTTACTTGAGAAGCTTTTGTAACAAAAAGCAAACAAATATTACATCCCTCTCCTCTAATAGATCTCTAGATTCATACCCAAATGGCTAACTTGTCCCTATTGCACTTTTCTTTTTGGTAGATAGTTGCCAAAAAATAAGTGGACCAAGTTCTCCAGGGCCGAGTTCTCCTCCGACCGAGTTCTCCAGACACCATCACGGACACAGGAGTGATACCATTGTTTGAAATAGGCAATGTGGAGTACGTATTTTACACAAAGGCAACAAAGAATGTTGTCTCTGATATTGTGACTACTGTGCGACATTCTCATATCACAGCTCAAGTTGTGTTGTGTAATACCGGTTTGACCCCCACTTACACACAACGACTGAAGCCTGCTTAGTCAGGCCAAAACATCCCAGCATTAGTAATGACATAATCAGAAATGTACGGCGCTACTATCATCGTAATCAAAACTATACAAGTCAATGGCAATTATGTCCATGCTCATAAAAATGGATCACAAGGAACGATTGCCACTATAGGCTACTATAGCCTGGCGAGTGGTTGTTTATATGTTACTGCATGTGCATGTATAACGTCCCCAGCCGTCATAGGTTATCATTAAGGGCTGTTCATATGTTACTACATGTGCATGTATAACGTCCCCAGCAGTCATAGGTTATCATTAAGGGCTGTTTATATGTTACTACATGTACGTAATGTTCCCAGCAGTCATGGGTTATCATTAAGGGTTGTTTATATGTTACTACATGTACACGTTTAACGTCCCCAGCAGTCATGGGTTATCATTTAGGTACCTTTTGCCAGAGGTCGAGGGCATATCGGAGGGCCCCTCTGCCATATGTGGAGTTTAGTAAAATCTAGGTGTCATTCCCTTGTTTCATTTCTTGCACTTTCCGTGCCAAACTTAAGGCATATGGTATCCAAGAGATGATCCGCATCGATCATCCCCCCCCCCCCACCCCGCCCACAACTCTTATGTCGAGTCTGTTCTAATACTATACAATGTTCCCGCCTCTCAGCTAACGACTAAGAACGTTGTAGCTAACTTCTTGGTATTTAATCGTTCTTCACGGTTCACCTTTGTGTTCCCATCCACCATCTGCCCACACAGAGATGGAGATAATTCCACAGCTGATGGCTATTCATAAGACTCTCGCTCCTCAAACCTATCTACTGCCTACCGCCATCAGAAAGTCAACGAGCATGCATTCCCACGTCATCAGATATACATGTAACAAGTGTATCATGACAGATCAACATGTAACAACTGTATCATGTAAATCACTAGCCAGGATCACCCGTCTGAGGACACTGCGGGGCCGTGATGAGGGAGTCGTGGGGGGGGGGGGGGGGGGGGGGAGGGGGAGGGGGGGGGGTTCTTATGGTGTGGAGTGATTGTAAGAAATGGCCATCACGGCCTGTTGAATCCAACAATTGGCCAAGTCGCCCTGTCAAATCTAAGGAAAGCCATGTCCCCTACAGAATATAAAAAATGGTGATGTCGCCCTGCAGAATCTAAAGAATGTCTATGTTGGCCTTCCCAATCCAAGGAACGGTCATGTCGGCATGCCCAATCTAAGAAATGGTCCTGTCGGTATATGGCACTTATAAGTAATACTCATGTCCCACATTCCTTTTTAAAACTCTTTGTCATTGAGAACTAAAATGACCCATGTTGACTTGGCGGGTCTAAAACGACCCATGTCGATTTGGCGCGTCTAAAACGACCCATGTCGACTTGGTGCGTCTAAAACGACCCATGTCAAATTGGCGGGTCGAGGACCCTCTGTCTAGAAATATATACTTGATGCATGCTCATTCTACCGTAACTAAACTCGGTTACACTGACGCAAACAACCAAATTATGTCTAATTGGGCCGTATGTAGGCCGCAGGATATGAGGCAGTCCGATTATCTGTTTGGAGGTTAGATTACATGGCTCTAACGGCCAGGCCAGGCCAGGTCACTGGGTGGACTCGGGTATCGCTGATTGGGTCCTGTAATACAATATGGCAACTAATAAGGCCTGTGGCAAGAACGCAATGTTATATTGACATTGCAGTAATGTTCTGTTTAGTTCTGCTTTAGTTCACATTACGTTATTTTGATGGCACCCAACAACCTCTTTAGAACGTATCATTGCAACCTTGCACAATGAAGTTATTGTGACATTCTGATTATTTTCTTTCACTTAAAGGTAATATAATTATAACATTCTGTATTGGTAAGGTCTCAACTTCACTAATATACTATGTAATTATGGCACTCTTTTTAGTGAGTCTCAACCTATTAACCTAGATTAACGTAACTGTTATGTGGAAATATAGCAAGTAACAGACTAATTGATCCCAGACCATGCCCCCTGACGTCGCTGCTTGCCCGGAGGCAGGCTGGTGGTGGCCTTATCTTTACCTGCCTTATAGTACACAGGTAACACCTCACATTAAGTTGACGCGTTTATCATTAAATCTAACTGGAGGTTCGCCTTTGTCACAATCCTACCAATCATTCGCCCATGAGAATTTTGAAAATGACAATCCTAATGTCGATTTAGTGGAACCTTGAACCTTACCTTTTCTTAAAATGGACAAATGACATGGTACCTATCGACATGGATATAACAATAATGTACTCGACATAGCTATTTGATCAAATTGTGCCAATCGAGGGCCCCTAAAAATGACCAAAGAGTCCCCTGAGGTTATTCTACTTTGGTATGTTTACTAGCTAGGCCTATGTGTCCCTAGGACCACAGCTAATTACACACCACACTGCATGCACCGCCAGGCAATATACGTGTAATAACATGTCTCTTGCAAGAAATTGCGCATTCCCATTATCAACTGTTATCTTTTAATATTATGTGTACCTGCCATCATCTTTAACGTACACATGCTGTGACCTTTAATGTGTACCTGTCATCAATCTTAATGTGTACCTGCTGTCAATATCAATATGTATACCTTTCATCAATTATAACGTCTTCTTGTATTTCCACCCTTTCAGAACCAAGATGCGCAGAGCACGGGTCAGCGGACCCCCCGTCGGCGGAGTCTGTACCGCCAGGGGTCGTTGTCGTCTCAGATGGACTCAGACGGCATCGTGCTCCAGCCCCTTAAGGACGGCGACGCCGGCTCTGTCCGCACCGGCCGGTCCGACTCCGTCTCCAGCCGGATATCCGGCATGCGCACGCGCACTCCGTCGGGGAAGTCCATCAGGTCCCGCGCCGCCTCCAGGGCCGAGTACCACGGGGACCTCAAGGTCGAGCTCGAGCAGGTACAGCACAGAATTAACAAAAGAAAAGAAATGGTGGGGGGATGCTAAGGACAGAATTTGGAAAAAAAAAAACTGAAATAAAGATAGAAGGGGTGAAGAGACCAACCCCTTCTTTTCAGTAAACCTATTAATTTTTATACATTCCCTACATGGCTGATAACGCGTAAAAATGATTTTATAGCCGAAATAATATCCGTATTGAACAGATTGAAACTACAAGAAAAAAAGAAAAAAAGTATTATGATAGCAACAAATAGCAACAAGTGATGATACATATACATCAAATGTAAAGTATATCTGACATGACTGAAACTTTATTTAGAAGGATTTCTAGAAATTTATAACATTTCATCTAATTACATGGATTACGATGTGGCGGGTGCTTTCAGGGGATGACCAGGAACCTACTGTTTGGCTGTTCCCTCATCATGTTTGGCTCCAGTTTCCTGTTCGGTTACAACATCGGCGTCCTCAACCAGCCTGTAGACGTAAGTGTGGAGTTTCCCCAATCAGGGGGTAGAGTCCCCAATCCGAGGGTGTTTCCCCAATCAGAGGGAGTTTCCCAAATCCAAGGGAGTTTTCCCAATCAGAGGGAGCTGGGGGTTACAACTTTCTCTAAGCGTATTACATGTACATGCTAAATAGGCAGGGGACATGGGACTTTATTATACACGTACGAATCTATGATCTCAGAAGGGATGACACTTTGATGAAATGTGAAATTGATGAAATTCCAAAGTCACCTGTCTCTGTTGCTTATTTATACCAATGTCGCCTGCCGATTTTGATAAGTATCCAAGTTGCATACCACTGTACTTTAGGTCTTATTACTGTCTATATAGGGGCCATATTGCATTTTCGAATTTCGGGTTCTATATAATAGACCCATTTAGTATAGAATCTTCTCCGGTGACTGTAGTATGCAGAATGAGGGGAGGTGGGTGAGATCGTTGTGTATAGAACTGTCAGGGCGTACTCAGTGGTTGGGTGTAAATACTAGTACTGCACCGTGGATTTATTTATCTCCACACGGAAGTTAGGTGTATTTATCTCTATAAGGAAGTTAGTTTTATTCTTAAGTATTTCCTAGATGTTCTAAAAAGAGGCTTTCCCTGGTTCAGCCCAGGGTGGGTACGCATTAATAAGGACACAAGGAACAATCACATAATCAACTAACCGAGACGCCCTAATCATCATCTGTTACTAAAGGCCCCGATAAAGGTCCTAAGACCTTCACTGACCTTTAGGGCTGTACCTTGTCACGTACCTTACTTCGACCCATCCAGGTACAATTTGTATTTGGTTTAGTCTCAATTTGACCGGGTCAGAATCCTGGAAGGGCTATATATGTTTTCTGATTACCTCGACGGGGGTGTCCAACTTGTTCATCGTCAAAATCTGTATAACACATGTAGCACGAAGTAGTTGCATAAACTTGGTCATTTCCTCATATACATCTAACTCTACGCTTCCTTTGTGTTTTTTGCATAATTATTCATGCCAAGTCATTCTCTCGTTCTGCGGGTCCCTGCAGGTAGCCATTATCCTTACAGGACTTGTTCAAGTGGTGGTAGTTGTATCACAGATCAGGGCTGGACCATACCATGGTAACTGGGGTATTCTGGTACTCTGCATATATATACATGTAAATTAAAGGGGCATTACACTACACATTATTAGCTACCATGTGACACTTTATTTGAGACAAAAGTTTGTGTTGAAATACACGAATCTGTTAATTTCAAACAATGATATCACTCCTGCATGTGAATTCTGTGTGATATCCTCATATCGTGCCGATAGAGCAGCTTCAGGTCGTGTGGTGTAATAAGGCCTTCACGATGTATTTCCCATGACCAGCCCTGGGCAGCAGGCAAGTAGGGTGGGACGGACAACTCATGAGATTACACAAAACACAAGTGCGTACACTCAATATTAAAACAAATTCTGAAATTATATAGTCAAATATCACAAAAATAACTGCATACACTCAATTTTAGACAAATATACTGATCTCCATGGTGAATACACAGTTTTAGGGCTAGCTCCTGCCCTCTTCACAATCTGGCCGTGTTTTGGTTGACCAGCAGCCGTCTTATTGATTACAGGTACTTGACCAGCCGTGGACACGTGTTAACTGTCACTGGTCCAGGTGGGGGCCAACTCACCTCGTCGCCTCGCGACCAGGGGTTAGCTTTTTGTCTTGGAAAAGTTAATCCTTTTCTGAGTAATGTTATGGCATACTCCTTAACACACACACACACGCATTTATATATATATATATATATATATATATATATATATATATATATATATATATATGTCCAGATGTCGTGCCTAGTCAATACGTGAGTTTCTTTACGGATTTGAGGAACTCACTCGATCATTCAAGTAGTGTGTGAAAGTACTATATATATGTCTTTACAGCTGACCTCAGAGAATTAAGAGGGTAGTGTGAGCAATATATACAACTGGGTGTTCGCAGCTAGAAGGATTGAATTATCTTTAAGACATCACTGCTTTAAATGCCATGGTATGTGAGTTTCCCTGTTCTGTCAATTAGGACGGAGCTTTTTGTGACTGTTTGTGTCATGGCAAAGAGTGTAAGAGTGGTTTCGGGTGTTTTACCAAATTGGTTGCCGAGTCGCAAAAGTTTCTAAACCGGGAACTCATTCATTACAATCATTTCGCTTGCTTTCCGTTTGACCTGTGGACTCCAGCTGTTTGGCTGAGAATAGTTGTTAAGTGGTGCCTGTAGTTTTTGTATCTTCCTGTTTACAAATAGAGGGAAATGGTAAAGTCCTATAAAAATGTCAGTTTACATGAAATACTTTAAGCTTGTGGTGTGGGATTTCCCTGCTACATCTGGTAGGTGCTCAGGCTGAATTATAACGTGATAGATTGGTGGTTATTCCGGTTAGAAAGATCGCACCATAGCAGTATTAGATGCCCTGTTTATCAAATTAATGGTATCACATTACATAAGAGGAGATCAATTATACGAGCATGGGGATTCGTTATTCTGGTGAGAGGATTCTGGAGGGAAATTATTATAAATTACACTGAATCATCACTCTTCAGACGTGGATTATCTGCCTGTTTAGAGGTGCAGATGTATCATGTAGGGGGACAGAGCAACTAGAGGGACAGGTAGGGGGGGGGGGGGTGCAGCGCAAATGGACAGACAGGGGGGCAACTAGATAGACAGGGAAAAAAGACAGACAAGTAGGGATGAGCGGATAGACAAGTAAGGGGACAGAGTAGAAAGGACAGATAGAGGGACAGAGCAGATAGATGGACAGGTAGGGGGGGCAGGGCAACGAGATGGACAGG
This sequence comes from Lepidonotus clava, assembly GCA_936440205.1. Lineage (NCBI taxonomy): Eukaryota > Metazoa > Annelida > Polychaeta > Phyllodocida > Polynoidae > Lepidonotus > Lepidonotus clava. The sequence continues at coordinate 431,684 of OW387139.1, forward strand.
TAAGGGGACAGGGCAACTAGAGGGACAGGTAAGGGGGGCAGGGCAGATGGACAGACAGGGGGGGCAACTAGATAGACAGGGAAAAAGACAGACAAGTAGGGACGAGCAGATAGACAAGTAAGGGGACAGAGTAGAAAGGACAGGTAGAGGGACAGAGCAGATAGATGGACAGGTAGGTGGACGAGTGGTTGGACAACCAGAGGAACGCATCTATAAAGTAATAGGGTCGATACGGGATGGCAAGCTTGGGGGATGGGGCAGTCAGAGAGATTGGGTAGGTAGGGAAAATAGGATGATGGGACAGGCAGGGGATGGGGAATGGGGAGGACAGGGCAGGTAGGGAGGTGGGATAGGTAGGGAAAGAGGATGATGGGGATGGGGAGGATGGTTCAGGTGGGTGGGCCCATTACAGGTGTTGTACCTGGACAGGGCTTGTATGCCCTTGGGGGTTTGTGGTCACACGTCGCGATATGGCCCTCTGGGGTTTGCGGTCACACGTCGCGACATGGCCCATTCCAGTGATGTATGTTTCCGTTGTCTGTCTGTCGTGACAGCCGCTGACCTCTGGGAAAGGTCAACCTAAGGTTTGACCAGCGTTCTGGGGAGTGGTCGTTCCCAACTGACAGGGAGCCCTGTGGTCAGCTCTATAGGCTATGGACAGCCATGAGGTCAGTCCTTTGGGCAGTCCTATGGGCAGTCCTATAGTCAGTCCTATAGTCAGTCCTATTGTCAGTCCTATGGGCAGTCTTATGGCGAATCCTATAGTCAGTCCTATGGGCAGTCCTATAGTTAATCCCAACTGCGGGGCCCTGTGGTCAGTACTGTAGATCTATAGACAGCCATGAGGCTAGTCACTTGATCAGTCCTATGTTTAGTCATATGGTCAGTCCTATGTTTAGTCATATGGGGAGTCCTATAGTCAGTCCTTCGGCCAGTCCTATAGTCAGTCCTATAGTCCGCTTAATCATGTTCCTTAAAACTGAGCAAAAGATCTTTATCTTCACATGAAATATCCTGTCTCTTCTTATAAACACTGACTGTGAAGTATGTTTTGAAAAATGTTCTAGATTATTGAATGTTACCAATATGCTTCCAATAAATGATTATTGTTCTTTAATCAACGTCCAAGAGTTAATTTTGAAAGGCACTACCTTTTAAGTATGTCCTGTCACTGTTTCAATGTATTCACAGGGCTGATCCAGGGTCAGTTATAGAAGGTGGGCGGGGGCAAAAATTATGAAGAAGTGAAAAATTGATAAAATAAATAATCAGATCTGTACAAATCAACAAATGTGGGATATTCACAAATATTGTCCTTTGGACATCCCATCCCAACCATTTGAATAGAATTTTGGGACCTTTTCGAATCACCAATCAGTAAACAATATTGAAATATACATATTTGATATGGGGGTTACCCTGAGGATGTCTTTTATCAAATGAGAGAAAAATGAAAATTAATAGATGCTAAAATAGGCCAATTATTCTAGTAGAATCAGCCAATTTTGGTGCCGATAAGTCTGCCAACTTCGCCTTAGTTAATAAGCTTTGTTCTTTACCTTTCTCCTCTCCACTGTCCTTACTAGCTTTTTCACATCTATATTTTCTTCTTCCCCATGTCTTTTTGCCATCTATATCATTCTTTCCTCATGTCTTTTTGCCATCTATATAATTTTTCCTTGTGTCTTTTTGCCATCTAATTTTTTCCCTGTGTCTTTTTGTCATCTATATTATTTTTCCCTGTGTCTTTTTGCCATCTATATTGTTTTTCCCTGTCTTTTTGCCATCTATATCATGTTTTCCCCTTGTATTTCCCCAGTTGATCAAGCAGTTCTACAACGAGACGTACCGTAACCGTACCGGGGACATCTCTCCGGCCACCCTGACCGTGCTCTGGTCCCTCACCACCACCATCCTCTTCCCTGGAGGCATGATCGGGGCCTACTCCGCTGGATTTCTCGCCGACAGGTTCGGAAGGTAAGCTAGCAGGCACCTTCCATTACAGTACAGCTAATATCTAAAGTAAAGGTACCAATACATACCAATTATATTACTCCATGGGAAATCCATGGATTTTACATGTATTCTCTTGTGTAATGCAATAGATTATTATGGAAAACATACAGAGGTTGAAAGTACAACCTTGATTGCAAAGTGGGCATACAAAGATTAGTGCGCAAGGCCGTTAGGCTGAGCGCTGTAATTTTTCTGACATCCCACCAAGTATTCAGGATTTTACTTTCAACTGAGGGTAGTTTTCCTTATATTATATACCATATTTTGTAAGTTATAAGTTAAAAAGAAAAATAATTTCCAGTGGAGCAAAGTGGGAAGTATCCAAGTGCATTGATTGTGCACACACTTTTGATATCTCAAGCAGTTCACCCTAAAGTTTTTTTATTTTCTCTCAAATATTATTTTCACATTGTATTCTTTTTTCATTATTTCATTACATTATTATAAAATGTCATGAATTATATATGATAACCTTATTAATTTCTATAATAATCCTGAAAACCCCTGAAAACCTCTGAAGGACTATTATGTAGTAAAAGGCTTAAAAATGTTGCATTTGAACTCATATTTCCCAGCAGCCCACTGGTATTAATCCTGTTTGACCTTGACTTTACCTTCAGGAAAGGCGCCACCCTCCTCTCTCACATCCCAGCCTTTATCGGTGCAGTGTTATCGTGTGTCTGTGTGGCCGCCAAGTCACCCGAACTGCTCATGATCGGCCGCTTCGTCACCGGCATCAACTGTGGTACGTCACTTCACATTTAATAACAAGGGGAAGGGGGGGGGGAGGGTTACTCTGTTTATATGTGTGTGTATCTGTGTCTGTGTCTGTGTTTGTGTCTGTGTCTGTGTCTGTGTGGCTGCCAAGTCGCCCAAACTACTCATGATCGGTCGCTTCATCACAGGCATCAACTGTGGTACGTCACTTCACGTTTAAAAACCTAGTTGGGGGGATGGAGGGTTACTCTGTCTGTGTGTCTGTGTGTCTGTGTGGCGGCCAAGTCACCCGAGCTGCTCATGATAAGCCGCTTCGTCACTGGCATCAACTGTGGTACGTCACTTCACATTTAATAACAGAGGGAAGAGGGGGTGAGGGTTACTCTGTTTATATGTGTGTGTATCTGTGTCTGTGTCTGTGTGGCGGCCAAGTCGCCTGAACTGCTCATGATCGGCCGCTTCGTCACTGGCATCAACTGTGGTACGTCACTTCACGTTTAATAACGTAGTGGGGGGGGGGGGGGAGGGTTACTCTGTGGGTGTCTGTGGGTGTCTGTGTGGCCACCAAGTCGCCTGAACTGCTCATGATCGGCCGCTTCGTCACCGGCATCAACTGTGGTACGTCACTTCGTGTGTAATTATGAAGGGGGGAAGGTTCCTAGAGGAAGGGTTGTCCTATGACATTCCTAACGGAGATTGTCCACTCTAATAACGCTGTATGATAATGTCCCTGGTCTCCCCATAGGGTTCACCACATAGCTGGCCCCCATGTAACTGATTGAGATCGTCCACTCTAATAACGCTGTATGATAATGTCCCTGGTCTCCATGTAGGATCCCCATGTTCTTAACGGAGATCGTCCACTGTATATTGTGTTATTATAATGATACTGTATGATAATGTCCCTGGTCTCCCCATAGGGTTCACCACATAGCTGGCCCCCATGTAACTGATTGAGATCGTCCACTCTAATAACGCTGTATGATAATGTCCCTGGTCTCCATGTAGGATCCCCATGTTCTTAACGGAGACCGTCCACTGTATATTGTATTATTATAATAACACTGTATAATAATGTCCCTCGTCTATCCGCAGGGTTCGCCACACAGCTGGCCCCCATGTACCTGACGGAAATCGCGCCCTTTAACCTGAGGGGGGCCATAGGCACTGGACACCAGCTCTTCATCACCATTGGCATCTTCATGGGCAGCGTCTTCGGACTCAGAGAGCTACTCGGTGGGTAGATTCAATTTTTGTTTGTATTACGAGTAGAGACAAGAATGTAAGTAATTATATAGATACATGAATTAAAGGATAATATATATAAACTACCCCCTAGTTACAGGTACCGTGAGAGTTCAGAATTATAGTTAAAGGAAAACTTGCACATAATTTGTCACAGACCTATTTTTTGTTTAATAAGCTACTCTTGTGTATTCTAAAAATATTTCAAAAGAAAAATTTGGAAAAAGTCATAGTGTTAGTGAATTATAAAGGAAAGAAAATAGAATTTGGGAATTCCCTTATTTCTGAGATTTTCATCACTCCCCTTGCTGCGTCATAATAAAGGGAATCTCCATTCAAAATAACTTGGGAATTGTTGGTTATTGTATACATTTAAGGATAGACAACACCTCAGAGTGGCTTCATTTGCGACAATGAAGATTGTGCAATAACTATTAAGGCTAGAACAAAAAATCAAATATCAAATGAAAGGACATATTTTTCTGTATCTATTGGAACACATTTTGTTATTATCACTTTAAAATTCGAGGAATTATCTTTAAAAAACTATTTTTTTCACTTTTATTTTTTAAACATGGATATCTTGGTAACCACTCAATATTTTCTAATGAAATTTATTTGACATGTAGATAACATTCATTTGGAGGGAAGCGTGTCTCAGATTTTTTATTTAGGCCCTACTTTTTGTTTTATGTAAAAAAACGGGAAACTTTTAATCATTTTTTTCAAAATTATTTTCTAGATTTCATAAAATAAAAACTAGGACCTAAATAAAAAATTTGAGACATGCTTCCCTGCAAATGAATGTTGTCTACATGCTGTGAAAATTTCAAATCTTTCCATTTAATATTAAGTGAGATATTCATGTTCAAAAAATAAAAGTAAAAAATCAGTTTTTTTGCATTCGCAGCAGGCTCATACTGGTACATACCTTCACATTATAATATGATTTATATGATTAGATAGAGTTATCAAAAGGGTATTGAATGATCTATGACATACAACTATGCCTTATATGTTAAATCATATAGGCCTATTTAAAGAGAGTCTGGCGAATTGGCCGCTGAGAGGTGTTGTCTATCCTTAAGTGAGTAAAATGCATGATTCACTGTAGTCTGTATAGGGAAAAATATGTATAATAAAACTTAATTTTCTTTCTATGTGGCTTTGAGACTGGGGGATTCCCTTTTATTGAAGGGTGGGAATTCCCAATTAGTCACCGTGTGACGTCACAAATTAGGAGGATTTCCTTTCAAAATGTATGAAATAGACAAAATTTTACTATCCCATATCTTTGGCTATAATCAGAATATTTTTATAATTTTTCGGAATTTATTTGTTCTTAGTACAGACTCCACCTTCAATGAATTCCATTGAAAAATATTAATCCTTTACTTATATGCAAGGTTTCCTTTAAGTTAGAGGGGTTTCAATCCTGATGTAGAATAATACCTATAATCCCCCCAGCTCCCTTATTACAGGTACACGACAAGTACAGGTGACCCTGTGGCCGTACCTTCTGCTGCTGAATGCCGTGCCTGCCCTCGTCTCCCTCCTCCTACTTGATATTGTGTAATAACCCCCCTCCTTATTACAGGTACGCCGACCTTGTGGCCGTACCTTCTCCTGCTGAATGCCGTGCCTGCCCTCGTCTCCCTCCTCCTACTTGATATTGTGTAATAACCCCCTCCTTATTACAGGTACGCCAACCCTGTGGCCGTACCTTCTCCTGCTGAATGCCGTGCCTGCCCTCGTCTCCCTCCTCCTACTTGATATTGTGTAATAACCCCCTCCTTATTACAGGTACGCCGACTCTGTGGCCGTACCTTCTCCTGCTAAACGTCGTGCCTGCCCTCGTCTCCCTCCTCCTACTTGATATAGTGTAATAACCCCCCTCCTTATTACAGGTACGCCGACCCTGTGGCCGTACCTTCTCCTGCTGAATGCTGTGCCTGCCCTCGTCTCCCTCGTCCTGCTCCCCCTGGTGGCAGAGAGCCCACGCTACCTGCACCTGGTGAAGAAAGACCGCATCGCAGCCGAGCGGGCCCTGCGCTACTTCCTGCAGAAGTACGACGTGTCTGCAGAGATTGAGGAGATGGAGACGGAGAGCTCGGAGGTGGAGGAGAAGGGGGACAAGCAGGACGAGTCCTACACCATGAAGATGTTGTTCCTCAACAAGGACCTGCGCATGCCTCTGCTGGTCGCCGTCATGCTGCAGGTCATCCAGCAGCTCTCCGGCATCAACGCCGTAAGTTATATGACCATATCGCAGAGAAATTACATGTAATAGAGACAAAATTCTTTGTTACACATGTGCAAAATACTCTTAATTGCCAATATCAATCCTGTGTGCGAACTGTCTGTAATATCATCATATTGTGTCAGTACCATAGCTTAAGTTTTTGCATGCTATAGGGCCTTAAGCCTGAATTCCACTACTTGTGATTTAGGAAATTGGGAATAAGGGCTGATTATAGATATGTTCCACTAATTGTTCATGGGTATTTGCTACCAGATTTAGGGGTCCCTGATGGAGCTCTAAGGTAGTCTCCACAGAGTATGTAAGGGGCACCAATGGATGTTTTCTTTATGAAACACCTTTTGCAAACCTCCACCAGGACATGATACTGGTGGTCCCATGCAGGTTTTTCTCTGACTCAGTCATATGTCCCTGTTGTCCCCAATTGATATTTGGTAATTTCTACCTCTCTCTTCACCCCTCTACTACAGGTATTCTTCTACTCAACGGGCATCTATCGCACAGCGGGTGTGGTTGAGTCCCAGATTCAGTACGCCGTCATCGGCACCAATGCCGTGAATGTGATCATGACCATTGTGGCTGTGCCCCTCATTGACCGATTGGGGCGGCGACCTCTGCTCCTCTTCCCCATGTTGGCCATGAATGTCATCCTCATCATCATTACCATCTCACTCAACCTGCAGGTAAGTATCTCTCTACTGTTACATTATTACCATCTCACACAACCTGCAGGTAAGTAACTCCCTACTGCTACATTATTACCATCTCGCTCAACCTGCAGGTAAGTATCTCTCTACTGCTACATTATTACCATCTCACTCAACCTGCAGGTAAGTAACTCTCTACTGCTACATTATTACCATCTCACTTAACCGGCAGGTAACTAAAATCTGCAGATTGTATGATAAAATCTGCAGATTGTATGAATAATCTCACAGAACCTCACAGGTAAGTAGATCGATAGAGTGTATTCGTCCAAACCATTACATTCTGACCACTCACTCTTAGATAGACAGTGTTCACTATAAAATGACGATATAGATGTACAGTAATCCATATAATAATAACCAACCATTTTACTGTTATACCAATAGATATGTAAGACGTTTACTGCAAAATTACATAGTGTCTGTACACGTACAGCAACTTGCGCTTGCAACAACATGCAGCAACAGCATTTACCTTTGACAGTTCTTCCTTCTACACCTTTTCTACTTTCCCTATATTGATGGGACTCTAACCGTCTTATGTTTACAGGAGCGACTTCCCTGGATGGGCATCATCAGCGTCATCTGCGTCATTTCCTACGTCATCTGTTTCGCCGTCGGCCTGGGTGAGTCGGCTCAGATGGGTGTCCACACAGAACGGGTACAACGGGCTCTTTGGGGACAGGGAGCCTAAACAGCTCCCTTAAGGACTGTAAAGTGTAACCAACAAAAGAACAAACAACCTCACCTATAGGCAATATTCTAGAGCAGTAATATCGTCCACACTTGTAAATGGGACCTTTTCCCAAAAAACAAACGCAAATGTTAGGGACTCATATTGTGGTTGCATATTGATAATTGATGTTATTGATCACACAATGTTAACCATTGATCAATGTCATGAAGAAGTGACATACCAGTATCTTCCCTAACCTGTTCACCCTGACTTACACGCCCCTCCCCCTCCTTGTTGCAGGCCCCATCCCCACGATGATCGGTGCTGAGTTGTTCCGGCAGGGCCCCCGGCCCCGCGCCATGTCCATCGCTGGCCTCGCCAACTGGTTCTTCACCATCCTCGTCGCCATCTCCTTCGAGTCCATCTCAGTAAGTACTAAAAGAGTATACCTTCGCTAAGATATGTAACATCTCCTTCGAGTCCATCTCAGTGAGTACTAAAAGGTTATAGCTACACTGAGATCTGTAAAGTCGCGTCACCACATGGCAACTAAACCTCGACAATTTAGTTGTGTATGGTGGCCCAAAGTGCCAAGTCCAAGCATTCCCCAGCACCTACTGGTCTATGGGGTATAAGGATGCCTTCAATTATCATGGGCAATTATATGTAGACATACACATATTTCAAATAGTGTCATCAAAGAGCAATCGCTATCAATTGCTACTTTGTTAAACCCAAAGTTATTGAACCCTCAAATGATGAAATGATGATTCTGAATTCACACCCATGTAGATAACCCTCTCCACACAGACATTACAAGATGCTCTGTATATTTATATAGCAAATTGTGAATATCACATCAGCCCCCCCCCCCTTCCGTTGGATATGCTTTTTTTCTGTGATCATTTATTGAATAGAGTTACCGGCAGTAATAGCCTTTACTTATTAACAAACAAAAGACAACAACAAATAAGAACAATCGTTTATTACGGCACTTCAATTTTGACTACATGCCAGTCCAGTTAATCTAATGGATATGTGTGGCAAAAACTCGTCTAATTCTGCGGGAACCGTCATGACGTCATCGGGGTAGAGGCCTGCAGGTTCTAACCATTGGAACCTCTCCGGGCACGTGATCAACCCAAGGCCTGCCTGAAGGTGAAATGGGTACTGTCTTATTTCTACCTGTCATTTCGCACACCTTTCGATGCGATTAGGCAAGTCAGTAACCTGCCCTAAGTACCATACACTCCGGGCGAGCAGGAACACTGCATCGGAACCTAGTATTCTTTGTGTTTCTCAAATTGCCAATGTTTTATCGTGAATGTTATCCCCCCCCCCCCCGCCCCCTACTGGGGAGCCCCTTGGAGACACGTGGTCAGGGCGCGGCTATTGATTGGTCAGACTAGGCCAGCTGTTAGGCGGGGTTAGGCCTGCCCCGGTAATCAATAGGCCGCTGCCAGCCTAATCACACAATGTTTACTGCCGATCAGTTGGGAGTCTATGATTTGTTTCCAATAATAATGGGAAAGAATGATGCATCCTATAATCATTCGAAAGGTAATTTACACCCCTTTCTAGTTATACATAACTTGACTATGTTTATCCCATAGTCCTACTACCGATGGATAAAATCGGGAGCAGATCGGCCAGTGTATTACAGCCTTAATATCGTTGATGTGGGCATTAAGTGCGTGAACTGTACACTGAAAACCTTTATCATCATAAACTCGTCAAATACTCGTCATTTTGACAAGTTTAGCCTCGTCAAGCTACTTTTAGAGTTTTTGACTAGTTTTGAATACTGTCCTTGTCAAAGACTAGTCAAAAACTCGTCACAAGACTGGTCATATCATAGGGGGCGCTACAGCTAGAATTTTGTTTGTATGCTAAAAGAACAGGCTGAAATTTGCTCTGATTCATCTTTTTGATAATTATTCTTTTAAAACCTATTAAAAAACAGCATAACAACACCAAGGGTGCTCATTTAAATTACATATAGATTTTTCTTGGGTTTATGTTTGTAATTATTAGCCTTTTAAAAAAAACGTTTGACCAAAACACCTCTTTTGTTTGTACAAAAGACTTAAGAGGAGGTCAGACTGATGCCTGACGTTGTTAATGTTAAAAGCAGTTGAGAATTCCATGATTCTACTTGGTATCTCCTGCAATAATGCTTGGCACAACTTGTATTTGTAGCTGTAAGTGGGGGGAAGGATAGGGCAGCAAGGGGCAGCAGCTCGAAGGTTGGCAGTTTCTGTACCAAATAACTTTGACAAGTGTGACCAACTTATACATTCTGACGAGTTTTTGACGAGTTTCTGACGAGTTTTTGACAAGGCAGCAGCTTCAAACTCGTTGGTTTTGCTATCGTCATATTGACTAGGCTAAACTAGTCAAAATGACGACTATTTGACGAGGCTGGGTTTTCAGTGTACGCCTAGCAGTCAGTACCGGGGTGGGCAGGACTTTAAGGTGTCGACAAAGTTACAACATTTCTTTAATAAAACTGGGCCCCCAAGTTGACTGCCACGATTGCTCACTAGATATCAGAAGATGTTACTGCTGGGTATAACCCCGCCCCTCCCATTAGATAGACCATGTTTGATTCCTTTTGTTTCCCTTGGTGACAGCTGGACGATGTAATGATTCTGGGCCATGGGGCAGCTCTAAGTTAAGGGCATTGTTGTTGTTGACCCGTTTTCGTACAATGGTCAGAATCTGATGTCCATCGCTATTGGGGAGGGTCCTTGTGTTAGGCAATGTGACAATCAGGAAACCCAGAGTCTTCTGTTCACGTCCTCCGCACCTAACGAACTGCCCACATGCACTAAACATGCACCTAAACTAAAGAATGAGAATTGGAGAGATTTAGAAACCTATTCAAAGACCGACCAGCGATGAATATGGATGAGGCACCCTTCCTTTTTGATAAAAGACAGCATTATGGTTTGGTATCAATTTCGGCCCCAACATTGTCTAATGTGACATCTCAGACAGTCGGTGGTCGTCAACTACACCGTGTTTGACGTCTGTTACATTCTAGTCGACTATTATTTGGGATGTAAAATTTGGGAACAGGTTGATGCCGAAATACAGGGTTTGGATACAATAATGGAACATATTGATTTAAGCAATGTATATAACTAGATCAATTATATATGTGTCTGTATGGGTACCACTGACAGCTATTATGACCACTACATTTATTACTTTGTAATTCATAATACTATGTTAGTCTTGTATCAATTGAATGTAACTAGTCTAATCTTGATACGGATTTAAGATTATTGAAATAATTGTATACATATGATGATACTTCTTAATGTAAATGAATGCTATCGGAATTGCTATAATATAAGAGAGATTGGATAAAAGATTAAAAAAAAAAAAAAAAAAAAAAAAAGGACAAGCCTCCAGCCTGCCCCACTTCCAAGTGACATCCGCCATGAGCCGTTCAACACGTGTTGTGATAAGACAAAAAAGGATGTTAGCAGGAAACGTAGAGGGCCTAGTGGACAAGGGCCCAGCTCCCGGTGAACACGTCACTTTTTGACCACCCCCTAGATTGTAGATTGATGTAATTACACATGAAAGTCACTCATTAGATTTAATCATGTAAACTTACAGGGAATAATCCGACTATATAGTGGGGTGGAATCTGTTGGGGACTTGGGGACTGGGGTGCCTTCTATCCTCCGTGGGTTCCAGGGGCGCCCACTCAGAGTCCAGGATATGTCTACCATAACATTTATGACACCGTTATAGGACCCTCTACACCCTCTGCTCTTTCCCTAGACACGGCGACATGACCTTTTTATATTTACAAGAAAAGAAAGAAATCTGAGGGCCTGTCACGTGATCACCTGTCTCTCCATTCACACGCATGCGCACGGCCCGTCTTGGGTGACCAGGAGACGTAGAAGACAGACCTGGGACTTTTTGGTCTGGGGCTCAGCTTCTTCTGAGACAAGAGCCAGACAATATGAGGACAGAGGGGATGAGGGGGGCTGGGGGGGGGGGGATCCAGGATACCCACCCCTGGGATGCCATACACGGTTATGCTTTATCAGAGAATATATTGACCATTTCAGATATTAATCTTTATCATATTCTATTGACGTATAGGCCTATATGTTTACATAATAATGTATCTAAACTGGAGTTTAAGAGCTAGACATCTAGAGAACTAAAGCGATGGCATGAAAATAACATTTTTATAAGTTAATTGTTCAATAAATGCATTACTTTGATTTTGATAAAGAATCTGGGCTGGACCCAGTGGCATGCTACAGTGCAGAGCTGATTCGCTGTTAGCGAGCGTCGAAGTTGCAGAGTGCTGCATTATAATCCACCTATGCCGTCCCACATAGCGACTCTGACACGGTCGTTATCATTGCCATTGCGTACACTGTCTGCGTATGAGATATGTTGGCATATTGTCCTTTCAAGGTCAATGATTGTTTCCAAATGGTTTGAGACTGTGGCCTCTCATTCATAGCATATAGAATTATAAAGTCGGCTCAGTTACTGTCCATAGACGTCATGGGACCCACCACGCAATAGCTGCTTTTCGAAGTTCTTTAGTCAAGTATTGATTATTCTTAAAATAAGATGCTTAACTTAGGCTGATCACTTGATTAGTATATTTATTGTAAAATAATTGGAAATACTTACATGGAAGAACATTACTTGTAATGAATATGGTTTAAACAATGAAAAAGGGAAAAAGGAAGATTTGTGGCCCCCCAAGGGCTGCCAGAGGACCATTTAACATTAGGGTCCCTGCCTTTTTATAATTCATGAATTCCTTTGTCGCTTAGTAATATCAAATCGAAAATCAAAAACGTTGGTCAGGAATTCAGAATGGACAGACACAGGTGCATATTCTCCCATGAGACAGCCATCATGGGACTTCAAGGCCTACTATAGTACATCTCAACAGATAGAGATCAACAGGGGGGGGGGGGGGGAGGGGGCAGGGGGGGGGGGTGTCCCAGGTCGTACAGAAACAGAAACAGCCATATACTCTGTCACTCCCCATACCTTACAGCCTGGATGGATGAAATAGTCAATATCTTTGTCAATTATTCTCCTATTCATGTAGGCTTTCTTGTGCCAGGACCCACGTAATTAACGAGCAACAGTCTTTTCGATAATAACTGATGCTTATTTGTAGTAGGTTGAACATGGGTAGTTTCACGTTACACTTGTGAAAACTGTAAGGAAAAAGTAGAGTGTTTTAAGCATATAATACAGATTTCACAACTTGTGAGCTAAATGAATAGCTTAGTAGTCATAGAATATTCTCTTTAGTATTATCTGAATAATAGATATGATTTGATAAGACTTGTGAAGTCATAAATGCTTTCGTAATATTCTCATAGTGCCAGTCTTTTGTACTGAAAACTAAGATTTATCTCACTAAAAAGTGTGCTACACATGTAAATAAGACATTTCTATGAACGATTATCATAATAATAAAACTGGCATATATATAGCATTATTGTAACAAAACTGGCATATAAATATATATATATATATATATATATATATATATGTAGCCTTTAGTGGTACTCTAGTAATGATAGATTACTTAAATTCACTGACATAGATTTTACACACACGTGCTTTATATTTAGCATTCATATGATATATACCCAATTATGCATTCAGCATAAATACTACACATGTGACTTTCTATGGGACCAGACACATTAAAGAACACCTGCATCAATAAAATGTGAATAGGGTATCTTCTCATAGATTCGTTCACTTCATATATTCAATCCCCAAAGAAGAATTGATAAACCTTGTTCTTACTAAGATATGACCATATATGTTGCTACTGCATTAATCCCCAATAACCAACCAACCAACCCTCTGGTTGCAGGAGCTGTGCACGACGTACACCTTCCTCATGTTTTACCCTCTTGTTGCAGGAGCTGTGCAAGACGTACACCTTCCTCATGTTTTACCCTCTTGTTGCAGGAGCTGTGCACGACGTACACCTTCCTCATGTTTTACCCTCTTGTTGCATGAGCTGTGCACGACGTACACCTTCCTCATGTTTTACCCTCTTGTTGCAGGAGCTGTGCACGACGTACACCTTCCTCATGTTTTACCCTCTTGTTGCAGGAGCTGTGCACGACGTACACCTTCCTCATGTTTTACCCTCTTGTTGCATGAGCTGTGCACGACGTACACCTTCCTCATGTTTTACCCTCTTGTTGCAGGAGCTGTGCACGACGTACACCTTCCTCATGTTTTACCCTCTTGTTGCAGGAGCTGTGCACGACGTACACCTTCCTCATGTTTTACCCTCTTGTTGCAGGAGCTGTGCACGACGTACACCTTCCTCATGTTTTACCCTCTTGTTGCAGGAGCTGTGCACGACGTACACCTTCCTCATGTTTTACCCTCTTGTTGCAGGAGCTGTGCACGACGTACACCTTCCTCATGTTTTACCCTCTTGTTGCAGGAGCTGTGCACGACGTACACCTTCCTCATGTTTTACCCTCTTGTTGCAGGAGCTGTGCACGACGTACACCTTCCTCATGTTTTACCCTCTTGTTGCAGGAGCTGTGCACGACGTACACCTTCCTCATGTTTTACCCTCTGGTTGCAGGAGCTGTGCATGACGTACACCTTCCTCATGTTTTACCCTCTTGTTGCAGGAGCTGTGCACGACGTACACCTTCCTGATCTTCCTTGGCCTCATGGTGCTCTTCACCATCTTCACCTTCTTCAAAGTGCCCGAGACGCGGGGGAAGACCTTCGAGCAGATCGCCAACGAGTTCCACCCGGGAGGCACCATCGAGGTCGAGTTTTATGCCGAGGACGAGGATGTGTTCGGAGAGGACCCATCCGACACCATGCTGGGTGACCACAAACAGAGCAACGGGTCTGTCCACTCGGTGGACGGCGACGACATCAACGTCAGGATCCCCGAGGAGAAGAAGTCTCTCACCAAGTCTGCCGAGAGGATAGATAACCTTGAGGTATAGGGCAGGGTGGGCTAGTAGGGAGCAGGGCCAGGCAGCAGTCCACTGTAAGGGGGTTTATAATTAGGGTCTAGTGTGCTGTACAAGCAATTAAGGCATATCTTTATATATGATGTAGGCCTAGGCATTTTATCTGCAAAACCATGGTACCATCTGAGATGTAATGGTATTTGGTGCTCCGAGTAAGACAAAGGAAATAGATTAAATAATGATCAATCATATGAAATTATTTCAAAATATCTAAAATCTAGTTAATGATTATTGTCTATTATAGTTTCAGAAGTGTATTTGAGGCAAGATTGGTTTAAAGATATGATTTGAATGTTATCGCATTTTGAAAAATACTGATTTTAAAATTTTTACTAATATGGTGCCCCATAATACTTTAGGATAAGTGAAATCCTCAGCACAATGTCTGTTTCGGATTGAGCCTCACTCTGAGCACCAAACGCGGGGTACGTCCAATGTCCCGGATGTAACAGTTGACAATAGAAAATGAGACAAGTTGTCTGTTTTCTGCATGCACCCAAGGGGCTCCTTTTTGGCCAGCTATTCTTTACCAAAAATACAGTTTGTCAGACTAATTTTTATAAAGGTGTTGGTCAACATGTGTTTATTGACCAAGGCTAGATTTATAAACCAGGTATCTCTCATGCAGACCCCAAACTCTACAGTATTCTGCATTAGGAGGCCAAGGGGCCCTCCAATTCATGCTGGTACCCATAGAGTTAGTCACCATAGACAGACCCTCCACCAGTAACCAGCAGTGTTTGGATACTTCCGGTAACCACAACACGGAGTGACCTTGGCGTAACCACAACACGGAGTGACCTTGGCGTAACCACAACACGGAGTGACCTTGACATCACCGCCTTGACGTCGCCACTTTCTGAGGGGGAGGCACTCCAATGGGTACCAGCTGGAATTATGTCATACCAAATACCTGAATACTAACGCAGTCCTCTGAATGTACAGGCCCCGCATTTGGGATCCTTGATATTTTTGTGGTTAATTCTTGTAGAATGTCTTGGAAATATTCCAGTCCATGTCCACTTTAGGTGTCTCCTCCTGGTCAAACCTAGGCAGGGCATCACCAGCTGTATTATTTATTAGGTGATGTGCATTTTAAAGCCAAGAACCCTATATCTAAATCCAATAAAAGTGTCTAAGCTTTATAAGACCTTTTGTCCCACTTTGAATCTCTGTCCTCCTTTGAGGTCACCTGAATAAGATATTTCTTCTGAATTTCAAGGTTTTAGTGCAAAACCCAGGTCTGGTAGAAGAGCTATTTTTGTAAAACCATGGGGTGCACCAGGTGCACAATGTGATGTATAGATGTAGAACAAGTGAGTTGTGATAGTCGGATGAAATGCCATGTTGTGCAGGGGATGTCATCTTTTCATCTATTTAGGGGAATGTGACTAGGCTAAGATTTAACAATGATTGCATGGTACAGAAGGCCTTCAGGTGGGATCTGGGTGTTAGGTGTTTAGATACACATGTGGTGTAGACTTGTTAATTGATGCCTTGTATCCAGAGGCCAGGCATGGTTGTTTGAAGTGCTTTGCATCCAATGCTGTTATGGAGTAAATGGTTGTGGAAAAGGTTTGTGGTGTTTACCCCTTGGGTCAAATCAGCGTGAATAATATTGCATGCACTTTGTTTATGTGCAAGATTTATGTTTGTTATTTCCAACAAATAGTATATTATGTGTCAAATTCCCATTTCCACTTTCTAAATCTTCTTTAATTGGGAATATCTTTTTGTAAGTATTTAGTCAGGTGTGTGCAGTGCACAATGTTAGATACTTGACTAGGAGGAATATATTTTCCCAGGCGTATATCAAAGTTTGTAGATTTTAACCTTCTGTGCAGCAGTCTCTGGCGGGAACGTTGTTATACTTTCCACCTCTGGTTATCAGTCACTGTATTAAGTATAAGGTATTGCTGTCAGGAATAGCTCCTTTCTGGTATTTTGTAGCTTGTTCTGTAACATTTACAGACTACCTCTATAGCTTCGTTCTGAAGTTCTAATCAGTATGTATGTACTCTATGGCTTGTTTTTTTGTATTCATTATGTTATATTGGACAACATACCAAAATAAACCTACCAAATAATCAAACATTTGTTTAGCATCACCAGATCTCAGCATGAATGAATGTTACCTTGGTCCTTTAACAATCACTTTATACCCCTACCTCTCCCCACATTTTATCATTCCACACCCTAAACCACTAACAAGACCGTCACTGTCATTGTATAGCCCTAAACCTGACCTTGACAAACAGGAAAACATATACAATCACTGTCACATTGTGAGGCTAGTAATGGGTATTTTATCTTAGAGATTTTGTAGATTTGCAAAATTTCCTGGAAAGAAACATGGATGAATGAAACTTAAATTTACTTGCAATGGCTTCCTAGCGAAAAACCTGTCCAAGTAACAATAAAAGACTACCCATGCATTAAAAATCAGTATTGTCTATGTATTGCTCCCTCAATATTAAACCAAAAATAATGTCCACTACAAAATAAATAGGAAATTAGTATGTCAACAATGTTCCTTGTGTAGGAATGTTTGAGTTTACAGGTTGATTTGGTTTCAGCAAATTGGTAATGCAAGGTTGGGGCCTTGTATATTGTGCCCTATAGACCAGGGTCTACCTACAAGGAACCCCTTATGACCAGGTCTTTGTCTGAAAAGTAGAGACAGAGAAAATGATATTCTGCGTGTCAGTTTTTCTGCTACAGGGCTCTGCCTACTCCCCTGTCTGGACTACATCATGGGTGCCAGTGGTAGTCTTTGATAAAGGGTTTTCAACAAAGGATGTGATGAACGTGGTGACTATTAAATAAGGGTTTAACTAGTGGATCAACATACTCAATGTTTGATCGAGGTCTGCATTGATAACCAGTGCAGTCCTAGTGTCAGAGGGGTCCAAAACTCTCAATCCTGACCAGTCATAGAAAGACAACGAAACTAGATTAGTGTATACACATATTTTTACACATGTAAGCATTTGAAGCACTTGACATTGTTTGACTTTAAAAAAGTGAAATTATTTCTGAAGTTGTTTGGTGAAGTTAAGAAATTCAGATGTAATGAAATGTCCTTTTTATGTTTATGTTTATTTATTGCAGAGTGAAATTGGCGAAACATATCATAAATGAAAAAAGCCACAATGAAACCATTCAACATGACCTAGATATTTTTCGATGATTAGATTTTAACAAACACAAGGAAAATGAAGCTATTCATTTACCAGTTTGATAAGTCGCAGAATCTACGCAAGCACAATCTGTGTGTCTAAACTGTATGTACTGTCCTTGCTCTAATAAATATATTTTAACCACAACAGCACCTAGCTAGATTCACTCGGTCCTGAAGTACCCTTGGACACTTAGGGCTCGCCACTTGTATCCCACATGTTAACTTTGGCTCAAGTTGTATTAGTCGTAGGGCGCTCAATAGCTCTCAGTTCAGTGTATGAGGTGTCTGTGACATGGGCAGCTGCTACTTTACTTTACCAAAGTCACCATAATCAATTCACACACATCTGAATACTGAGATCTGATAACTCACACACTTAGTATTAGACCTCAACAAAACCAAGCTGTATCAAAAGAGGCTTGTATGACGGCGGATACCAATGTAAAAGACGTCTATATTTCCTACGAATGAAATCAAACAGTAACTTTGCAGTGTCTTCAAAATATAAACTAAACTTGGAGCTCTAAACTCCCTTAGAAACCTTCCTGACAACTTTTTGGTATTGCGTAGGTACAATTTCACCCACAATTATGGTAACATTTGTCACAAAGTATTTGAATATAATGTTAAATTGGTTTTAGGAATTTCTAAAGGAAAGTTACCCCTGTAAAAATGCACTGTACATAATCGGCTCTTCTTATGTCTAAAACGTAGGCTTGTTTTGATTGCCTTTCAAATGTTATTCCCTACTATGTTATTTACATAGACCACCTGCAGGATTTCAACTGATAAGTGTGTAATGTGTAGCCAACCGGCAATCAACTTTCTACAGCATATTGTTTATATGTACACTAAATTAAGAAACCTTTCAGATGGATGTTGTCAGTTTAGGATTTATCATACAGCTGAAAGGTCTAAGCAGTAGAGATGGATGTGTGTGTTTGTCTACTGTGACTGTGAGTATGGCTGGTGTGTTTAAGATCCACTTCTCGAGAGAAGATACGGACACAGGGTTACACGAGCCAACCGCGCTCATTAGATGTATATATGAATATATATTTATATATATATGTATATATATATGTATATACATATATATATATATATATATATATATAACTCTTCAGAGTTCCGACTCTAGAGCAACCAAAGTACTATTTGACCTATACTGCAGCTGGCAGTCTCGAGAACTAAAGCTGCGTTCCCACTTGGGCGACTAAGATTTTAGTTGTTGGGCGATTAGTGTTAACCCTTTCCAACCATGGAGACCAACACCTCAAAAAGGCACTAGTCGCCCATGATTGAAAGGGTTAACACTAATCAACTGGCAACTAATATCTTAGTCGCCCAAGTGGGGACGCGGCTTAAGAAAGGTTAGGGGCTCCAAGTGTTAAGGAATATTAAAAAATTCTAATTTGACATGTCTGTTTTGCCTGTACATCACCGTTTTACATATTGATTTTTAGGAAAGTGTTGTTTGTTGCTGTATTTTTCATATGTCACTGTTGACTTCAAGAAATGCCTGTCACCATGTTGATTTTAGGAGCCTATAAGAGGGTTTACAACAGACACATAATCCCACTCTTTAAATGTTGGTGCCAACATATTATAGAACGTATGTTACTATGCAGTAAGCATGGGAATTTGGGTCAGAATCTGACAGCAAATATAGGAGTAAAACAATACAATTACTGTCCCATCTCACTGCACATTAAGAAGGTGTGGGAGAACACACGTCTCTCTCTTTTTCAGGAAGATTTGAAGAGACAACCCCAAAACTTAGTTACAATTGACAGCTTATAGTTGACAGAATTTGAAAAGCAAAGCAAATCATTGCACAATATATATATACTGTTCATATTCACTTGAAAAAAGCACAATAATATAAACAACAAAGAGCAAACCAAACATTGTAACATGTAACCCTGATTGTACCTCTCTTAGGATTTCCTTAATTGAAGTTCTTAATCATATTATAGTTTGTTAAAGGCTACCAGTACATCCTGCTAGATGTTAGAAGGAAACCTTGTATTACTCTGACTCATCTCAACAGATGATGTGTGCCATAACAATCAACACATGATGTATAACAAATGTTTATCACCAATTGCAAAAAGATGATAGGTTGTAGTTTGCCAAAACTGTACTATGCTAGGTATATTTTAAAATGTATACAATTATATTATAAAACTTGGCTAAAGTTAGGTTGTACTCATATTTGTTTACAATTTTATGATATAAAATGAATAATTATTTTGGTTTTGGGCTTAGTTGATTGTGCATAAACTTAGGCCAGCCAAAATGTATATATATATTATGTGCATATTGTAGGTATGTCATCCATGTATGTTTACACTGTATATGAACAATAATTACCATGTGTTTACTAGATAGATTGTTCTGCTGTGCATATCTATGGTATGGTTATCATGAGAGGGTATCGGGGGACACTTGTCTACAGCTTGCATCAGCTGGCAAAAACATTGAATGAGATTCTGAACGATCAGTGGACCCTGAATCAAAACTTGAAATAACTACTGCATTGTCTGTACAGCATGATCATGAGTTGTGAGGGTTCTAAACCCGTGCAGTATAACTCCAACATGGTGGTGAGTGTTTACTGACCAGTGTCTGAATCACAGGGATCACAGGTTGATAGGGTTTGTGATGTTTGTAAAGCTGGGGGCACGCCCTGGTTCACGGACCAGATTCTGTGCAGTGTGTACCCTGTATTGAGAACCTTAAGGTCGGTGTGTTGCCCAGATCAAGCGCTGTAAGGGTTTACGGCTGGGTTATCATGTGTTGTAAGGGGTTATGGTGATACTTCCACAAATGCATATGAAGAGCAATAATAAAACACTGATCCCCTCATTGAAGGGTATAAAACATGTACATTTAATAATAAACAGTTTCATGTTATCATGAATCTCCTTATTGAATATTTGGTTTAAAGGTCAGGTCTGTGTAGCAGTAGCTTAAAAGACCTACATTTTGTGATACCTTTTTATAAGCATATTGGCAGCAGAGCAGTAATTCCCTTACAGTACATGAGGAATGGCTCTGGTCCCGACCCATGGCAGAGTAAGGGTACAGGCTGCACAGAGACCTGATCTGGTCCTGCAAACACTCAAGGTTGACCTTGTATGCATACACAGGCTCATCACTGCTTCTGTTGAAATAAAAAGACATACAAATTGTTATTCATTTTTTGTGCTTTTTATTAAATAACCTTATGTGCATCCAAATCAGATAATCACTCCTATTTTAGAATGCATATCTTTAGTCTACATGGGTGGTTTTAAATTTGTTAGACAGGATAGAGAAAAAATTATATTCTGGCCAAACGAGGGGGAGGAATAGGTATCTATGAGCGAAATAGTATCTCGTTTAAGGGCCTTTCATTTAGCATATATGTATCAAGGGGGGGAGGGGGGATCTGAGATTTTTGGAAAATGTTCATGCATCGTAGTATTGAACGCTAGTGTTTGTTTAGGGTCTAATGTTAAGAATGGGGAATTTAACTCACTCTGTCTCCGTATACATCATTATCTAATAGTTCTTATTCTCTGCTAGTCAAGTGGTAGAACTAGTCCACGGTCTGGGCACTCATATCCAAATCGCTGACAACACTTGGTTGAGAGTTAATTTATTGTGGAATGTCAACTGCTTTCACAAATGCCAATGTGTCAGTTATAATTCCCATCTACAATAGTTGGTCATCGCCCAGGAGGTAAGCTTCCTCAATAAAGTCCACCTATCTCCGTACGGCTTCACAAACAGTGTTAGTTTCTTCTTTTAGTCACCAGATGTCACCAGGTGATACTCGCTGCTAACCAAACCCCTGAATCCTTAAGACTCGTATTGATCCAAATGTGTATCGGCTAACTCTGACCCTATGCCGACTGTCATCATCCTTTTATATTCTGTTAATTATTATAATTTTCCTCCAGGTAGTGCTGCTACTGGTAGACGAGGCCTTTCTGCCATAACCAAACAGGCTTACCATGCCTACCAGTAACGCCAAACATAGCCAAACTGTATGACAAATATAATTTCGTAATTTTGAACCATTTCGTCATGCATCTTTCACAGTCTGGTGACCTTTTCTCATTTTATTTACACATTACCACCAGTCATATACACATGATATTTTAATAACTACCTCAGTGCAGTACATATTTGATGCATATTTGTGCCTCAGGGGGATGGTGGGGTGTGAGATTTTTGAAAATGTGTGTGCATACCAAATAGAAGGCCCCTTACCCATCTCACTGATCATGAGTTTAGCAATATCTAGTTTCACAGTAGTCATTTCCAAACTACATGTGTTCACATGCTAAAGTCAGACCTATTTATATAAGTGCAGTATATCGTCTGCCACATGGGCAAGTTGATTCACTAAAGGAACACGTGGTTCTTGATAACTTACTACTATTTAAAAAATATTATATTTTTGTAGGTAGGGACTTAAATATTGACTATAAAGAACCAGTCCAGCATTACACGTGTTATGAAATTTATAAAATAGATATGAATGTTTAATTTTTCCTTAGTTATGTTGTACCAGTTGGAGGTAAAAATCTGTTTCCTGTTTCTTACGAAACATATATTTACCTCCAGTTGGTACAAAATAACTAAGGAAAGATTGAATGTACATGATTTCCCATAGTCTTAAACATATTGTCACAAATGAACAGAGCCAAATTACCTATAAAATAGATGATTCAATCAAAAGAAAACCCATACGCTAGAGGGAAGAAAATAGTCAAAAGAAAAGAGACTAATTCCAGCGTAACCCACTAGAGGGCCCACACACATACAGACTCTTAGGCCTTATACAGGCCCACACAAAAGCACAAATAATTTCTTGTTTCTCAAGATCAACTGTTGAGCCCTTATATGGTGAAACCAAATGTACAAAAATTTGCAAAAACATTTTCCCACCATGCCATAACATCAAGTGACCACCTTCACCCTATTTATAGTTAAATAATACATGTACATTCTAAAAAGTAATTAAATTAATTCAAATGGTCACATAAATAAAAAGTTCCACCACACAAGTAGCCTAACAGCATGGTACCTGTGACCCTGACTTGGTTATACAATCAACAGGCAGCCAATGAGAATGCAGGTGACTAAAGTGTCAAGCCAATAAATAAAATTGACCAATGAATGCAGACCTTACAGTGCCCCACTAGGGCACTTTGGGCAATTCCTCCACACGAGAGGGAAAAGTGAGTAAGCTGTGCCCATTTGTGGACTTGACAAGGGAACACGAGCGTTGTCCCGAATATTGGAAAATTGAGATATGGACCCACACAACTTATCACAGAAAATACTAGACTGCTCTATACTACTACCGTAGTCAATCTTAATAATGTTCAACAATAATGTACAAGTTCCCCATCCAGACCACTAAGTTATGATATAAGTGACCATTTGCCAGTTTATATCATTAGGAAAAAACTCGCATTAGGAATACTAAAGCAGAATGTATGGGGAAACCTATCAAAACTGTGATAGAGAACACTTCATGAATACCATGGGCAGCCTTGATTGAAACAATCTTATGGAATGAATGATGCAAATCATTGCTGGGAATAGGATGTTAAATGATACAACACCTGTTATAGATAAGGCCTGCCCAGTAAGAAAATCATGGGGGGGAAATCCAGACCACCATGGATATCAAATGAGCTTACAGAATTAGCAACTGATTGAGTCAAAGCTATGCCTGAGGCCAAGCCCAGCCCAACTGAGGACACGATTTTGTGATGAATTGCCTATGGGGGATTTTCACACTGGTCATGATTTTAAGATAGTATCTTTAGTTAACATATTTTGATTTTTCATGGTTGAGTTTCACACTTTATGATCTTAGGTTCCTATTTTTATCTATTATGTTATTAGAGTTAAGATTATTGATTATTAAGAAAATCTTATCTTAAGTTTTGTGAGATGTGAGAAACGCATTTCCAAATCCCCCAGTGTGAAACTCGCCCTATTTCATCAGTAGGGTAGGAAAGTACAAAGCTAGAAATTGGTCATAACTATCATGCAGAATCGACTTATATTTTGAAATGATTGAAGAATGTAATGATTTGCTGGCTAATAATCAATTAATGTATTGGAACAAAATGGGAATGAAAGTAGAATGAAACTGTAATTAAGGTACGAAATCACAAAACGATATATTACCAGAAGTGACGTCATGTGGGTCACATAATTGTAATTGACCAATGTGAAGATGCTTGTAACTATATAAAGGCACGTTGGCACACAAGATAACCAGTTCCTTTATGGTACTTGGTGTGTTCACACTCCTTGTGATGGACAGCCTCTCTACTTAGCCTGAGCATAGGATCTTGATAAATGGGAGTTCTCAGATGGATAAGAGCCCAAGTTAGAGTTCCAGACTTGCAGAGTTGCAAAAACCCGACAAGGCACGAAAGCAGTATGCATGAATCCAGGGAACAAAAGCATGAACCATTTGGCAATGCGTTACCAAG
Organism: Lepidonotus clava; assembly: GCA_936440205.1. Lineage (NCBI taxonomy): Eukaryota > Metazoa > Annelida > Polychaeta > Phyllodocida > Polynoidae > Lepidonotus > Lepidonotus clava. The sequence continues at coordinate 456,032 of OW387139.1, forward strand.
CTCAGACTGCAAACAACAGCCCAAGTTCCCTGGCACCAGGATCGACCTAGAGTAGATTAGAATGACTGAGACTGAGAGTAGCATATTTGCTGCAGTTGCATCCTTACCCACACCCTCAGCTCTCCTGCAGAACGAACACAAGCACGAAGCTCCATAGGCCAGTCCCAACTACATTCACCCTCGTGCATGAGGCAAAGCTCTCAACTAAATGGTCTCTCATCCTAAAAACTTGGTTGGACTGAGATCGAAAGTCAAACTCCCCTTCGCTGAGGAGCACAGGAAAACTCTGACTCCCCGAAGAATATCAAAATTTCAAGAGCAAAACCTCTTAGAAATAATAGCTAAAATTGCCTTTATACAGGCAAAGGACGATTATATAAAAGAATGTTTACAGGCACATAAAAACAACCCCCGGAAAGTTGGGAAGGATCTTAGTTTTGTTATTTTCTTATTTATTAACCATACTCAATTTTTGTTAAGTTTTAAAGTTTTGCCAGCCATTCAAAATGCTGTATTCAAGGGCAAAATGGGCTTGGACATTATAGGTTTGGCTGACAGGCTTTGACATTGGTTCCTATGGGAAAAATGTCTATTCATAAAGCTTCATCTTACAAAATTTAGGAGCGATTTATCAACCAAATTGCTTTGGTTAATTTTGTATCATGCAACTATCTTTATGGATTGAGCAGGGATTCAATTTTGAAAATATTTCAGATAAACTTTAATGTTGGTGTTAACTGGGATGGGCTTATTGAAGAGGAGTACAATAATACCCACAATACCACCCTTAAAAATCATCCTTGATCAACTTTGGAAAAATTCATTCTTGTAGTAATTATTGAAGAAATTAAAAACATCAAAATATATAAATCCTCAGTTACAAAAGAAATCCTAAAGGATGTCTTAAACTACATACCAGAAGTTTTACAATATAATATATTTCATTAGATGCAAGTACTTTTCAAGATCATTGAAAGGTCGGTACTGTCTTTGCCCCATTGCCCTATTGTCCCATATCCGAAATTCTACCTACCACGGGTAGCTGATTTAAAGTATTTTAGGGAGCTGCAGGCTAATTAATACTCATTCTGCCAACAAAACTCTGAAAAAAAACTATAGAAAATTATCAAATAATTGTTATATATATATATCCATCTACAATGAAAGAACTTTCAAACAACTCAGGAATGATAAATGTATATGGATACTAATTTGAAAAATATTGGCCGCTAGTTTTTCCAAATATTGATTTTCAAATAATGATAAAATCATGAACATTTCTATACTAAAGCATTGGGTTTTGTTGACATATTACCCATCATGCATCCTGTTTTAGGCTAACCTGCAGGTAAAACTCAAAAAATGGCTATCCATGGTTGCGAGAATTTGTATTAGACCTATGCCCTATTATATTGTTGCCTATACCATAAATGTACCATAATGTTAAAGAGTGTTCGACCTTATATAGATGAATTTACTGCAATTAACATAGTCAAAACTATGAAACTACCATATCTTAACATTTGTACCATTACTATTCTACTAATTAGTCCAGGAGCCAAATCCTGAATTCAGTCAAAATAAGGATTTACCCTACATGGTAGGCCCCCTGGATTTTCTTGATTTCTTCTCATCTTATAGCATCCTAGGGACCATGCATCAAGATGGTTCCAAAGAATTTCTGCATAACCTATTGCACAAAGGTAGTTAGCAAAAACAACTTGTGCATATAATTAGTAGTGTATAAACGAAATAAAGGAACAGTCACCAGATTGTAGAAGTCATATCATAAAAGGTATTTAAAATTATACAAATTGCTGCTTTACATAATGTAAACACAGAAGGGGCTTCTGGTAGGTGTAATATACCTGTTCAGCTACGGCAGACAGGCTACATCTCCAAGTAAGCAGCACTGCTTGGGAGAAAATCAATAACCAGACTAATATAAAGGTGGGAACCTGCGGTTAAGTGCAGAGAATAAGTCGATACACGTTTGGAACAATACAAATCTTAGGGATTCGGGGTTTTGGATAGGAACTATACTGTTGCATGGCCGCACGAAGTCGGCCGGACTTTATTGAGGAAGCTTGTCTTCAGGCGGTATTATCTGTGAACATAGGATAAGGATAGGCTGTGACTTCACTGGCAATTGTAATGCAATTGAGACATCCAAACTTAAACTCTCAACCAAGCATTGTCTGTATTGTGGATATGAGCGCCCATCTCGCAGATCATTCTTCCACTTGGCTAGTGAGGATAAGAGAAGATTAACCAAGATCATTTGGATGATAAAGTATCAGCAGTTCCCCATTTAATAAGTAAATACCCATAACAACAACTAGCGTTCAATATAGCTTGATCTTTGACCTTACTAACCTTGACCTAAGTCTGAGGTCAGAGCTCCATTCTTAGTAGGCCCTTCTAAAGGGCTTCAATGTTTACTATTCAATTTAGAATTAACCATCTCATTGCCAAGAATTTGTCACTTTTAGGTAAAACGATCCTTTCATACCTTGGTGAGTGAAATTCCTATGGAAAGATAAAATAAAAGAAGTCTTCTTTCCTCCTTGGTAAAACCTCTCAAGTATGGCAGGAGGACATTCTGATTTGGTGAATCTAGTGTTGTAGCAAAGTGCCAAGTGGCACTCGTGTTTTGTGGCTAGTCATAGTAACCAGTGTAGATACTGGCGCCCCATGCAGAAATGGTTGTAACTGAGTGAAGGAGAATTCAGAGTAGAAGGACATTATGGAACCAACAGCTTTTCCTATGTATGATGGTTTTGATATAGAATTAATAATAAGGAATATCTTTGGGTTATAGTATGAGTGAGGTGTATGTGTGATTAGTGAGAATCAGATAAGAGTTAGGATACCTGAGTGTGGCGTCTGCCTACGGCTGGTGCTATACAAAGGTATGAGACTTAGGTTGAGTGAGCAGACCATCATAGCCTTCTGAAAGACGAACACACGGGAGCAATAGACTAACATTACAAGTCGAACGGGTAGAGATAGTAGCAGTAACAATGGTTACAGCAGGTGAATAGTAAGGATCGGGACAGCTTAGGACTTGGTTGAACAGGAGGTGACACTCCCACTAGCTGTTTGGGTATCAACGGTCCTTGAAAGGGGAAGCTTATAAAGAGCTATACCTGGTTGGAATGTAACTGATGTTGCTTGCTTACGAGATTGATAGCATGAAAAGTATGGATGGAACCAACTATTTATTTGTATTTTTAGTGTATCTTTAGTGGATATAATAAACTTACCTCTTGCCAAGTGAGTGTTCTTTGTGTGGAAATGAACCCCCATACTTAGAGTCTCTACCACTAATGAACAGATTAATAATTGGATGACGAACAATTCAAATTAATCAACAAAGAGCTAGCTACAACGACAAATGACGAAGATGAATCTCCCCATTAACTCCTACACATCTTAATTCATTCATACTCGAATACATAAGCCAGTAAATGACTAGTTAATAACATCATGCAGTCTAACAAAATACCAGCTATATTAACTAGCATAAGTAAAACCCCATCATAGCTCACAACTTTTTTTTATTCTCTTTTCACATAATCACATCTTATTCATCCATGGATGTAAGTCAGGATTAATTAAATAATCTGAAACTCCAGATTTAAAAAAAAAAATTACCTTAAAATGCTATATAGAACGTGATGTAAGAAATCGTTTTTGAATATTTTTTTTTCTTATGTGACAATGAGAAAAAACTTAAATCAGACAAAATCTGAAAACCTACATCCCTCTCCATCTCTACGTTAATTATTTTCGTCAGTACAAACAGCTGGAAGAACACAAACCTTGATAAAAGAAAGTAAGAGAAATTCGTTGTTATTGAGGAGTAGTCTGAGAAAAGCCCTGCCTGTCGTTCCCACTAGGTTCCCACTGATTTTCTATCATTCCTATGCATTCTACTTTTGGTTGAGTAGACTTTTCTCTGTAAATAATCCATGTCTTGTCTTATAATTACACACAGACCATGTTTGATATCTTTGCTTCTAAATTCTATATGTGTTGATGGACATTCTCCTCTAAATATCAAGGATTCAAGGAATGCTTAGCCTGATTGCACGGAAAAACTTGGACCTGGCCACCATGACAGTCTGCTGGTAGCCATCCTAGGCAGAGGCTCATGCTGGGAACCAGCTAACATCAGTTTGAAAAGCAACTGTTTTGGGATAACTCCTATGATTAACGATAAATTAAATCCCTATAGTTTAGAAGTTCAATGTCAGCTCAGAAAATGGCCCACTCGCTAACAAATCACCTCCTTGCATTCTATATGGTAGCTTCCACACACCCTGGTCTAACCATGCCTCAACCAATGATGAAATGCACATTAATTTCTGGATAATCCAATAATGAAAGAATATCATATGACGTATATTGCTTCAGATTTTAATGCTGATATAGTTCACATGCATTATTGTGACCTCTATGTGGAGAAATGTTTAGAGCAAAAATTAGCATTTCAGATAAATACTGAAACTTAATCACTTTGAATACACTTAACTATCAAACCTTACACTTAAGCAAAGAAGATGACAAAGAAGATATCTTGTGTATATTGCACCTTTTATTGTTGCTATTTTGGTGAGATCGCTGCAAAAGCTTGTGGCCCGTGATGTATATAAGTCTACAGCGTGGCAGGACCAGCCGCCTCCCCTGCCCACAGAGTTGTTCACAGAGAGAGAGGGGGCCACCACGCCCCACGTCGCGACACACGGCACACCCAGTATCACGTTGACGTCACAAGTCACGGTGTCACCGACACCATGCACATATTTCCTGGCAGTTATATTCACAATCTAACAGACAATTTTTTCAAATTCACATGATTCAGTTCACCTTCTTATATCTATTGTGTTTTGATGTTTGAATATTTTCAATCATAAGATCAGCATAGGCTCTTAGAAACACTCGCTTTCATAATGAAAATAACACAAACCCATTGAGGCAACTGGAGACCTGAAATATTATAGCTTCACAAAGATAAAGAACTCCGATTGCCACATACATGTTTTTTTGTGATGTCGCTGATGGTGCCCCCCCCCCCCCCCCTGTGTCTTTTTCACCTTTTTCCCCAATGTCAACAAACATGTTTGGACATCATGAAAAAGGCAAACAAGATCACAATGTAGAGGGCAGCATTGACTCTCATAGGGGGCACCACTGTTACAACAACCACAGCAAAACATCCCAAATGATCAATCTTTGCTAGCAGCACAAGGAGGCAGTGGACACTGTCTTCTTCTCACCAGTCAACTCCTGGTTACTCCCTCTGTGGAGGAAGTCACATGAGCAAGGCTTGGGGCTAACACTGTACACAAACCAACAGGGAAAACTATCTAGAAAGAAAACAGCTCCAAGAGTCTCAGAGAAGAATGCAATGGAATAGGTTCCTGTAACATAACCAACTACAAAGGTGACTTGTGGGATGCGTCCCACCCTGTTCCCCCGGTGTCGTAACAATAATTCGTCTCCCTCCCGCTAACAGTAATGCCCCCCTTTGGCACGGTGTTCAACCCCGTAATGAGTATTTCCAGTCAATGATGATGAAATGTTTCTAAGCTGGAGACAAGATGCTTAAAGTGCACAGACCCACTAGACACCCCACAAGGACAGGTTCCTGGTACAATGTTAGCCGCGAGCTTCACCCCTTGACTCCCTCACACCACCTCAACCCAACTCCATCAACCACCCATTGGACTTGACAGTTTGGGTAGTTTAACTTCTGGACAACCCTTCAAGGTTTTTGACAACTGTGAGACCACTGCAATAGGGCTTCATAGGCATCCTACACAAAAACCTCCAGAAACCAAAGGAATCATCATTCTCTTCACCTTTAAATTGTGAACTAGTTGAGAGGCCTCATCGTCCACACAAATATCCATCCAAATCATGGGTCTCACGTCTATACCATTTTCAATGCATTCCCCCTTCTTTCGGCACTCGACATTGTATACAATGTTCCAGAAATCTGATGAAAGACTTTCCTTCCGCTCGAGATAAAAGGGACTTGTCTATATTCCTTTTTCAAGGAGGTAAAGATAGTGTCCAATAGAAGGTAAGGAGTCCAATTAGTAAATCTCAGTCACTTCTTTAGAAAGAAATAAGATACACACATTCTGATTAAATTAGTCCAGGACACAAGGCAGGGATGGAAGTTGGTCACAGTGAAAAAATGGGAAATAGCATTACGAAAATCTGAATGTACACTAAAATGTTGTGAAACGTGTTCTAGATACAAAATTTTGGAACTTCTTTTTGGGGTTCTGGAAAAAAAAAAAAATCTGACAAAAGTCAGAAAACTTACCAATCTAACACAACTAACATATGCACATATGAGGCAAACAGGGACGCACACCCCAAGTGACATGAACACAAAGCGAAGAAAGCACACCAAAGAGTACGGGTGAAACATAATGCCCCGGGTAATGACAATTCATCTAATGTCACCTAGTTTTCTCATGCCTCACCAATTTAAACTAGCATGATTTGGAACAAGTGTTTGGAACATTAACACAGCTACTGTGACTTTCGTTAACTCAGAACCTAATTTCTTGCAACAGCACATACACAAGTTTAAAAAAGCCCTTACTTCTTGTGCCTACTCCTGTTTCTTTATCTTGTATGAATATGGTCCCTCCTTTGTGTTACACACTTCGACACCCAAAAAGACGTGAAAATTAGCTTCTCTTTTACAACCTCCAGTACAGTTATATTAACCATTTGTTTTATTTTGGGATTCAAATCATTCACTTACACAACTGGTATAAAGAAACCTGGCTTCAGAAAACTGGCTTCACTTTTGGTGACACTTTAATGCTTGAGTCTCTCTATGCTAAACCTAAACAAAGTGTTTTATTTGTAAAGTTCATTTAATGAATTGCGTAACAGAGGGTATGTATGAAAATCACAACATAATATCATAATCTGCCATTGAGTCGAAATAGTTGGCAAACCTGCTTTCCTTGTTCTACGCAGTAGTCACACTTAAGCTGTATTACACCACACATCAGGTTGTACGCATTTAAGCAAATTGCCCCAACACGTGTACGTAGCCAATGTGTGCCAAAACATGAATGCATAGTGTAATAAAGAAAAAAAGTTTGCGTTAGCATTTGCATGGAGTATCTTATTCGCATGGGTCACTAGATTTTTGTTGACATTCGCGTTATTTTACAAAAATTTTAGTTAAGGCAATTAAATTTGTTGTTGGGTGGCTCAATTTGAGGTTTAGATAAACCTGTACAAAAAACATTCATGTTGAGCTTCATGTTGGGCCACATTGGGTCGCATTGGACCCCCGGTTCACTTCGGGGATTTGTGCTGCATTAGAAATTGGAAAATAACGTGAATCATTCACGTTGGGCACCGTTACCCAACATGAACATAACATGAGTGTTATACAACCTTAGACCTGATGCATGGTAAAATACAGCCTTTAGTTTTTTTTTGTTATCTCCTGCAGGAAGGAAAACCTTTGCAAACTCTGAAACATAATTATAATACAAACAAGGAAAGACCCTGAACAACTGTAGAATACTAAGAAAGAACTATGCCAATTGTTGAAGAGATGAAAATCAAAGAAATAATTTACTCTCATACATGATATTACTGCCAACAAATCAACTGAAAAGTATCATATAACTATAATCATGAACACATTCCTAATCAGAAAACAACTTCTTTGTACAAATAAATACAATGATCAAACACACAAAGTAATACTGACCCAAATAAAACAAAATAAATATATAACTATTTGTAAAATGCAATAAATAAATTGAACACATGAATAAAATCATTCAATACAGTGTAAAGAGACAGTATCCTGCAGAATTCACAGCTTTCAGATGTAAGATTCCATAACTTGACATCTGCCAACACCTTGAGAATGCTAAAAATGATTGACAAACAGCATTTTGTAGCAGGCTCAGAAATATACAATCTAAGAGTACATACTGAAGTAAACATGTTCTTCAGGAGACAAATACTGCCCACCATGTTAGGTTTAACAACAGAGGAATGGCCTATATGAGGTCAGATACTGTGCGAATAGCTAACATTTTCTGATGAGGTCACATCGAAAGCTGTAAATTGCGTGCCATATAACACGTCCTTCAGACCACATCTTTAAATGCAACTAGGTTGTGTGAATGTCATAAGATAAAATAAAATGTCTGAACTTGAGGCAGCTTTTAGAGTTATCCGGCCAGTAGGTTGATGTCACTTAAAACTAATCTGGCTTCCATCTTAAGCTTGCTTCATATGGGAGGGGAATATTTCTGCAAGATCATTTTGAGTTGTATATGGTAAACAAGAAATACTGTTTTCAAAACATCCATATGAATTCATTATAACAGTCTTAACAATTACTCTAATGTATAAGAAACAAAGTTCAAGAAAAAACACCTCAGGATGCCTAGGACTGATTAGAACTTGTGGACTTGGTATTAGACTAATTAGTTAAGACCATAATTGTATACTCAGTCAGTGCTACACAACAATCAGTAATCAAATAGATTTGTGGTGCTGCCGAAGCACTTTAACAGAAGTGGAAGAGACTAAATGAACCATCACAGTATACGGTCTAATGCTAACTTTAAAACCAAGCTAACATTCCATGGACCCAGCAAAAACTGAACCGCCTCAGAGAAGGGGTTATAATAATGTAGATTTGGGTGCGCCTTTCTTTAGCTGTCCTGACTAGGATTTCATATTACAACTGGTCGGTGCTTCTTCTACAGACTGAAACAGTGAGTGTGAGTTCACAAGAGACACTCTTATTTACATTTCATTAACTGTCCTGTCATTTAGGAACCAAGTCAGTAAGTGTTTTTTCCATAAATATCCTAGTGAATGTTCACCAAAAAGATCCCAATTGAATATTTTGCTTATGGATGGGTACCTTAAAAATACTGATCCAAAATTTGAAAAAAAAACTAAGCATTTTAGAACTTAAGTGTTTGATTCACATACAGATATACATAAAGGTGTTCATTTATTCAAAAGTTCCCTTCTTGAACCATCAAAGAGAAACATGACAAAATTAATACACTTAGGAAATGGCCAAAGTACAACTCCACTGGCTTACTGAACTGCCAACCAAGGGATATTTGAAAAACAAATAATTTCCATCTGTTTATAAATGAAAAAACCTGAAATCAATTTGATTACAGATCCTTAGACACAAAGGCTTGTGTTGGCAGGGACAATCTGAGGTCTCCAGGCTCCCCTGTGTATTAACTGAAATATGAAGAGATCCATCCATACAGAAACACACCTTTAGTCGTATCATGCCGTACAAGCTCACCATAGGTCATGGCATATTCTTCTTACAATACTGTCTTTATAATGATAAGTGACAGTAACAACACATATGCAACCCATATTCACCAAAATCAGGAACTGGTTCCATCTAGATAGATCCAGATGTTAATAATGGTCTCTTCTTATTTTTGGATTTTCTCTTTTGACTAGGATAAATGATTCTAATGGGTCATTTTAGGCTGTGGTCTTCAAGGAATATCTGTGTTTGGCAACTCTGTCAGTTTGGACCACCTGACAAAGCAGTTAGTACATGGAGAATATCAAAACAACCTGACAGTTACTCATAGAAGTCATACAGGGAACTCACACAGGGGCGGGCTGCCGGTCGTTAGTTTACGGGCCTTGGGTTTTTGGTGCAAGATCAGAGGACTAAACAGATAATTTTGATAAACACCTCAACCTTTATGGTACACCTGCCCTGTAAGAATGCATACAAAGTAGCAGACAGGTAAGTTCTGTGGGCTTCTTCTCCTGCATAATATGACTCATTGGCTGTCCTTCTCCAAAATATGGTCCTGATGTCTCTCTCCCAGCACAGGTAGGATGAACACATCTGCCTGGAGAGTAAAATGGTGTTTGGATGATGTTCTGTGGTCTTGCAAAAGGATGTCCAAAGGTTGTGGCAACTGCCAGCTAATGTTGAGATTTTAAACCTCCTTTTGCTTGGCATTTACTTGTCTGAAGGTGCAACTGAGTAGACTAGGTAAAACACACACACCTGAAAACAAGCCCCTTCTCTGCGCGCCGTGCGGCCAGGTCAGTTTCCATCTGTACAAGGGATGTAATAAATACGGGCGACAACCTCATGTCACCAACTCTGTGAAGTAGGCCCCTCTGGTACCCCCCAGCCTGCTGACTACCTCAGAGTCTGGATGCCTGGTGTCAACAAAGGCCACATGGCTAACCTCCAGCTAGGTTTACTGTTGATAAACATTAAAACTGGTATGCAGATGCAGGTTGCATCATGTGAGAGTGCCAGGCCTAGCTCACAGAGCTCATGTGAGATGTGCTCTGCCCAGGATATGCCTCTAGGTAAGCCTACTGAGCCAACCAATGACGTTCTCAATAGTGTATCACATATGGGGTGCTGGTAGACGGTCAGGTGCCTATCGCACGCCTATCGCGGAGTAAGGCAGGCTGTGCTACCTGAAGCACAGTGCAATAAAAACAAATACAGTACATTCGCATGTATGTATCTAGTGTATACATAGTCAATTGTAAACCAACATACTCCTTCATGTGTTATCAACAAGTACCATATTTAGTTCCCAAAGAGCATCAATAAACCTACCAGTATAAATCTTATTGCATATTTGGTTTTTACATAATATGTGACACAACTGATATTGATCAGCAAACTTACACAAAACACTTAAACATAATTAAGGGATCGAGGTGCCTTAGTCACGTTAAAAGCTTATAGAATACCATATGTACTGTATTGAATAAGTCTTAGATCTAATGGAACTACGTAAAGAAAATGGATACTTTACAAGAGAAGCTAGTCAACTCAGCGAGAGATTAAAATCCCTTAAGAGTAGCAATAAATTAGAATACGAATGTACAACATGGTTTTACAATTTTTGGTTTTAAAAAACTAAGACATTTTTTAGAAGTCAAAGTATCGCTTTCTGTACAGTAAAGCCTTTCAGTATGCCCTATCCAATTCTCCCCACCACAGATAGCTGATTTACAGTATTTAAATACCTGCAGGCTAATCCGGCCTGTTCTTTTTCGACAAAACCCTGGAAAATCTATAGAAAATTAACCAAAGTTGTTATATTTTCACCAATAATGAGTAAATTTTCAAACAACCTAGAAAGTGTATGTTGAAACATATTGAAGAAATAAGTTTGCACATTTTTTATCATACTTAACTACAAATAAGGATAAGATTGATGAAAATCTCTGGGCTAAAGTCTTGGGTCTTGTCGACATATCACCCAATGTGCATTCTGATCTAGGCAAATCTCCAGGTACAACTAAACAAATTTGCTGTCTGTGGTTGGGAGAATTTGAAGAAAGGATAAATACCAAAGCAGATTGTGAATTTTACAATGATATCCTGCACAGCCCTACCAGAAGTTGGATAAAGGCAACAAATCGTGCCGTGTAAAAGCCATGATTGACACAGCTCGTTTGTCTGTGTGGACACTGACTAGGGAACAGAACACAGATGTGTCGATGCTCTGGGCAGTATTTACAAACACGTCATTGGTACGGCTCTCACCGCTTCGGCCCAACAGGCAACCCGCCACGGCGCGCAGAGAAGGACTAAGGTAAAAAGAGTCTCTCCTGGAAATCAACTGTAATAAATGCCCTATTCATTGTTCCCTCATCATGCCCACATCTGAAAAGACAAAAACAACAGGTTGACAGCCAACAAGAAGAAAACAAGAACAATATTGACAGTGAAGGACAGCGTAACCTTGTCAGGGAAAAAAACCTTTTTCTTAAACAAGAAGGATGAGCCCGGCCATCTAATAGCCTAGCTACCCAATCGGCGATCCCTGTATCTAGGGTTTGAACTCAATTTTTGTCATAATTTTAAATCAATACAAAATTTTGAGATTTTTTCCTGGGCAAACCAATTCATTTAGAACTCAATATCATAGGCTTTTGACTTAATAGAAAATCTTGTACCACAGAATCTAATGTGTTTGACTGGAATTGCTTGGCCGGGTAGCTAAAATATTAAATATTATTAATTTTTGGCAATGTAATTGAATTTTAAATAGTTTTGACTCATTTAAGTGGGGGGGGGGGGGGGGACAAATTTAGTTTAAACAAAAGAAATTATGAAAAAGTAGAAACAAACCAACAAATTTCACATGTCAAAACCATGCAAAGTAGTTAGATAAGTAAATGGTATTGGTTGATTTGGTGTCTCAACTAAGTTATTTTCAGTATACATGTTTACCAAATGACCATTCACTAGGGTCATTGTTTGTATAAGATAAACAGTGTAAGCATCAGTAAAACACCCATGCCCCAAGGGCAACATGTGCCAGATCAATTGCCCCCAAGGGCATCATGTGCTAGATCAATGAACACACACGCCTTTCTAATTGTTGATAAACAGTCTGGGCCTTTGATCTACTGAAACCTGGAAATGCTAACATAAAAGCAGCAGGAACATTTAAATTCACTAACAAAAAAGGCTCATTTATCATGCTTTGAGAAAATAGTTTGTTTCAGTATGCCAAAGTTAAAACGTTGAAGTGTTTTCCAATGGTGCTTTTATGTTTTCAATAAAATTGTACAGTAAACTTTACCTCCAAATTTGGTGACAAAATGACATTACAGACAACCAATACTATAGGAAAACCACTGTCCAAAAAGGTCTGTGTGACATCACAACTGACGCAATTGACTTAAGGCCCAGTAAGAAGCTCCCGGAGGATCGCCTCTTAATAAACCTACCGAGTATTTCTCATAAAAACAAAGTAAACAATTAAATGTAGGGACTATTCATGACTATTAATTGATTAGCCATTAAAAAGAGGTGAAAAAACACTAGCCAAGAGAGGGGGGGGGAGGGTGCTGCTTGTCATTCGATTGGTATCCTTATCTGCCGACCCAGGGTGACCCTGAACAACACATACCATTGAAAAAAGACCCCTCTGCAGGAACTACTCTTTTGGAAGTTGACTCAAGTGATTAGGAAAATGGTGATTGCGACCTTATAGACAACCTTGTCACTAACCAATAATGTAGCACACTTTGAACTAATGTAATTCTTATTTCATTTAGTCCATTTTACAGTTTAATAATTCATTATCATTTTGTTTTACTGCAACTTAACGTAAGGTGCTTTCCAATAAGTATGTATGCACCTAGAGGAGTATGTTCCTGTACATATCCAATGCTTACCTGAGCCCAAGGGAGGCTGGGGGGTCTCAGAATTTTGAAAATGTGCGTGCGTGTGTACTTAATGGAAGGCCCCTTAGAAGGAAACAAATGTACTTAGTATTACTTTGGTGAACCCAGGTGAACTCACCCTAAGTGTGTAGTCCCAACTGCCAGTACAGAGCGCAGTGCCATCTGGGGAGACGCTGAGACAACTAACTCGGTTTTCGTGCCCGTACAACATAGCCACTCGATTCCCTTTCAATACGTCCCATACGTTCACCACATAATCGTTGTAGCCTCCAAAGAGAATACGGCCTGAAAGAAAAGACAAGGAATCCCTTACTGAAACAGAGTAAGCCTGACTAGGATTATAGAAGTACAATCATTATGAATTATATATGTCAATATGGTTTGTACTACAGTATTGATGTACAAAATAAAGATTGTTGATTTACATTTAACTAAGTACAAAAAACGTACAGAATAGTTACCAAATGAATGTATTAAATAAATGTCATATCTAAATGTTTTTGACAATCATGGTTTTGATCAGGAGAGAAGTATCAATTTCACTCCCATTTAGGTAGCGAATAGACACTATTGTCAACGTAAAAACACAGGAATAAACTGAAAGGCATCCATACCGCTGAGTGAGAAGTCCACTGTGTTACAACCAAAGATGATACTCTCTTTTTTGTAGCAACACACCTCACGGTCGGCCCGAAGATCGAAGAGTCGACACTAAACGAGAGAGAAGACACTTTACCCTTTAAACATACATGCTTACATCAGATATGTTAGACAAAGTGAGGCATTGGTTTCTGCACATTCCGGGGGTCTAGAAGCATGTAACAAAGGAAATATAGGAGTCCAGTAGAATATTATCTTTGCATTATGGCTTATGTTTATAAATGATCTCAAAAACTATGACGCTTATTGCAATACAAAGGCTCTGTTCGCCTTCATTTAATCTATCTGGGCACAGATGCAGGGGGAACTGAATACCCCCTCCCTCTTTGGAGGACCCCTTAACTACAACAAGAGGAGAAAATGCCATGTACATTTGCATGAATGTGTGACATTCAAATACTTAGCATATATATGCTGAACCCCCCAACTCCCTTTAAAAAGTCTTGTATCAGCCCCCGCCACCTCTACTGCACAACTATTTATACTATAAAATCGCTTGTAGAACAGATTAATCTAAAGATATTTGATAAACTTACCCCCCAAACAAGAAGCAAATGAGCTACAAAGTTCTGCTAATGCATGAGCGATGGTCGTCCCTCAATAAACTGAAGGTCTTCCTCCAACCATAAGGCTATATGGGCTATAAATAGTGACCACCACCACTACTCCTACTGTCACATGCAACTCTGGGAGGGGTTTAGGGAAGGGGCTACTACTAGGTCCATGCATGCATTGCCATGCTACTACTAGGTCCATGCATGCACTGCCATGCACCCAGTACTGAGTGACCTATCACTTACCCTCCTAGATCTGCCCACCTACAGTGGAGGTCCTAATGTGGAGGGGTGAGGGTTGATTGGCTCAAGTAGTGGTTATGTAACCCACTTCTGGTTTCTCAAACTGCCTGACTCTAACAACCATTGTAGGACAATGCCCTTCAACTGCTGAATATGACATTGTGCAACTGGTCATTAAGAACAAAGAAAATCAAATGGCTAAAGACATGACTGATTGAGGGAGTCTCCACCAGTAGCTACAATACTACATAGATACAACTAGGGACTCCCAAAAAAGAAAAAAAGCGTAAAGGCTCACCGTAGCATCGTCGGAGCCCGTAGCGATGGCGTCCCCGGTTGGGTAGAAACGAACACTGTTGATGTCAGAGTCATGGCCTTCAAACACCTGAGTGCACTGCCCCGACCGCATGTCCCACACCATGACCGTCTTATCACAGCTCTACGTACAAATTAAATACCTGGTTAACATGAAGGTTAGTACATGATACACACAAAGGCTCTGGGATTCAGTACATGTACTAGATGCGTCATTCTTGAACCTGGGCATATTGTATGATACTTCTATAAAAATCTCCTTACACTGTCTCAACTTAAGGATAGACAACTGTTGATAAAGGGTATTTTAGATAATCTCGCTTCTCTCTGTAACTACATTAGGTAACATGTTATATATCAAATGAAACATATAATATTTCTCTGTCTAATGATATATATATATATATTATGTTGATGACATGCTAAATTAATAAGGCAACTGTCAATAAAAAAGCAATTGTTTCACTTTTATTTTTCGAACATGGATTTCTCACTTATTAGAAAGTTAAAACCATAAAATTTTACCCAGGTCTCAATAACATTCGTTTCTAGGGAACCGTGTCTCAGATTTTTCATATAGACCTTAGTTTTTATTTTATGCCAAAAAACGGACAACTCTTTACCGATTTTTGTAAATCAATTTTCTAGATTTCATAAAATAAGAACTAGGACCTAAATCAAAATTCTGAAAGACGGATTCCTTTGAATGGCCTTCATCTACATACATTTGAAATTTCAAGTATGTAGGTGGAATATTAGCTGAGTAATCCTTGTTTAAAAAATAGTAGTTAAACTTAAGTTTTTCAAATTCCCGGTCCCCTTACACAGATGACAATCCTGATATATGTATATCATTCATATCAAAAGATAGGGGTTTCAATTTGATATAATTATAATGATCTATGACATATGTATGGAACTAAGGAGACCACAAAAAAACAAACATATATACTGGGGGAGCTCAAAAACATGTCAATGGAGTTACTAGTACTACTACAAACATATCCACAAGATAGACATAGTAAACTGGGAACTTACTCCTGAAGCAAAGGAGTTGCCTGATTCAGAGGGGGAGATGTCGATGCTCATGACGTCACCGGTGTGTCCATGAAAGCTCTGCATCATGGAGCCGCTCTCTACGTCCCACAGTGCGCACGTACTGTCTCCACTGCCTGTCAGTATCTGGACGGAGACCAAAGGTGGAAGGTGCTTCATTGTGGCTCACAGCATTTCACACAAGTCAAAGGGGATATGTCATCAACAATTTACTGATTTCAATAGAAAACTTCATCTAGGAGTTTATCAATAAGGTAGCTGATGTACAGGGGTATAATAAACTATTTTTATACTATTTACCTGTTGGTCAGAGTTGGTGAATTTACAACATGAGAGGTAACTGGTGTGTGTAGCGATAGCGCGTTTCTTGGCTGCCGGGTCTTCGTCCAAACTCAATGGGTACAGCGTACATTTGTTGTCCAGGCCCCTGGGAATGATTAAATAGACATTTATCAATACATATCATTTTCTCACCAAACCAGGCTTTCAGACCAAGACAGACTGGGTAGGTTTACTCCAACCTCGGGCACCACTTCTTCTGATGGAACTGGAACTGGTAGGCAATATCGACTCTCAACCTAAGACAGTCTGACTACTATGATAGTGTGTTAGATCTAACATAGTGCAAACACATAATGTTTAGTTCTGGATGTGGCCTCCAGGCCACTCTGGGACAAGCTAGACCCCTCTACCACTGATAAGCTACCAAAAACCTGCTACTTTTATTTCACTTTTACAGGACAACTGTGCTTAAACAGATGATTCCATTATTCTATCTCAACAGCTAGAGTAATAAACCCGATACCCCTTATGGAATTTGTTGATAGGTTGAAAAATGAGAAAGTTATGGACAAGTAAAATTTGCCCCTACCCTTCCCCTGAGGGGCTCCTAAACAGGTTGTGTGAATAATCTGTAATTCTCCCTACCACGGATAGCCAATTTCCTATATTGTACCTGCAGGTTAGCCTAGATCAAGGGGCATGCTGGGTAATATGTGGACAAAAGTCAAGGCTTTATTATACACATTTTCAAGAATTGTATCATTACTTGCAGAGTAACATTGTGAAAAACTAGCTATCATTATATTTTTAAATAAGTATCCATATACATTTGATATTCCTGAGCCGTTTGAAAATTGATTAATTACAGAGGGATATATATCAATTATTTGTTTATTTTCTATAGTATCCCCAGGTTTTTTGTCGACAAAATCAGTCAAAATTAGCATGCAGGTCCTTAGGGTACTGTAAATCAGCTATCCGTGGTAGGGAGAATTACGTGTGAGTGTTGTTTGAGGGGTTTGGTCATCAGGAAGGACAATGCCTGAATGGGTAACCTACAACAACTGAGAGCTGGGAACCCTAGTCTGCCACCCTCATCATCCCTCTATCTACACAGGCCTTATCTGCTGAGGGGTGTGAGGCAGACACTGACCACTGGGGTTAGAAAAAGGGGGATTAGGAAATATGTAACAGCCTACAAATCCCGACCTCCCTATATTGGATCCGATGGTAGTGACATACACCACAACACACTGCTTGTGACCACTTACCCGCAGGCGACGACTGTTCCGGATGGTCCGTACGCACACGCCATGACCCATGTCGTCGGCATGGTGACTGCATGCTCCTGCAGCAAGAAACCAAAGGAGATTTAATGAGGGAGACCCGGACCTCCTGAGGTCAGAGAACATCTCATTGACAGGGCCGCTTTCACTTTCACTTTAACCGCTCTAGTTTCCCGGGTCAGTCTGAATGGAGTTGCATTTTTCTTACTTATCTATGTGCTTGTATTCCTATAGACGTTGTGCACATGACGTCACATCTCCCTAAATGGGAAGGCCGCCATGTTGGTGATCAATGTAAATCTACTTTTATTTACAAATCTAAAGCATCTATGATTGATATTTTTATCTATTTTATCAAAAGAAAACACATTATATCATTATAAACAATTATTTTCCATAAATTGTAGATATATTTGATAGCCACGTGGGTGTGGTAACCACGTGGTGATCACCAAAATTTGGTCACGTGACCCTTTGTGCACAAAGTCTATAAAATGGTTTTACCAGCATTTTATATAATTTCTCAAAATCCCTGGGCCAGTGGCTATCAGCCAAGACTCATGTGTTTCACCTCATCCTCAAATTTGCTCTGCCCGTAATTTCTTCCAATATGAGACCAGTGAAAGTGTGAACTTACTTTATTTGTTGTGAAAGCATCCCATACTAGCAACTTTCCGTCCTGAAATTAAACAAAAAGTAGACAAGATATAGAAACAACAAGCACTATCATTCACCATATCATTCATCTATGAACATACAAAAAAGAAGATACACTTACTTATTTTGTGATAAAATCTTGTCAAAAGGATTGGCTAAACCTACATGTCTGTAATAATATACATGTGTATTGTTCAAATCTAGGATGACTAAACAAGGAAATAAGCAATGCAACTTCAAAAAGATTCAGTTTAGTGTTTGGTAAACGTACTAAACTGTACTCTTTCATTAAATGTTACTTGAACAGTTACGCTTCTTTTCTCTAAATATCTTTTTCAATTGCTCACAAACTCCTTGAATTGTATCAATGAACTTCTTCTACGGGTATTTGTTTGTTTTCCTTTTTTCCCTGACATCAAACGTATCTACATGGAGTGTTTATATAATTTACTTTAATATGGCAATCTCACTTCAATGCATCCAACAAGCATATGCTTGTATACAGAAATCTGACTGTACTACAGGTTATGTCAAGTTTGATGATGGTATATCCACCATACATGGCACTATGAAAAAGACAACATTAGCACCCAGCCGAATACCCCTTATAAAAACACTGTGGCCCCTCCCCATGGCCACACAGAGTGGGGGCCGAGTGGGTAGGGCGCCCAACTGCAGCATGGGGGTGGGGGGTAGGGGTTCGCCTCCCAATGGCAGAACTTGTGATGTGTTAACATTGTTTAAATAAGTGGCAACAGAGCAGATCACTTCCCTATTTCCCCCAGGCAAAGTAACGCACTCAGCTCTGACCATTACACGCTTTACTTTGAACTCCAACTTTCAGCCGCTCAACTGGCAAAACGTGACTTAGTCAGGCATGTGAAAGGTCATATAGCATGTAATGAGGTCATGTTGAAGGTGACCAGGGAGCAGGGATTCCCTGAGAAACTCTGGTCTCCAAGAATACCCATAGAATACCCCTCAAAGGATACCCACAGACAACTGCTCTAAGGACATCCATAGACAACCCCTCCAAGGATAACCACAGACAACCGCTCTGAGGATACCCATAGACAACCACTCCAAGGACACCCATAGGCAACCTCTCCAAGGACACCCATAGACACCGTCTCCAAGGATACCCATAGAATACCTCTCCAAGGACACCCACAGACAACCCCTCCAAGGACACCCACAGACAACCGCTCTGAGGACACCCATAGACAACCCCTCCAAGGACACCCACAGACAACCCCTCCAAGGACACCCATAGCAACCCCTCCAAGGACACCCATAGACACTGTCCCCAAGGACACCCATAGACAACCCCTCCAAGAATACCCAGAGACAACCCCTCCAAGGACACCCACAGACAACCGCTCTGAGGACACCCATAGCAACCCCTCCAAGGACACCCATAGACAACCCCTCCAAGGACACCCACAGACAACCCCTCCAAGGACACCCATAGCAACCCCTCCAAGGACACCCATAGACACTGTCTCCAAGGACACCCACAGACAACCCCTCCAAGGACACCCATAGCAACCCCTCCAAGGACACCCATAGACACTGTCCCCAAGGACACCCACAGACAACCCCTCTAAGGACACCCATAGACAACCCCTCCAAGAATACCCAGAGACAACCTCTCCAAGGATACCCATAGACAACCTCTCCAAGGACACCCACAGACAACCACTCCAAGGACACCCACAGACAACCTCTCCAAGGACACCCATAGACACCGTCTCCAAGGACACCCATAGACAACCTCTCCAAGGATACCCATAGACAACTTCTCCAAGGAGACCGACAACCCCTGAAAGGACACCCACTGACAACCCCTCAAAGGACACCCACAGACAACTGCTCTAAGGACACCCACAGACAACCCTTCCAAGAATACCCACAGACAACCTCTCCAAGGATACCCACAGACAACTGCTCTAAGGATACCCATAGAATACCTCTCCAAGGACACCCACAGACAACGTCTCCAGACACCAACAGACAACCGTTCTAAGGACACACATTAACAACCTCTCGAAGGACACCCACAGTCAACTGCTCTAGGGATACCCATAGAATACCTCTCCAAGGAAACCCATAGACAACCCCTAACTCACCCTCATTCCAATACGTCCAATATCCTTCATCTATTTCAGTACCTCAATGATCGCTAAGTCACCCCTTACCCAGTCTGCCACCTTCACACCCTAGAGTATCTAGACTAACCCATGCTACATCCACTGTCGTTTATGCTTGCTAAAACACTAGATCAAAGCCAGCCAATTTCACCCTCTAGGGGGTTTTACCTGTAAGCCTACCTCGTCAGATTCAGTGTTATATAAAGCCCTTAACAATAATCAATAGAGGAGACTACACATCACCAGTCCTTAAAGATCTGTAGACATCTCAATCACTTAGGTGCATGAACGTGTCTGATTGAGATCCACAATCCAGGAGACACCAATATTCTGTACTCATAAACTATTTGACACGATTTATCTGAGCTGGGATCAATATGCAGTGGAAAGTGTGTTTTAATTTATACCTGCAATATGTGACCTGTAGGGATAAACTATTGCGAGGTATAAACCACCC
Organism: Lepidonotus clava; assembly: GCA_936440205.1. Taxonomy (NCBI): domain Eukaryota; kingdom Metazoa; phylum Annelida; class Polychaeta; order Phyllodocida; family Polynoidae; genus Lepidonotus; species Lepidonotus clava. The sequence continues at coordinate 476,934 of OW387139.1, forward strand.
CTTACAATCACTATCAGGCAGGGATTTTCATTGGCTCTCTTATGCTTCAGAACATTAGTCAATGTGTCTAGGGGTAAACACTTCATATCATGAGTGGAGAGTGGTGAAAAGAAGAGATCCCAAAATAACTCCCTCGGATGGTGATGTCTAAGCTGCTGGTACAGTATGAATTCCCATACAAATAACTCCCTCTCATCGACCCCATTGTTATAGCGGCCCCGGTTACCTTACGTAACACCCAGCTTGTGTCCACACCTGACGGAGCCAGGCTGCAAACATTCCCAACCCACACACAGCACTATGCAGCCTTAGTTTGGCCTGTGTCCACTAACGTCAGATACTTCCAGAGATCAAGGTTGGGGTTTTGAAATGAAGAGTCCTTGGTATGTGCCAAGGGGTCAAATTATGGTAGCAGGCATGATTATTTAGTTCTAAGACCAAGGTATGGGAAGCCAGCACCTGTTTGGTGGAGATGTAGAAAAGGAGTGGGGGTGGGGATGGGGGTGGGGGTACATTGGGTAGGGGTAGGGATGGAAGGGGTGTGGGTGGGGGTGGATGGGTATAACTCAAGGTGCAATAAATTGATGAAGACATCCTGAAACTAGGCTGAATTGACTCAGACTCCAATAACACAGACACAGTTTTTTCTCCTCCTGCAGCTCTGAACAGGTCTCCAACTAAAGAATCCTCGGTCACCAAATGTAAACTTGGTACTGGATGAAAAAATAGAATCATGGAGAAATAGCAGTTTATGTTCACTGGTCTCTCCTATGACCTCTGACCTAAATATATAGCCTTGGACTGATAAAATCGATTTGAATTATATACTGAACTCAGAAACCACTCTGTACAATGACTTGGACGGTTGTATACTAGATTTGAGGTTGTCAGTTTTTATGGTTTTTATGTAAGGAGGGTGTTTTACTGTATGTTGATGCATGCTTCCTGTATGTAGACCCCGCAGTGTATTGAATGGAGCTGCACTAGCTGGTTATCCTGACACCTGCGTTTCCTAGCTACATGGTTGCTAGGATGACAATAGTTATGACATGCAATGATGAGTAAACGACCTGCAGTTCTGTTACAATTTCTAAGGGAGTTTCTTGATAAATGATATGCCCTTGTACATTATGTATTGATATTATTAACTGATGCAATTTTTTTTTTTTTTTTTTTTTTTTTTATTGTGAAAACATCATTCAGGGTTACCCCTGGTCTTCCATGGAGACTACTATAGTAAGTGCACAGTAGTGCAGTTGGCCAAGTGAGTAGTGGATGCATACCTAACTAAGTTATTCATCAGGGCCAGCAACCCAGTCAGTAATCGATGCATACCTTACAATGTTATTCATCAGGGCCAGCAGCGCAGTTAGTAACGAATGCATACCTTAGAGCACAGTGAATAGTGGATGCATACCTTACAGCACAGTGAGTAACAGATGCATACCTTACAGCAAAGTGAGTAACAGATGCATACCTTACAGCACAGTGAGTAATGGATGCATACCTTACAGCACAGTGAGTAACAGATGCATACCTTACAGCACAGTGAGTAACAGATGCATACCTTACAGCACAGTGAGTAACGGATGCATGCCTTACAGCACAGTGAGTAACAGATGCATACCTTACAGCACAGTGAGAATTTGATGCATACCTTACAGCACAGTGAGTAACGGATGCATACCTTACAGCACAGTGAGTAACAGATGCATACCTTACAGCACAGTGAGAATTGGATGCATACCTTACAGCACAGTGAGTAATGGATGCATACCTTACAGCACAGTGAGAATTGGATGCATCCCTTACAGCACAGTGAGTAACAGATGCACACCTTACAGCACAGTGAGTCACAGATGCATACCTCACAGCACAGTGAGAATTGGATGCATCCCTTACAGCACAGTGAGTAACAGATGCACACCTTACAGCACAGTGAGTCACAGATGCATACCTCACAGCACAGTGAGTAACGGATGCATACCTTACAGCACAGTGAGCACAGTGAGCAATGGATGCACAGTGAGTAATGGATGCATACCTCATAGCACAGTGAGTAACAGATGCATACCTTACAGCACAGTGAGTAACGGATGCATACCTTACAGCACAGTGAGTAACGGATGCATACCTTACAGCACAGTGAGTAACGGATGCATACCTTACAGCACAGTGAGTAACGGATGCATACCTTACAGCACAGTGAGAATTGGATGCATACCTTACAGCACAGTGAGTAATGGATGCATACCTTACAGCACAGTGAGTAACGGATGCACACCTTACAGCACAGTGAGTCACAGATGCATACCTTACAGCACAGTGAGAATTGGATGCATACCTTACAGCACAGTGAGAATTGGATGCATACCTTACAGCACAGTGAGTAACGGATGCATACCTTACAGCACAGTGAGAATTTGATGCATACCTTACAGCACAGTGAGTAATGGATGCATACCTTACAGCACAGTGAGTAACGGATGCATACCTTACAGCACAGTGAGAATTGGATGCATACCTTACAGCACAGTGAGAATTGGATGCATACCTTACAGCACAGTGAGAATTGGATGCATACCTTACAGCACAGTGCGGCCGGGTGCACGATTTTGGGGGGCATGCACCAACAATGTGTACAGTTTTAATGATTTATATAATACCTACATATTAGGAGGGTGCACTGACCAAATTTTGGGCGCACACCTTGAGGAGTTGTGCATCCGGCAAGTGCACAAGAAAAAAGCTTAATTTCCGATACTGCTTATGCAGCTGTGCGTCAGGGCCAGCAGCACAGTGAGTAACATCTAATACCGCTGAACTTTATAGCATGGTTACATTCAGTTTGTTTTTGTTTAAAAAAATTAGTAATACAATAAAAGGAAAACTAGTTGAGGATGGCTGTGCGATGTAAACCACTCTATATACTAGAAATCGATTTGTGTATGTGGCTATGGGTGTTTTAAATCTGATGCTACAGCTTAAAAGAATTTTTTATATATATATATATATATATATATATACTAGAAATCTAAAGATATTAAGTATTTTCCTTCTTTTAATAGTCTTATGAGCTCCAGTTACTAGCCGCATACTGACCATGAACCTGCCTGTGAAATGTAAATCCCATGTCGGGATGGTGTGTGCTGCTGTCAGCACCCGCTGCCTGCACGAGGCAACATGGAGCACAAGGCCAGCGCCTCCAGAATATGTGCATGCACCCGATGGTCTGTACAACCTCCACATGCTGCCCACCTGTACAGTATGAGTTTAAGTCTGTTCTACCCAGTACAAATGTTATGGCCATGCCATATCAACGATTTTTTAAGCTGCCAACCTGTACAGTATGAGTTTGTCTGTTCTACCCAGTACAAATGTTATGGCCATGCCATATCAACGATTTTTTAAGACATTGTGGTGCAAAAGAATAGTACATTTTAGTAAAAATGTGTCTCATTTTGAAATTAGGATTGTGCCATAGTCACACCCTATTTGTTCCTGATATTATCCCTGCTTACCTGTGAACTGCTGACGTTATATTAGGTGGGGTCCGCGGGGATAGAGGCCCCTGCGCCCTCCCTAAATCTGACATACCTGTTTATGATAAGGTGCACCTTACCTGTGAACTGCTGACGATGTGTCGTTTGTCGGAGCACCAGTCCATGCAGAGCACCTTGCCCTGGTGCCCTTTGAGAACCCGCCGCGACTTGACGTTAAACTGTGTCAGACTGTCCAGCTTCTGCGCCACCACCGCCACTGTAAGGCACAAGGGGCAGGGTAAGAGAAGGAAGGTGTACATTAGGTTAATAACAACAACCATGTTCATTAGAAAAACAGATAAAAAATAAAAAAGAGGAAACAGAAGGGAAAACGAAATATTCATAAATAGTTTCCCATTTATCAAAAAAAAAGAACTGAAAATCAGGCGTATCACTACCAGTCACTGAGGGTTATTTCAGCAGAAAATAAAGACATAACTGTCAATAATAATAAGGTAATAAATGTTAATAATTCAGAGGAGGCACTGCTCACTGATGGTTTTTGAACAAAGGCAACCTCATAGTCAGGGCGACTGGTTTTCCCCAGAACAAAATTAAAGCTGGCTCTTTACGGAACCTAGATTTTGCATGTTACACCTACTCCACTGGCCCCCGGTGGGGATACAGGGGTGGGGCCATGTTCCTGGGAAGAAAAGGCCCCCAGTAGCCCCTGCGGATCGTAAAAGGTGATGACAGAGGGACCCAGCACTGACCAAGTGGTCAGCTGGATTTGATTTTAAGGTGGTGTCTTGGTTTACTAGTAGTAGTAGTAGTAGAACTTTTATTGACAGTCTAAAAAGTCATGATTGACTTATGTGTCATTTTTACAATCTCCCAGTTCAAGCTGGGGTTAAAGTGACTGCATTAGCAGTAACGTATTTACAGTGACTAGGTCTACATGAACAAAAACACAGCTTATCTCTAACATATATACAAAATATAGTTATTTGACAGTGGTAGTACAAGCATGAGTGTCAAATAGCCAACATTTCAATAAACACATCAGATTTTGTGACTAGGCTGAGTGCACCATATGACAGACTATGGTTGAAATAGTTAGTTAGTTAGTAACATTGGAGCACCATTTGCATATATTTTGGAACATTGGAACGTAGGCAAGATATATTTAGGCAAGATATATTTGGGACAGACATTAAGAATTTATCTGGTGAGGTTTTAGACGGTGTCATTTGATTTGTTTTGAGCTATGCCCTTTTAGTGCATTGTTAATCAGTTTACATCAAAAAAGATTTCCAGGTTTTCATCCCCTGATGTTTGCCAACCCTGTCACTGTTAAGTTAATAGGGATACATTATTAAGGGATTTACATTAAAGAGTTTATGGGAGACACTCCCGGCTATTCTGAAGTCAACCTCCCCCTCCCTCAGCTACGGTTGGGTAGCCACAGAGGCCACCTTCCCACCACTGACTGAGAGATGGTGAGGCCCTGTCGTGAGGCTTAAACTTTGAAAGGATCGAACAGAGTTGGTTCGGTCCTCTACCAGTAAAGGCACTCAAAATTATCAACCTAAAGTCATATTCAAAATTATATTTTCAAAAGTAAAAAGCATTCGTTGTGATCACAGCTAACCGTGTCTTAAACCTATCAGCTTGTGTTGAGTTTTCCCTTACCTCTTTATCTTAAACATACAATATCAGAGAAGCGAAATAAACTAAAGATTACACATAGAAAAATCATCCTAAACAATACATACATCATTAAACTTTACATCACCCTAATCTCATAGATATGATCACCAAAGATTGTCAAAGTCAGAACACATGTCTGAAGAGTCAGAATTCATCCTCACTTGTTTATGAAGTGAAAATGACCCTAGCTGTCAGTGCGGCATAAATCATGCACTCCTATGGAAAAATAAAGTACTAACTTCCATATAAATTGGTCTATCAGCTTTGTCCACTGGTTGCCACCTTTCATACCTATCTATTTGCGTTGGAAAAAAAAGAGATAAAAAACTTTTTGGAATAATCTAACCTACTGCCTTACTCAGTTTCTGGTTGATCATTTGCCCTTTAATTTTTGGGGGAGCAGGAGAGTGACAGCTCAATAATAAGTGTGTGAAATGCGAACGTGTGGATATCTATGAAACATGCATGGGTTGTGCCAGACATGCTCATCAATTTATCATACATGTTTTCATAGAGAAACTTCAAGCGCCTAAATCATGGAAAATGTTTTCAATTTCGTTAGCACTGAGTGAAAATTTGACTGCCACTGGAAAGAACCAAGTTGGCTGGATCAATGTAAGAATGCCAGAGGCAGAGTGGACAGGCTTGTTGTTTAACAACATAGCTGTCACAAAACGCCCCGCCCCTTTTGAGTAGTTGTAAACACACATTTATTTTGACCACATGTTAACAGACTGCAGTCAAGGAATAACAGGGGGTCCTGTAGTGGCTGCCCTGTAGTCTCTCATAGTGTATAACATCAGACAGAAGGTGTTCTGTGCCCGTCGACAGGCCGTCCCTGCCCCATCTGTCCCCGTCACCGCGGCCACTCGTCGACCTAACGTCCAAACCCACCAGTGTCAACCCAACAAGTCACAGATTCCTCGTCTACCACCCAACCGATCGCCACCAAATCTTTACTTACGGTCAACATCACAGAGCTTTTCCTTTTCCTCGGCTAATTTTTTCTTTAGGGTTTCTGCTTCTCGAGATAAAGCATCAATTGAGTCTTGTTGATTGTCAACCCGCAATCCCTCTGTCGCCATTTTGGATAATTTGACAACAAAGGGGCTCGATAGGGCAACCTGGTTTAAAATCCGAGGTATTTTGGGGGAATAAAAAGCATTACTAACAAAACGAAAACAGTGGTTTTTACTCGCTTTTCCAATTGATAATTACTGGTCGAGTCTTTGATGTAATCCAGCTAAGTTTTACTTGTAAAACTCCATGTAAACCCGTTGTTTCAGAGTTTGACAGTTGTCGTCTGTGCCGACCCTGACGGGTCTCCTCCCGGCCGTGACGTCACGACCCTCGGGAAACTTCGGCCAACTTCGGAATCTGAACCAAAATCACAATTTCCAACAATAAAACTCCGGGTCAACTATCTTTATCCATATGTTTTCCAGCTTTTACATTATTTTGATAAATTGTTAGGTTTTTCTTAACGAACATTTGATATTTCTTTCCCGTGTTGCCTTGGGGCTGTGTCACGTGATCAGACGTGTCACTCTTCAGGCCTATATTTGCTCTCTTTGAGACGTTTAACGCCCCAAACCTCGGCCCGGAGAGTGTAGGAGTGCCCTTCCTGCTTAGCTCGCCAAGAGGAGACCACGAAGAAGCTCAGGGGCCAAACTCCCCTGACATTTTCTTGTTTTTGTTTCTTATAGGTGGTTTCTTGCACCAGTAGAAAGTGTAGAATTCGTGATGATGTTTCGCATTGGCACTATAGTGGTTGTGTTCTCGATCTGCAGCTTCGCGACTCACGCGCAAGGTAGGTTTCGGTGGTCGGGCCGTCGGCCATGACACCCCGTCCCCAGCTGATCCCAGGCCCAACCCCCTCTTATTTATTGTGTGTTTACTCCGTTCACAACGGAACTTCGCCTCATTTCACACCTACAAATCCATCGTTACATTTCACGTTATGTTACTGTAGCCCTGATTTGTTAATAATGCGTGTTTTCAGAGTAATATCTGCCCTTCATCACTAGTATTCTGTGAAAAATAACATGAAATAACAGTGAGACTGAGAGTCGGTGCGAGATGAGGCAGGGAGGAGTGCCAAGTTATCAGAGATGTGGTTTCAGCGTGATATAATTGCTGATGTGGTTCCCATGTTGCCAGAGCAGATGTGCTGCTTCCTATATGTAGCTATGTATACTTATATTTCTGCATTTTCGTTTAATTCAATTATGCAAGTGAGGTAAACTATCAAAATGACGTAATAGGTGCTCTGCTGTGAAGTGTGGTGAGTAACGTTACCAACCACACAGGGTAAATGGCAAAAAACAAGAAAAAAGAAAGACAAAAAATCCTTGACATGGAAAACACTGGGAATTTGCATTTTTTTCCCCAACACACAGGGAATTTCACTTGGCCAAGTTTTGAAATTCCTGATTCAAGATATTATGTAAATTACTTCTTATTGTTGGCTTGTCCAAAAGAAATTCTGCACGCACAGGCTTTTAAATTTGAACAACTTGCTGGATATAACTCAGGGAAAAGTTGCTGTGGGACAGGGAGGTCTCATAGAAAACTCAGGGAATTTGAAAATGGAATTTTGGTTGGTACTCTGGTATTCAGAGAGTTAGGCCTAAAGGTAATCCTGTTTTCAACAGGCACAACCACAACCTCTTTTTTTTTCAGATAGGTTAGGGCGCTAGGGTGTTATGTATCTCAAAGTTAAAAGCAGAATGTAAAAAGACATGTAAAAAAGTGATTATTTTAGGGGGAAGAAGGGATACGACGAGAGCTCAAGTCCAATTAGATTGAAATGTATATGTGACAGTTTTCACAGAAATACCTCTTTTCTTTTGTATATAACATGAAAAATATATTTTTACTTTGATTAGAGTTCTATACCTCACAGCATGTGATATCTGAGGCTGACGTTCCCTTACCTCTCTTATCTAGTGAAGGGAACGTAGTTAACCAGCTGCCAAGGTAGGGGAAAGTAGAGTCTCAGTTTAGGACTTCTGCCTGGGATTTAGAGAAAAAGGGGTTTCCAGTGGTACATGGGCCATTTGATAGTCTGTGGAAAATTTAATATCAATTTCTCATGGGTTAAAGTTTTCTTTCGTGCTTTTCCATGCTTATCTCAGATTTCTTGTTGACGTTTGTATACAGAATCTGAGATGCATGCGCCACCAAGTAGTTTTCCCTGAGCGTTGACTGTCCTGTCCTCCTCCACAGATTGGTAAAAATGTTGGGATCTGAGTGAAATAAGAGTAATCTATCATTCAGTGATCATCAGTGAATCCTTTTATCGTTGTGAGGGTGCCTGTGGTGGTCATTGTGCGTTTTGTGGTGTGATCCCTGAGTCCAGAGGTGAACTCGCCCTATCTCCCTGATTGTGGCCTTATCATAACACTGTCCCGGGTCCTGGGAGAGTGAATGGGTCTGTCCGAGTGGGGCCTTATCCAGAGGTGAGAATCCGTCCTCTCCTCCTGGTGTGGACTTGAACCCCCAACATGGTTGAGTGTGAGAGGAACAATTCACAAATCCCTGATTATAAACGAAGGTCTACATGTGTATTAGAGTTAGTGTTTGAAAATTATCTGAATATTGAGTAAAGGAATCATGTTTGTTGATCTGAGCTTAAGTTCTGATTACTGAATAACTTTTGGGAATTTTTGGTTTTAAAAGGGAATGGCCACTCAGTGTCTTAGTTGGACACTTTTGCGTTGGCCACCCGTACAGAGTGAAACATAACGTCGGGCTTATACCCATAGGTGTTAGATTTATAAGTAGCAGGGACTGGATACGCAGCACTACAGTACAGAAACAGGGTTGTGTACGATTTCCGATTCTTGTCTGATTTCATAATCAGAATACGTGTTTAATAACATTTTTCTCAGATTTTTCTGTGCAGTTGATAATTTTTTTAGAACTGTCTAAGAAACAGGAACCCCTTTTACGTAAGGTATTATGGGCTACCTCTGCTAGGTGAATTGGCTACCTGTACCACTCCCCCCCCCCCCCCCCCCCACACACACACACACAGAGTGGACCCCCTATCCAGGGCCGATTAGGGTAATCAGGTGGAGATAAGGCTGATAGCAGGCCGCTACCTGAGGCTGATAGTGGTCACAGACTACCTGAGGCTGATAGTGGGCACAGACTCTATTGTCGCCGTCAAGCACCGCTCTGGTCAAGGGGCCCGGCTAGAACGTGGCACGTCTTCACAATGCCGTAAACTAGAATATATTATGTTTTGTAACAACAAAGTTTAACGTACAGTGTCTGGCAGATACACTTATCTGTTAATAGAATCAATAGCCTTTAATATGTGGGCGAGGGTACATAGAAAGTTAGCCGGGTGCACACAATTCAAACACAATGTACCCGGCGAGTACCAAATTTAACTTGCACAAACGAATACGAATGCTTTATTCACAACCATCAGGGCAAATGAATTTTTACAAGTACAGAATAAAATTACAAAATAACATTATTATTCAGTGCAAGACTTGGGTATTGACTATGGTGAGTTTTCTTACCAAATGCTGATGTTTGTAGCGTGGCTAACGTTCACATGTATCGCTATACTCCAACAATTAGCACTCTTGGCTGACGTGTTTTGCACGTGAACAGCGCACTCTCACCTCTGGCCAGGTCACCCTATTATATTCCCTGCCCCTGGATTGGCACACCTTGCCGTATTGGCTCCAGAGAGAGTTTGGTTGAGGTGAAGTCAAGGTGAGGAGCGCCCTGCCACGCTCTGCTGACCCCGGCTTTGGAGGCTACCCGTGCCCAGATCGTATCAGTCAGACTCACGATGGCACGTTGGAAAGGCCTTTAGCTGGGAAAATGCCCATTAATATCAAAGTTAAAGCTGCCCGTGTCGAGCCTCAGAGGTCGTATTGGCGAGAGGCAAGGGGGGGGGGGGGCATGATAGATAAGGGGAGGACTTGGATAATGCCCATTAATATGACAGGACTCAGGACTATTCAGGCAGACATGGTTTCACAGAGAGTTGGTCAGAGAGTGAGGCGACCGGTGGGAGGGAGGTTTTACAGAGAGTTGGTCAGAGAGTTAACGGCCAGTGGGAGGGAGGTTTTACAGAGAGTTGGTCAGAGAGTGAGGCGACCAGTGGGAGGGAGGTTTTGCAGAGAGTTGGTCAGAGAGAGAGGCGACCAGTGGGAGGGAGGTTTTGCAGAGAGTTGGTCAGAGAGAGAGGCGACCAGTGGGAGGGAGGTTTTACAGAGAGTTGGTCAGAGAGAGAGGCGACCAGTGGGAGGGAGGTTTTACAGAGAGTTGGTCAGAGAGAGAGGCGACCAGTGGGAGGGAGGTTTTACAGAGAGTTGGTCAGAGAGAGAGGCGACCAGTGGGAGGGAGGTTTTACAGAGAGTTGGTCAGAGAGAGAGGCGACCAGTGGGAGGGAGGTTTTACAGAGAGTTGGTCAGAGAGTGAGGCGACCAGTGGGAGGGAGGTTTTGCAGAGAGTTGGTCAGAGAGTGAGGCGACCAGTGGGAGGGAGGTTTTACAGAGAGTTGGTCTGAGAGTTAACGGCCAGGTTATGTGCACCCAACAACTACACCGTTACCCGGAATCAGTGTCAATAGATGGAACGTTTTTTGTTTGTTTTTTAAACATGTATATTTACCCAGGTCAGGAAGAAGTACGTTGAAGATCCTGTCTTCCCTCATGTTTGGTGACGTTTTTGTTGTCAGCTGACAGTGACTTGACGTATCTCTCCTTTTGTCCCAGAGGACACCTCGTCAGCAATAAGACTACGTCTCGGTCAATGAGCACAGTCACTGAAAAGGGGGAGGGTTACTATTATTTACATCACCGGTTTAAACTACAACCCACCCCCCTCTCCTCGACTCAGGCATTGACAATTTGGAACACTTTATGACGTATAGACTTGCCTTTTTGCGTTTCCTATAGAAAATATAGACAGAGGCACACAATATGCCTAATATTAAATATGTACTGCCAAGCGCCTCCCCACTGCTGGGATTGAGCATGTCGCCGAAGGCGGTGGTGGGGTTTGGGGTAGGGGGTTATATACCCGCTGAGCTGGGTAAGGGTGCATTCTCAGAACCCTAACACATGATAAGGCCAAAATAAGGTTATCGAGTTCAGGTTTCAATGGTCCAAAAACATCGGTCGACAGGTCCTTCAGACGGCTGCTGCTGCAGTGATTCCTAACATCTGTTAAGTACATTTGTTGGGAATGGAAATGATTAGATGATGCTGATTTGCTAATTTTAGTAGAGTTTTAATTATTGTCTAAAAGACAATCGTTGAAAATATGTTAAGGTAGGCCTAAAAAATTAGGGTCAGTCGGGAAACCTGAGCACTTTTTTTCTTTTTTGCCTTAGATGTTTTTATATTGCCAACATTTCTTAGAAATATTTATGTCTCGTCAGCGTAGTCTCTCAATTATCTTTATCAAATGAATTCTAAATCTTTTTAAACCACTGTGTAGGGCCAGCAGTGAGAACGTCAAACACCATCACCCGTCGGGGATCGGAGGCCGGGGGTCGTGTTTACGGCTACACGTCTTAGTGAGAGATCAGGCGCTGCTTTATTGTACTGCACGGGGGGGAGGGGGGGGGACACTCTGGATGTTACCACCCAGCTCGCTTGATAATGCAGACTGTTCAGAGCACGTAGTGAGGTGTCTATACTCTAAGACTTTAAGAGTCCCACACAGTGCAGGCCGCTGCTGCACATGTCACGGCGTAGACTGGATGCCTGAAGTCCTTAGGCCGAGAGCTGTTACAGTCATTACAGGTCTGAAAGCCCCCTGGGATATTAACTGAGTCCAAGAAATTAAAAGGGAACTACTTTTATACTGTTGCAGCATAAAACTGTTTTGACCATTAGAAATACAGTCTGTATTGCAATTCAAATAATTTATCACGCCCAAGAACGTTGTTTTTGTGTGAAGTCTGTCACTTTAAATCTTTGCTGATAAACTTGGTATTGGTATAAACGTTGGTATAAACATGGAATTGTGTCATATTCATCATGCTGGCCATCTCCTTTGCGGATTTGCGGGGGGGGGGGGTGCATGTCCTAGGGGTCGGACCCGACTCCTTACACCCTTGCAGTCCTTGCCGCTAGATGCCTGTCAATGTGGGCAGAGGTCACTTCCATCATGATGGGAGTATTTCATCAGAGTGCCGCGTCCTTGGGGCTGTCCGGTAAAGGGCACAGTGCATCGTTCAGTACCCGGATGTACCCTGAGATCCCCACTGGTGTCCTTGGTTAAAGGGTATTAGTATTATACTGTACTCACGGCCAAGTCCGCCAGACGCTCAAACTATTATGTAATAGCTAATCTGGGTCAGAACAACATGAGCTGTGATACGATTCTGTCAGGGAGAATTCACACATATTAAAAGACAAATTTGTGGTTTCGCATGTGTAAATCACTGCAAATTGCCAATTTCAAACAATTATATCACTCCTTCCCGCGAATTTTTTGGTGAAATCATCGTATTGCGCCGATATCGCGGCTCAAAGTCGAGTAGTGTAAAAGGTGAAATAAAAAGGGCCTTTAACAGTCTGAGAGTTGTAGAATTGGAGGTTAGGTGTTTTTTGTCGGGGTCTGTGTGACATTAGTCAGGGGTCGGTTGGCCGCCCCCCGGGCCCGCGATTCACACGCCCCGTAGGAGTCAAAGGATGGTTTTGTACATTTAGGGCATCAGATTAGTAGCTGCTCATTTGTAAAATGATAAACAATTTGTCCCCTATGTTTCGAAGTAACTGCAGTTTGCCTGGTCCACATCCTCTCCTGGTAGTCAGAATAGGCCCTATTTCTGTCTGTTTTAAACGGGTTAATTGCGTCATTTTGTCATTTCTTGGTTTCCCCCAGAGAAGGTTTCATAGTTCTGATGACTGTCGTTTGTGTACAGGACTTTGTTATAATTATGACAGTGTAGAACAGGGGACAGGGGACAGCTCCCCCCACAAGGTCGTGCTCCTGCCTCTCAGACGGAGGACGTCATGTTTAAAGACAAGGGCGTACTTCTCCTGCTAGTCAACTTATGTTATTCCCGAGTAAAACACAAGTGTTATGTGTCATATTCATCATGCTGGCCATCTCCTTTGTGGATCCGGGGTGGGGGGGGGGACCTAAATCAGCATGTGGCGCCCCGCTTGTTACCAGGATTAAACATACACTGAATAGTGGATCTAGTAACCAATGACCCACTGATTCACGTGATACATCAGATATCGTACAGGGTGTAAACAACAGACGGTTACAGGGTCCTCACAGCTCTGGGAAAACAGGGAAACTAAACGACAGATGGTTATAGGGTCCCCACTGCCCAGGGAAAACAGGGAAACTAAACGACAGACGGGTAGAGGGTCCCCACTGCCCAGGGAAAACAGGGAAACTAAACGACAGACGGGTAGAGGGTCCCCACTGCCCAGGGAAAACAGGGAAACTAAACGACAGACGGTTATAGGGTCCCCACTGCCCAGGGAAAACAGGGAAACTAAACGACAGACGGGTAGAGGGTCCTCACAGCCCAGGGAAAACAGGGAAACTAAACGACAGACGGTTACAGGGTCCCCACAGCCCAGGGAAAACAGGGAAACTAAACGACAGATGGTTATAGGGTCCCCACTGCCCAGGGAAAACAGGGAAACTAAACGACAGACGGTTACAGGGTCCCCACTGCCCAGAGAAAACAGGGAAACTAAACAACAGACGGTTACAGGGTCCCAACGGCCCAGGGAAAACAGGGAAACTAAACGACAGACCGTTAGAGGGTCCTCTTACAGGGAAAACAGGGAATCTAGACGACAGACAGGGTTCTCACAGCCCAGGCAAAAAGAATCCCTGGCAGGAAAAACACAGGGAATTTGAAAATGAAATTTGAGTGGGGAAGTTTCACATGAAGCTTCACATGAATACATCTGATATGTCTAAGGCGAAAAGTCTAAGGGCTTCGGGGATGTGTACCTGGGGGTTAAGTGAGTGAGAACTCGGCTTAAAAAGGCCCTCACTGCTGGCCGTGGTCTTAGTAATCCGCTTAACGAGGTCTAATTGGGTGAGGGTCTTCTAATTAGGTCAGGCTGGTCTAATTAGGTCAGGCTGGTCTAATTAGGTCATGGTGGTTAGTGTCGGGCGCTGCTCACTTCACGGTTAGTAGTAGTCCCAGACAGAGGGACCCCTGATGTCGACGAGACACGCGGAGGGACTGGGAAGACTTTAGAGATTGTCTAATTGGTTTGGGCATAATCTGCGTGGTGGTGAGGCGAGCAAACCGTGACGAGTAGAACTGAGAACGTTAAGGTGAGCTCCCAGGGTGAGCTGAGTGTATCACAGAGTGACGCAGGGGTTAGAGCGGGCAGCCGAGGTCGGCTGTGGGGGGGGGGGGGGGTGTACAAAACGAGAAAGGGGAATAAATCTGAGTGAACGAGGCTACGTTGTCAACTCGATAACATCTGAGTGACTAGCTGTTGATTTATCGAGCTGAGAACGTAGCCTGGTTTCTGTCGCAGTCGATCCGAATCCCCACAGGGAGCCTTCCATTTAGTACGTGCGCACATTACCAAACATCTCAGACCCCCCCCCCCCCCCCCATCCCGCCTTGATGCGTACATCCATAATGGAAAGCCTCCAGGTGGGCAGACGTCAACCCTGTGTACTTTGCCTACTCCGGGCTGAGGGCAACCAGAAAACGCTACTGGGCTACTCTACTTAGGGATCCCAAATGCCCAGTTGACAGATTAAAATTCACCACCACTACAGCAGGCCCCCGTGTCCGTGTCATAGGGGTGTAGTGTGGGGGGGGGGGGGGGGCAAAGGGCACAGATCCCCTGGTGATGGGGGTGGCTGAGGTGCATTCTGGGAGCCCAGGGGGCGCCACGTGTCCCTGTCAACACGACCAATCATTTAAGTGAATACATTTAAACAATTATACCAACAGCAAAACAATCCCCCCCCCCCTCCAGCACCGATGCCTGGTGTGGTGTGTTTACAAATACCACCAGTAGAGTTTAGCCCCCATGGAGAGCCAGTAGAGCAGAACGACCCGTTAATAAATAAAAGTCGACACGGCCGAGCCTGGTGACAGGTCGGGGCTGGTTAGAACCAGCCTCGGCCAGAACCCAGCTGGGGAGGGGGGTCAAAAACAAAAAAACGGTAATGTTATACAGTAAATATTATGTATTTAGACTTTTAAAACCACGTGTTTGTTGTCATCCATGAGGGATCAGTCACAACACCTGATGTTTAAATGGCATGAGTGGTTTGTCAAAATACAGGTCTGCGTCGTTAATGTATGTGTGTTATTTGGGAGTCAGGGTGTCGGGGGTGACGGGGGGTCCGTAACATTTAAAGACAATCAATACAATACAATACAATACTGTTTATTCACAGCCCTTGTTGGGGCAAAGGAAAGAGATCGGATGTAGCCGATAGATACATGGCCTCACCGGTGAACAATAATATAGTTTTTCACTCTTAAATCACAAATAGCTGATTAGCTCTTTGAGAACTCACAAATGGCTACTAATACTACTAAACTATCCATCACATGGAGAAGTGATGATTTTCTTAATTCTATTTCCGACTTTTTCTCTGTCCCCAGCTCACATCCCTGTACATAGGTCTGATTCGGGCTCCCAGTAAATTGCAGTGATATAATGGTATATAGCGGTGGCAGAGGTCCAACCCATGGGTCGGCCAAGTACAGGCACAGTGGGAGAAGTAGAATTATGCACCCGGCAGAGGGATATAATCCAGATGACTGTGCACTGTTACTAGCTATAATCATGTGGTTGGCAGCGACATTCTGCACCCTCAGTGATATAAGGCTATCTATTCAATTGAAGAAAATGCGCATCTGCTGGGTGCACACTTTCAAAATTCACGCACCCTGCCGAAACAATCATGCATCTTGGGTGCAGGGTGCACCCTTAATTGTGTACACTGATTAAGTATGTTTGTGCGCCATTCGGTCGCACAGGCTTAAAAAAAGGTGCGCTCGGGACTTTTTCCATGCACATCCCCTGGGCTGATATATAGAGATGAATATCAACTGGGAAAACCTTCACATACAGGGCGCCCAGCATCAGACATGTGCGTCCCGGGTGTACCAGTGATTTTAAACACTGTCTTGTGGTCCTGCTTTGTACTTGTTCTGTTTGTACAGAGACTGTTCATTCTGTGTTAAACCCTAGGTGTGTTTCACCTTTTACTAAATCATCACAAAACACAGTACTTCTACCAAAAATGTCTCTGCCCTAATCTGAAATTTTCTGCGATTTGCAAGTGGGCCAGTGTTAGTCAGGTCCTTTATTTCTACACAACAAATCCAATTGGTGTCTTTTACAGTTTAATTCAAAGAACGCTTTGTATTTTTCTGACTGTTTTACTTGTTCAGTAGATGTCTGAATAAAAGGTTCATACAATAAAGCAAGCCCTTCCCCTAGGGTTTAGAAGTGTTTCATCACACAAGACAACTCATTTCAATTGTTTGGTGTAATGTCAGGGGTGAAGGTATCTGGTGTAAGTGCTCTTTCAGATCTTTTATTTTTTCACCATTGTAAGTGATGATTTATGGTAACAATCTTCAAAAAAGAAATTACTAATTTACTGTGGTTTAATTTCTTTAAGTTATTACATTGATTTTAAATATCTTTTTAATTGATTCTGATTTATATATCAGGTAGTGAAAACAGATGTGTTCAAAGAATATCGAAGTTGATGTTAGGTGCAATACCATTGCCATTCATGAATGTATCATTGGTTGTATTATCTGGCTGAAAGTTGCACCATATTTAGAGAATGTCGAGGCATGGTATACGAGCACCGACCGGGCCCATCACATGTTTTTCACTCCCTGATTCCACCGAACTAACCATCTCCATGGGAGGCAGAATGTCTCCACTCAGTGTTCTCTAGCTGGTAGATGTTTTATTTCATGGTACAACACCTCTGATGGTCAAAGTGGAACACGTATATTCGGGTTTAGTCAGTGAGGATGTCGTCTCACTGCGCGGCACGACACCTACCACGACCAGCCCACATCACCACCAACCTGTGTTACTTGGATTTGTTTGAAATATTACAGGGTTGGAAAATTATTTTGTAAGGAATGGTACAGAGTTGGAAATTATAATTTATAGTTATTTGACCATTTAATTGGATCAATATCTAGTTGGTTGTTAAAGGCTTTTCAGAGATGCCAACATTTGCAGAAAGCAATGCTCATTTTATTATAAATAAATCTTTCAGAAAATATAAGAAAATATTTCATTCCCTGCTTGAAAAGCCTCAAATCCTTCACTAATTTCCAACCCTGTAGTGTCTAGTAGCAGCGTGCTCGATAGCCGTGTGGTAAACGTGTACCTCAGTACTCCCAGCACTACATGCCCAAACTTTGGTTTCTTTTCTCATCTGAGGATACTATCATCTGAGTTCTGATTGTTCTGTATTCTATGTTCCATGGCCCCTGCCACTTGTGTAGTGTGTCACTGTGGCTTCCACCTTGTAGATAGCCTCTCAGCCCACCCCCACTCACTCCCAGGGCCAGGCTATATGAGTAAGGGAAGCAGACTTTCACACAGAGAGGCCAGACACTGCTCACTGGCCTACCTCATAGGGGAATCACTTCAAACAGTTGCCAGCTCTTTTGAAAAAAACAACACTTCTTTTATTGAAAATCCAGTACAGGTAAAAATAGTATTGACTGATTAAAGGTACAAAAATTCCCTTACACATTATTGGTTTCCTTAAATGAGTCAGAATTGAAAACAATTGCAATCTACAAATGGCTTGGTTTTAATTTTGTTCACCTTATTTCATTTCTTTGGCCAATGTATTATGAGGGGTGGGCTTTGTTCTCCTACTCTAAGTGGCAAATGGAATCAACTGGTCAGGCGGGGATTTAACGAATCAACCTGTCCATCCCACCCAGTGGGTGGAGCCAGCCGTTGGTGCGGTCTGCGGCCACACTGACTAAGTGTCATAGTGGGCGGGGCCACCAGCTGTCAATCAATGCGGGAGGGAGGGGCCAGCCCCTGTCATCGGCCTCTGAGTGACAGGCGCGTGATGGCGGTCGTTGGGTGGCGGCAGTAGACGGGGCCCCTCCTCCCCCCACTGCTCCTCCCTCCTCGACCTTGGACCTGTAGTAGGCAGTTCTCATTATACTTTGTTCTGACGTGTTTTGTTTTCTTTGCAGCCCCAAAGAATGTAGATCCGAGTAAGTATTGGTGCTTGGATGTGGTGCTTGGTTGGGGGTTAGACGGTTCTCGGCCCCATACCGCTTACCTCATTCCACCCTTCTGCCTCTGGCTTGTCTTCAACCCTTTCCTCCTCCACCCTCCTCTCTCACACCCCCTACCCCTTAAGGGTCCCTGTCAATCAAAGCTCGGCCCCGCCCACCTGGCTGCGGCTCCTCCCCTCCTATACGCCATCCCCATTGTGAGGCCCACATGGGATGCTTAGGTTGTGTATAAGGTGGCAAACTTTGGAACCCAAGCCAAGCCTACTTAGAATAGCATATCCTGTCTGCCCTAACTAGGCTTCTAGTAATTAAGTACCAAGTATCATTGGCCTCCCCTCCTGCTTAAGAAAGGCTGGACCCCTGGTTCCTACCTCTTGCAGGCTCCCTCCCTGTTTGGAAACAAGCCCCCACTGTCCCTAAGAGAAGGTAAAGGCAAGTAAGAAGTGGAAGGTTCTTCTTTGTGTTCACTCACGGGGGCCCCTGGGTGGCAATGCATGCGCTCGGCTAACTCTCGCACCCTGGTCCACGTAGAGCTCTCTGTAAGGATAGACAATATCAAACACTACGCTTGCAGTCTTCTGTTTAACCACTATATATACCTAGATTATCCATGCTGACCAAAGTTTGCATCATGCGATTATCACTAACCCATCAATCTTGTGCAGCTGATTGGAAAGGAATAATAATTGTTAGTAGTACCAAATGAATTACTTGAAAGCTCTCCATTAACCAGAAATTCACTGAAGCTAACTCACTTTTTATAATTTCTGTTCGAATATTTGCAAAAAGACACGTTTATTTCTATTTTCTTGGTAAATGGATTCCTTTTGAGTGTCCCACCCAGTATTCTGCTGTCCTTGGTATCATTTCATGAAATGCAGATCGTGGACTTAGAAGTTCAGTGATGTAAATCTTTGTTTATGCTTTCTTCCAAGTTTTATTTCTACTGTTGCATGCTGCATACCCTTTAAGTTGAGTAGTGCTTTGACATTATTTTCACACATTATTTTGTGTGTGTTTTCGGTATGTTGTTACACACCTTATAAACAAACACTATGAAAACATGTCTGTTTAATCTTACCTATTATTTTGAAGTATTGCTCACAATAATTACATGTTACCAAACTTTACAATCATGTAATTTCTGTATGGGAATCAGGGTACAGATATTGAATAATGATACAGGTCATAATGGTGTTGGTTATTCATAATGTGAACACAAACTTTCAGTTTTTGCCTTGCCTTTTTTGGCTCTGCGATCAGCTGCTCTCAATTTGCTCTGATTAGAAAACAAATTCATCAACATATCAGGAAACATTCTACCATATGAGAACCACTTCACCTAAGATTTCACTAAACGGTTTAAGAATTAAAGTTACTGGTGGCAGAAAACCCATTCTAGGCAAAAAAGGTACTCACTCACTGGAATATAACATAGATGAAACTAACTCTTTTTCTAAGTGATATGGGTTTATTTGGTGGTATATTATTTAACCATCATGGTACAGGCATAACATGCCTGTACCATGGCATTTGTTGTAGTCTGTACCTAGCCATGAAGTAGATTAATTGTTGTAAACCATAACAAAAAAAGCTTTATCAAATCAAGCTGGAAATTAAAACCACTTTGTAGGATAGACAGTTGACGATTCTAAAGTGTTCTCCAACCATTCCGGGAGCCTTGGCACCTCTGTGCAGCGTGCTGTGCATGGGGACGTGTGCAGCGTGTTGCACAAAGAGACATGGAGATATATATATATGTAGTGCTGTATAAGGGAACATGTACCGTGCACTATGAATGGAGACATGACCAGTGCACTGCACCTGGAGACATGAGCAGTGCACTGCACTTTGAGACAGTGCATGGGGATTTGTCAGGCAGCAACAAATCTAGTGGCCGGGATGTCCAGAGCACCGTCTTCAGCCTCCTGGGCTCCCAGTTGACACTGCTCGGGAGCCCAGCTGTCTTCCTTGATTGGATAGAAATATTTGTAAATCTATTCTAAATTTTGACAAAGTAAAGAAATTATCCATGGCTTTCAGAATGAAAACCATTCACATACTCATTAAAATTGCAGTTTCTTTGGGGCTTTTAAAATTCTCACTTTGAAAACAGGCTCTTAGATTCTGGAGCCAGGCTCCCTACCTGGTAGTTCTGGGAGCCCATTGTACTCCCACCAGTGTCGGAAATTAAGGTTATATCTCATGCACCCAGCGGGCGCACAATTCCTCAAGCTATGCGCCCGAAATTTCGTCCATGCACCCTCCTTATATATACCTATTATAGAAATGGTTAAAAGTGTGCACATTATGGGCGCACACCTCAAAAAATCGCGCACCCGGCCGCGGAAATGTGCACGCCGGGTGCAGGGCGCAGGGCGCAGCTTAATTTCCGACACTGTCCCACCAAAGTAAAACTTCTCCAGGCCTGCACTGTGTGCTGCACATGGGAATGTTAGCAGTTACCAAAGGGATGTGTGCAGTGATCTGTATAGTGCACTAGAACACGAGGACATGTACAGGGCACTGCATATGTAGATATGTACATGGTGCTTCACACAGGAACATGTGCAGTGCACTAAATATAGGGACATGGGCAGTGCACTGCATTAGGCGGATAGAGGTGCACTGCACAGGGGAAGCACAAGAGGAAGTGTGCAGTCTGATCCACAAGGAGATGTGTTTAGCATTGTATTGGAAGGTGCTCTCAGAATTAACCTAAAACCGAAAGGTAAAAGACCGGGCATCACCCTGTTCTAATCTTGGCTAAGATTTATTACCTAAGTTTAGCCAATAAGCAATTTATACCTCAATAGTAACACTATAGGTTAGCCATAAAAATAAGTTATTTGTAAGGTGCTTATAGTTTTAAGATATCAAAGCAAAAAACTCGGATGGATTCAGCATAATTTAACTGAAAAAATATCAAAAAATTGAATAGAGACTTTTTTGCCAGCAAAATTAATGATTCTTACTTATAATGAAATACTGCATATCCCAAAATAAAGCCATAATTACATAATTGATTGTTGACAAGTGTCTTTCTCCACGATCGAAGTCAGTAATATTTTAATTTCTTATATCTTGACTGGTGCAATGTTTTTAACATAGATGTAAAGATAATTGCTAGAATGTCTTTCCCCCTAGCTCAGACCCCCTTGATGTACACATAAGGATTAACCGAAGGTCCTAAAGTCAATAGGTTTCAGGAAGAATGCTAGAAAATCTGTAATTTCCAACGATATACAACAAATTAGAGCTAATCAGCCCAACTGAAACTTGTGAGATTTGCTGTTCTGACGAATCGTGCATCATCAGCATACCAGTTTATGGCAGTCACACAGCTTGAAGCTTCTGTCACGATCCTTCTTCCAGGTACTACGCCCCTATAAGTATAATATGTTCATGTATGAGCAACACACCTTGTCGCTTGACAATTTAGGCTGCACACATATAGGTTATGTTGGCACTGTGTGACTGAGCCGGATAACCTATATAAGTAGGACTCGTCACATGACTCCCTTATCGCTTTTGCGCGTGCAGGATGAATCGTCACACTGCAACCTAATAACTTTCTGCATTCGGCGTGACTCATCACTTTTAAGTGTGCAGCATGATTTGTCACGTGGTGCCATATAACTTATATATGTGTGCAGCATGATTCGTTATACGGCACCCTTATATCCCATATATAGGTGCTGCTTGACTCGTCATACAGTGCTCACATAACCTATATGAGTACAGTGTAACTTGCCCTGGTCATACAGCACCCTGATATTACATCTGTCTGTGTGCAGCGTGACTTGTCACCCAGCACCCTTACCACCCATGTATGTGTAACCTGTGGCCTGCGTAACGAGTTTGACATGCAGTCGTCTCTTTGAGCAGCACACACCGAGATCACCAGCCCCCCGTCCTCGGAGCAGCCCATGTATCTGCAGGTGGGCCAGCGGCTGGAGCTGGAGTGTACCGACACGGATGGCAGTGACGTCGAGTGGTACAAGGTACTGTGAACAATAATCATCAGGCTTCTTAGTTAAGGAGCACCTTGCAGGCTCCAAGCCAGATTTATCCAGGGAGGTATTTGGCTACACAGAGGGTTTAAAATTTGGTGTTAACTTTTTAAAGAGGGTTCAAAATTTGGTCTTCAAGTATTTTTTAGAGGGTTCAAATTTTGGTGTTAAAAGTTTTGTTTTTTTAAAAGCAATTATCAATATCTGTAACAGAATATCCAGAGATGCTAGTTTTCCTACTTTTGTAGGATTTCCTACTTTTTGAAAAAGAAGGTTTGTTTGATAAATATCTTTCCCCTTCGTAGAATGTGAAACTCATAGACACGAGTAACGAGATGGTTTGTTTGATAAATATCAATTTTCCCCTTTGTAGAATGTGAAAACTCATAGATACAAGTATAGAGATGGGTTTGTTTGATAAATATCGTCTTTCCCCTTTGCAGAATGTGAAACTCATAGACACGAGTAAAGAGATGGTTTGTTTGATAAATATCGTCTTTCCCCTTTGCAGAATGTGAAACTCATTGACACGAGTATAGAGATGGGTTTCATCCTGACGAACAAGAAGCTGACCCAGAATGGACACCTCATCACCCACTCCAAGCTGGAAAAGAACCAGGTGGAGATGTCCGACTCGAGCACGTATGAATGCAAGCCCCTGCAGGGCCAGACCTCACACCGCATGACAGTTGAGGTCTTTGAAAGTAAGTCGCTGATTTCTAGTTATGGTAGACCAAGCCAACACCAACACCTCGTTCCATAATGTAGATTAGCAAATTGTTGTAAGGTTAGAATCAGTATACTATAGGTGTATCAAGTAATATGAAGTGTTGTAGATGTTACATTTTCAGATGTGTCTCTTTAGAGCAGAAAATATTTGTGTTATCAAATATACACTACGTGCATAACACTTAGTTTACTCCAACCCATCATCATTGTCTTTAGTTTCCTAGTTTAGAATCAATATAGATATATTGATATGCAATCTGTTGTTCTCTTCAGTTGTACCAGTAATCTCTCAAGTTATAGGCAAAGCAGGGTTTGATAAAAACTGCAGCACAGACCAGGCTTAGCTGCCTGTGCCCGGTACATCCCACGTTTGACTTGCCAGGCCGTTCACTTGCCGAAGGTTGCCGGGCATCCTGCTTTGGTTGGTCTGGCCGGCAAACACCTCTTTTCTCAAGCCCACATGCAGTATCACCTCTGTAGGGTACTTAGCTGTCTTTGTGAGATTGATTCACGTTTTCTCCTTATGAAGTGGAGCCCTCAGTTGTACGCGTAGCTCGGGATGTTGATGACGCAGAAGAAGGTAACAGTAGCACAGGATCCCTTTGCATCTGCTTGTTTTGGTGTTCTGATAAATTGCTTTCAAACCCTTGCTGCTTTGACATTGATTATGTTGTGTCCTGGACCTGTTACCTTGAGATTCCCCCAACAGGGCCATCAAAGTCCAGGTGTATGATGCCTGTTCTATGAGACATTTGCTGATAACACTATTAACAGGTCCCTTGCCACTCTTCAGAAAGATTATGGTAGTGATACTTGTGGCAGGTTTCTCCAGAATCATATCATACATACAATCACCCAAAGCTGAAACCCATTACCTCGTGCAGTCTGGAAAGAACCCGGAAGGGTTGGCCGCATGTTAATCTATCCCAGCGAAAAACAAGCAATGATACCTTGATAAACAGACTCAACCAGTATAGAACTGGGTTATATCAGGGTAGTCCTACCATGAAGAGTTGATAGTTAATATTTGAGCAGAGTACCAAGAGTTTTTTAAGTGAGTTGCTGAGGCAGTCCTATCACTGCCTTGTGGATCAGAAAACTAGTTTGGTCTCTGATGATGCACAGAAAGCAGGTACCCTCTGCAAAGGCTGTAGTAATTGCACATCAGTTGAAAGCACAAGTACACCTTACGATACAACAGTACATGATTTCGCTGTTTTCTGCATGTCTGGGTGGTACCTTAACCTCCATACTACAAATTCATTTGGGGTTGTTAAGCAACCCTAGCAAGGAATCCCCCATACTCTGTCCCTGAGAATCAGTTGTTGGAACGGATGTAAGAAGACGGTTTATCCCATATCAGGATTTTTTTTTTATTATTAACATTTTCTTAACAACAAAAGCTGGTCTAATTTCAGTTATTAACCAGTTGTCTGCAAAACACCAGCATCTTGGAAATGAAAATACAATTTTCAAGTTAATAACATAAATTCATAGGTATCAATTCATTTAACTTGACTAATTGTTGAATGTCAATAAGATAATGATATTAATATTGATATTAATATTGGATATTATTATCCCATATCGGGATGGCACCAAACTTGTCAAGCCTGCCCTGTTTGGTTATATTCAAAATATTTGTGCTCAACTTCAGTCAGTTGATTGTTAGTTCTTTAAGTTTTCCTAGTTCCTACATTTCCCTAATTATTCATATTTCCTTAACTTATTGTCTTATGTTTTCTCTCCAGTTGTTCGCCACCATTGATTGGGTGATCACATTTATCAGGTTATGTGTGGTGTATTGAGTCTCTACATGCCCAGGCTTCCTAGACTAGGAATGACCAGGCTGTGTATTGCATCATAGACTACTTCCTCTCCAACTTCCTGTCATTGGAAACCCAAAGTATACACTAGGTGGCACCACTTAATAGATCTTTTGCATTCATTTTGGAGTCATCACATTGGTTTATTTCTTTATGTTTCAATATTGATAAAGGTAACCAAGCGTCCCTAGGTTAACACTCTCCAAGAAGATATTTAGTTTTCCATTATTCATATATTCTCAAATTTCATTATATTGAAATTTAGGATCATTGGAGTGGTTCCAGAACCAGACGTATATGAGATTTTCATTTTTTTTCTTTTCTTTTTTCCTTTTTTCAAAAGTTTATGTTTTGACTGCTGGTAATCTACAAATAGATTTTCATCACTCTCCAAGCAGACTTAAATGCTTACACTCTCCAAGCAGATGTTTCGTTTTCAAATTTTGATTTTTGCATCAAGTTTATGTTTTCACTGCTGATAATCTCCAAATAGGTTCTCATCACTCTCCAATCAGATTTTAAGGCTCACACTCTCCAAGCTGATGCTTTGTTTTCAAAATTTTCTTGTGGCATCAAGTTTAAATGTTTTGACTGCTGGTAACGTTGAAACAGGTTTTCATCACTCTCCAAGCAGATATTTAGTATTCATTTTTCATTTATTCTCAGGTTTCATTTTATTGAATGTTAGGATCATTGGAGTGGTTCTAGTATCAGACTTACATGAGATTTGCATTTCTTTCTTTTTTTCTTTTCCTTTTTTTTCCCCTTTCTTTTTCCAAAAGTTTATATTTTGACTGATGGTAATCTCAAAACAGGTTTTTATAATTCTCCAAGCAGATTTTAGGTTTACACTCTCCAAGCAGATGTTCAGTTTCAAATTTTTGTTTTTTGCATCAAATGTGTGTTTTGACTGCTGGTAATCTACAAATAGATTTTCATCACTCTCCAAGCAGACTTTAAGGGTTACACTCTCCAAGCAGATGTTTGGTTTCCAAAATTTTATCTTTGCGTTAAGTTTAAATGCTTTGACTGCTGGTAATGTGTAAACAGGTTTTCATCACTCTCCAAGCAGATTGTAAGGTGTGCACTCTCCAAGCAGATGTTCAGTTTTCAAATTTTTATTTTTTCATCAAGTTTTAATGTTTTGACTGCTGGTAATCCACAAATAGATTTTCATCACTCTCCAAGCAGACTTTAAGGCTTACACTCTCCAAGCAGATGTTTGGTTTTCAAAATTTCCTTTTTGCATCAAGTTTCAATATTTTGACTACTGGTAATGTATAAGCAGGTTTTCATCACTCTCCAATCAGAATTTAAGGTTTACACTCTCCAAGCAGATGTTTTCTTTTAACCTTTTTTATTTTTGCATCAAGTTTATGTTTTCATTGCTGGTAGGGCCTACTCTCCAAGCAGATTTTAGGGTTTACATTTCCATGCAGAGTATACAATTTTTCTTATGTCAGCATAATTTTTAGATTAAAACTAAATAAACTTATTTTATTAGTAATTAACGTGCGTCATTTACACTTAATCACATAAATCAGTGGCGTTCTTTTGTTTTTTAAACAAATGCGAACTTGTTAAAGTTGGTGAATGATCAAATACTCACAATTGTTTTCAGATAAAGTTCTTTACACAAAATAGAAAGATATTACCTGGAATGCTCCTTTCCTAATTATTCCCAATTAACATGTCGAAAAGTGGCTAAAAGAGCTGTGAATGCTACCGCTTTTTTAAAGTCTTGGATCCGGGGCCCAGTTTCTGTCAGTGTGATGCCAACCTCTCCATGACAACCTCAGTCAGGGTCAATATTGACTTGCTGACATGTCATTATCGGATGGCTTTCTGTGATGTCTTGGTGGGCTGGGATGCCACGGCATTCTCTGATGTCACGGTGTTCTGTGATATCAAGGCGTTCTGTGATGTCACAGCGGGCTGTGATGTCACGGTGTTCTGTGATATCAAGGCGTTCTGTGATGTCACAGCGGGCTGGAATGTCACAGCGGGCTGTGATGTCACGGTGGGCTGGAATGACAAGGTGTTCTGTGATGTCACAGTGTTCTGTGATGTCACAGCATTCTGTGATGTCACAGTGGACTGGAATGACACAGTGTTCTGTAAAGTCACGGCATTCTGTGATGTCACGGGGTTCTGTGATGTCACAGTAGGCTGGAATGTCACAGTGTTCTGTAAAGTCATGGCATTCTGTGATGTCACGGGGTTCTGTGATGTCATGGCGTTCTGTGATGTCATGGCGTTCTGTGATGTCACAGTGGGCTGGAATGTCACGGTGATCCGTGATGTCACAGCGTTATGTGATATCAATGCGTTCTGTGATGTCACAGCGTTCTGTGATGTCAAGGCTTTCTGTGAACTTGGATCGTGCATATTTATGCAGACAGAAACCTAGTCATGGCAAGAGATGCATTAAACATTGCCCGGCGCCACTGACTGCTCGCTGTAGTAGTCTGGGCATTTCAGACACACTGTTACCCGCCCAAAGCGCCCAAACACAAACCTATCATGGTGTTTGCATCTTAGGTCAAACCTCTACCCATCCAGCCAGTCTGGGTAGACATCCGGCCAAGCCCAACCCTCCTTCCCCTAACCTTTTCTGAGTAATACAATTCATGCATGTCGTGAGAATAAACCGGATGATTTTTCTAAATAACTAAGTAAATGCATGAACATGAAAGAGTGTTAGTGTCTTGAAAATAGCAGAAAGATTCAATCACTCTCTTTGATTGGAAGAAAGATTTAAGTTCAAAAGGAGTAAGTCTCAAGTCTGTCTTTTGGACGCTTTTACCGATGTAGACGATCCAATGACCCACACCAGGAATCTTCTGTGTAATATCAAAACTATGACAACAGAAAACATCCTAAACATGTTTAGAGATATCATATAGCAACCTTCTCCTCTATATCTCTCGGTCTTTAACCAGCAGTTACTCACCAGTGGATAATGGAACTTTGAACCAATAGAAGTGAGGAAGAACAAATATATTGATATCAAAGCTAGATTGAATTATCTTTTAGTGGTTAAAAATGGGGGGGAAACAAAACAAACGACAATCTGTAAAAAAAAAAAAAACTAACAGCGTGTAGTAGTTTGGGCTTCAGTTGATGGCAAAGATGTGAAGTGAATAAATGATAATCTGTTAAATACCTAACAGCATGTGTTTGCTTGGGCTTCAGTTCACGGCGATGATGTGAAGTGGGAGCGCGGCCAGGACCTCCAGCTGCAGTGTAAGGTGGACGGGCTCACGTCCTACCAGCCCCTCAAGTGGTACCACAACGGGGAACTCATCAAGCCCGAGGAGGGCAAGTACAGCACCGACGCCCGCAACAACTCCCTCCTCATCCACCACGCCGGTAAGCACCGGGCCCACCCGCCCCGCCAACGGGGCACTTAGATTACTTGTCTCAGAGAGTACTGTTTAGTCACGCCGGTAAGCACCGGGCCCACCCAACCCCTGCCAATGGGACGCTTAGATTACTTATCTCAGAGAATACTGTTTAGTCACGCTGGTAAGCACGGGCTCACCCGCCCCCTGTCAATGGGGCGCTTAGATTACATATCTGAGAGAGTACTGTTTAGCCAGGGTTCCCACTCAGATATCAAGTTAATTTTCTCAAATTTTAGGCCATACAGGTTCTTAAATTTGAAAGTTTTGTAGCTAGACTTCCTATAATTGAACTATTTGAGAAGATGAATGAAGTTATCCTGAAAATCCTGTATTACACTTTCAAACAAGTACACTCACTTCCATTTTAAATCATAGAGTATGTTCTGAAATTTTGTTCTAAACAGTCAATAGATCTTATTTTTTCTTAATATTGGCCTTGAAAAGGTCATAAAGGGGTATTGAATTGATTGTCAAAAATGTGTGAGAACCCTGTTATTGACACAATATGGATTCAGTTTCTGCTTTTCAAACAGTTTGTTTCAAATTACTGATATCAGTTCATGAAATTCAGTAAATCCACTGTCTCTTGAAGGAAAAAGAGAGAAAAAAGAAAGATTTGTTCCTTCAAATTTAATCTATTGGTTTGCTGGAAGCACTGGGTCTGACCTGGGTTATTTATTTATTGGTGGGGTGTGAAAATGGCGAAATTGGGTTGGCCATATTGATAATGGGTAGATTTGATGAAATGTGCTTAAGCTGATACTCTCCGTTTCAGACGAGACCGCTGCTGGGCCCTACCTGTGTGGGTTTACACTATCAAACGGAAAGAACTATTCGTACCAGATCAACGTCACCGGTAAGTACAGCGAACTGAAAACTAGAAATTGAATGTTAGTAGAAAAATATATAATTCTTTAACCGACTTGATGGAAATGATACTTTTGTGTCTTCGAGATGGTATCTTAATGAATTGGATTTTAAAAATTCTGCAGAGGATACATGCATTGAAATTTGTTGAACATTGTCTTGTGTAAATCTGCCCTTGTAACTTGTTGCCCTAACGTGAAGTTCACCTTGTATGTCATCTAGTTATACGCGGTAAGGGATCTTCAGGCAGGCATGGCTGCCCTCAGGTTCTTATTCCTCAGCAAGAAAGTCCACATTCTAAACTAAACAAGAACATATTTGAATCCATTATTTTTTCAGTGATGAACGGTCAGTGACTAACGAATCTTGTGTTCCCCCTCAACTGGGTACATTCCGTGTTGCATGTTATACTTGCGTTACCTAACTGAAAGGTTGTGTTTAAGGTATATTTTCAACAGTATTCCGAATCCAAATTAATCCAACTTAATCCATAGGCTCTGCAGCCGAGTGAAGCCAGTTGATTTGTCAACTCAGGCCAGGGTAGTTCACCCATTTCCCAGAGGTGTGAGATGCATGGAATGCCAGGGTGGATATCATTGTTGGTTTCCACTGCTGGGTTTTCGCACTTTCAGTTCTCCGTGTATTAGATGTAAGGCCATTCTTGTACCGTCATCGTCTGTACCCACTAACAGATGCTCACCCCAAGTAGTCCCTAGAGAGGGGGTTCAGCGATGTAACGTCACCACAGTAGGTGGGGGAAATGGTGGAGAATGGGGTCCATACAGGTCTTAATAGGTCTTTAAAAGTCTAAACCTGGATTTGACAGTTATAAGCCTATTATAAAGGTCCTATTCGGCGTTCAGAGGTCTTTTTTCAAGGTCAATCTGGATTTCATTACAAGATGTGATTCGTTTCTATCTTAACCTCTTTTTAGTAGAATATTTTGCAAACAAACCTTCCTTAAGCATGAAGTTGCCTTTAAAGTTTCATTCTGAACTAATTTCGCTTGAAATCTGAAAGTTTCTCTAGCTTTATATTATCAATAATACCAATACACATCAGAATTTGGTTGAAATAGTTCTGAATAAAGGACTAATCATGTTTGAAAAGGTCAATAGAGTTTTGGTAAACTTTCAAACTGAGCCTAAAGGTGGCTCCAGAGGAGGGGAATCCCAATAGTTTTGGTTCTGTTGACGGTGGTCAAAAACCAGTTAAGTGTAATATGATTTATGATAATTTGTAGATCATTAACTAATATGTTCTTTGGTTGTAGAATATTCAAACTTTATTAAGATTGAATCAATGAACAGAAACTCTGTGTATGAGACTGGCTGGGCCAACTCTTTAGCCTAGTTACCATGGCCCTGAAAGTGAAATTGGGAAACCCTCTTTTACTCTGCTCCTGTGGTTGCATTCTAGAAAAAAAAGAAGTTGTAATTGCCACTTCTCAATGTAAAGGGAGAACATGGCACAAATATGGATTATTATCACTTCAATAAGTTAAGTAGGGACATAAGCCTTTAAGTGAGGAAAGGCTACATCAGTATCCAGAATAATGAATAATGATGATCTAGTTCAAAATGCAGTTTTAAAGTAATAATCAAAGCGCATCTCTTTATTGTTGTTTTGTTGGCGGAGGTCCCTCATTACCAAGCCCTGATTCTGATTGTCCCCGTTCTCTCCCCGTCCAGCCGTGCCTACCGTGCTGCACTTTGACAAGTCCAAGAACCTGGTGCAGGGCGACCCACTGGTGCTGGACTGTGAGGTGGCCGGGTGGCCAGCCCCCAACATCAGCTGGACCAAGGAGGGCCTGCCCATCGACATGTCCGACAGCCGCATCTCCTTCTCCGCCCACAAGGACGTGGAGAATGCCACCCTGCGCATCGAGAACATGGACTACGCGGACCGAGCCCACTACGGCTGTGTGGCCACCAACTCAGAGGGCAGCTCCAACAGCACCGTGCTTGTCCGCGTCAAGGGTACGTAGACATGCTGCTTTTAATTCAAACTAGGAACTTCCGGTTTTTTTTCCAAATTCCTTGATTTTTAGAAGTTATTCTTGTACTTGATTTCAGGTAACAGAAATCATATCTATACAAAACCCTGTGGAACTTTTTTTCAGTATCAGAACCTTAAAACTTTATTGTAGACCAAATTGTTTCCTTGCTAAACAACAGGATTAAATTACTCTTATTTTCAGCAAATAATGAGCTATGTATGCCAGTTTAAAAACATTACATCCTTAATTTGTCAACATTGGTTCTCCATAAACTCGCACAGTATGAAAGTTATCATTAAAAATCAGCCAAATTGCCAAACTGCATCACTGACTCTGTAGCTGCCTATTAGTAACCTGTGGGTGTCTGTTGCAGACAAGCTGGCCGCCCTCTGGCCCTTCCTTGGGATCTGCGCCGAAGTGACGATCCTGTGTATCATCATCTTCATCTACGAGAAGCGTCGCGCTAAGAAGATGGAGGAGGAGGACGCTCCTGAAGAGGCTGGACACCTGTAAGTAGCCCTCCCTCAACCCTTAAACCCATCATCTGAGAGATACATGGTCTAACTCAGACAACCGGATGTTTGGTTTTTAAATTTTGACAACTGTCAACCTCCAATCAGGTTTTTACCACTCTCCAAGCATTATCTTGGGTCTGAGTTCCCTGAGCAGATTTTTTTGTTTAGGTTTTTAGGAGTTTCTTTTAGGTTTTTCTCATTCATGATGAGTGAAGTGCAAACAAGAAATTTAGGTGTGAACAAGAAATTAAAATTGTGTTGAAGAGTTTTCTCTCTAAAAGTCGCTCAACCCAAAACTGAAATTTGTTTGAAAGTTTCTATATTTTGTCAGGGCCCAGGCTTTAATTATGATAACGATAAACTTATTAACCATGATTGTATTTATAGCCCTGTGTAACTTGTTTTTAAGACTAATTATTTACTCTCTGTGGCTTTCAGGACAAACTCACATGACCATAAAGGCAACGATGACATTAGACAGCGAAAGTGAGCGCCAGTAACCCATCACCCCCTACTGACAGAGGCACCGTGCTGTTGGGACCACCGCCACCGGCCCGATCAGAGTGAACACACCACCACCGCAGCACCGCACGGCTAAAGTGCCCAGAGTTCGCAGAAACTTGCATATCTTGGTGCAGTTGTAAATTCTCAATATTGTATTTCATCCTATTTATAAAGTGATGCAAAGGAAAGTTAAGAAGGGAATCAGTGTTTCATTAGAGGATGATTCGATAAATTGTTTTTGGTCGTAAAAGGAAACAATAGACTTGCGTGTGTATATTATATGGTGCAGGGGTATTGTAATTTTGTGTGTGATTACTAAAACTAGCCGTGTCTACGGGTTACGTGACATTACCTTCACTGGACAAGTTGGCATAATTATAATTTACAATGTACCTCTATTATGGGGGGAGTCCCTTTTCTCATGTTAAGGATATTGTTGATCTTTTTCCCCATGTTTTTAACTCAATTCTCTGATTATTGAGTTATTTTAAGTGAATAATGAGTGGTCTGGAATCAACTGGATGGATGAGTGATGATTATGAGAGACAAATGAGTTGTCGGTTTTAAATGTTGAGTGACTAAGTCAGGTTTTATAATTTTACTTTTTTCAGATTTTATTGAAGGATGTTGTACCTAGACAAAGGTTCTTGAATGCCAGTATTGTGTAATATATATGGCTGAGTTGCCAGGTACCGCTGATGTTAGTTCATGTTGATTTGTCTGAAGCCGATACTTCGGTGTCTGATGATGCGCTTCACAGTCCACAGTCTATGCATGTTGCTGTAGGGAGGTTAACCAAGAAGTGTGGGAGGCCTTGTCAAAGCTGTTCACTAATGCAATGATGAACATTCATGCTAAATGGGCATTTCAGGCCACTGAACGTAAGTGGGAAACATCGTGTAACTGTTGACGGATGTCACATTTACCAACTGATTTAGGAAAATTTCTTTGAAGCCAGTAACCCCAGATTTAGAAATGGTTCACGGCCTCCGTCAATGTGGATGTGGCAATTTGATGTCTTTAATTCTTCATTGTGATAGACTTTGAAATATGCAATGTCTGGTTGCATAAAAGGATAAATGAGCAAATAAGCACCCTCCTCAGTTTCAAGGTCCAGCTTACATTATATTCTTTAGCAAGCAGTAACAGCATTTCTTGAATTTTACTCATTGTATCCATGGTACAAGATAAAACTCAGTCCTAATTTGAATCAGCCTTTCTAAAAACCACTTTGGAGAAAATGGAAAGTGAGAAGAATAGTTGGCTGTGAAGTCAGTGAGGGGGGGGCCTGTGTGGTTTTGTAGGGTGTGCGGAGTGCTCTTGTCGGTTTACTTCATACGAGTTTCAGTACAATCTGATACAAACCATCCCCACACATTCCCCAAGTGATAGGTACATGGTAACCTAAGTCATTCGCAATCAAAGTCTAGTGAAAGAGTGAATTCTCAGTTACACAAGGCTAGTGTGTTAGGGTGGAGTATTCAATGTTATGATAATCATGCATTAACAAATTTTAGACACTTTTCCCTTGTGACAGACCTGTATGCTGCATGGTTGTCTCACTTTGAGCCATTTGGAGTAAGGCCTTTTAATTGATTGCTGATGCTGTGTAATGCCACCGAAGGCACTGTGGTCAAGTATAGAGTAGTCGGCACGCCAGATAGATGTGGTACATGCAACGGGCCAGATGGTCATCTGTGTATACTTAGTCATCTGCATATTCAGGGGGCCATACATATAGTCTCCTGTGTGTGCAGTGGACCAAATACAGTTAGTCATCTGCATGTGCAGAAGACTACAGTAAGTCATCTGTATGATCAGTGAACCATACAGTTAGTCATCTGCATGTGCAGAAGACTATAGTTAGTCATTGATGAATTCAGCAGGCGATACTGTTAGTCATCTGCATATTCAGCGAGCTAGACAGTCTTCCGCATGTGCAGTAGGCAAGATGGGGGGGATGTCTTGCTCGCTTCCTCACTATTGCTACCTATATGTAAGGCGACTCCATAAGAATTAAAGCACGCTCAATGACTGAGTGACTTACAGCACAACTCACCTGGCCTGATCATCCAGGGGATGCACCCCTAGCCTCATTCTCTTCGGACCAGACTAGATACGAAGAGCCTACTGATATGTACTGATGACAATTGTTATATTGAGAAAGTAGAGAGTTAATCTATGTCTAATTAGGTATTTATCTCCATATCTTGTTAATAGCGGGGCTCTGCGCAGCCCCCCATTACTTCCTCATGACACCGTGTGACTGCTTCTCTTTGGTTCCCATCCGACCGATGTAAATAAGCACCGCTCTACACTTCCCAACATGAGCGAACCCCGTGTAAATTACATGACTGTGGTATTACATTTTACCGACTTCATTGCAGTGAAGACGCTTAACACGCTGAAACCGATATATTAGCACTAACTTTGAACTTTCAGGAAGCAAAGAAGCCAACAGTAGCCAAGGTCACCCTGGCCGAATTCGAACTCGTGAAGTCCAGTTTGGTGTTGGCAGATAAGTGGGCCCGAGTAACCGGTTAAATGTTATAGAACAGAGACTTGACCACCTTGGTGTTGGTGGACGAGTGGCCCGAGTAGCCATAAGATGTTACAGTGAATTGACTGCCTTGGTGTTGGTGGATGAGTGGGCCTGAGTGGCCGGTTAGATGTTACAGTGAATTGACCATCTTCACCTGCAGCTGTACAGTAACCACAGTCTCCAGTGATTTGTACATTCTAAGTCATGATACGCTTGTTAATAACTGGTAGATATAATAATTGAATAGGCACTTATGCCGTAGTATTCGTATTTTTGCTTCATTACTCTTACAACTACATCATCTTTGGGAAAGCGGTTGAACTCAGATCCAGACTCAAACCACTATAGTGCCATTGCGATACAGAAAGAACATCACCCTGGGTCTAACTCTGCACAACTGTAGTTAATATAAGTAGGCAGTATTCAGAAATTGATAGTTATTTCTTTATTGTTACCTTAGGAAGATAGAAGTTTGTGTAATACAAAGAACCAATAGGTAGCCATTTGTTTCTCCGATTTTAACCTGTTTGTGCGCGTCTATTATGTCTTACTTTTGGTAGTTAGACAAAAGTTATTCTGATTTATGATGTATACAATTCAACCCTTTTCTTTGTGGCAGTGTTCCCATATATGGGGATGCGATTACTCAAGTAATACAATAAAATTTCTAATAAATATAATGACTTTTGTCTCTGTTTGAATTTCCGTAATTCACTTAAATATGTTTTACATATGCTTACACATAGTAGTACAAGAGAGTATTAAAAATGATATCCTACTAAATAAAATCTCGCTGTTCAGATCTATACTAGACCAGGGTTGCCAAAGGTCAGGGGAAAAGTTATGAGTGAAGGATGGCCAAGTTTGACACTCAAAATGTGTGTATATTTTGTTGTCATCAAAAGTAACAACAGAACACATGATTGCTAGGGATGAGAGGAAAGTTCACAATAGATACTTGGGGTCAAGGGCATGTATTTTGGTTAGTGCTTATTCATTGTTTGATTTAAGCCATATACATAACTAGGTTATGTACATGTAGCTGGTTTAAAGAAATATATGTACCTAGATGGGTGATTTGGAAATGTACGAAAAGGCCTCATTAATGGAACACCATAAATCTGACTTTTAATATGCCTTACATCAAAAACTTTTAACATTAATTTTCAAGGAAGCCAGAAAGTATATTGAACTTAAGATATAGTGAATCCATGGTTAAAATTGCTGCAATAGTGCTCATTTTATCATGTCATACCCCCTGAATTTAAATAAAGGCTAGCAAACCTGCAAATCTGTCACTCAGTAAAATTTAAGAAATCACAACATTTGATCACTCCTTAGGGAAATAGAAAAACATAATTATTGGTTATCCGAGTAATCCAACTCTCAGAGACAAGGATGGCTTAAATGGTAATTTTGTCCAACCATTGTCCAACCCTGGGATGTACCCAATGTGGGATGAGCTTATTGCAGCCCACTGACAGGCATGTTATACAGTAACGGGGCTGTGATCCAGCAGAATTGCCTTAACCACTGGAGTTGCAAGGAATAAGAAATGTTGAAACCTCGAGGGAAGGAAAAGACTGTTCTAGGGGAGGTTCAAGGCTGTTTCATGAAAATATTGCCTTTATTATTTGCCAGAGAAAAATGAAACCTATCAGGGAAATGTCAAGGAATTTTGACATCTCTGGTTTGTGGCACTTAACCCACCAAGATAGTGTGGATTAAACACTACCTTTCATTGTCCATTATAGGTGTGCTAGGCTGACTTGAGTGTTACAGGTGTCAGGGAAGTACATGAGGCGCCCTCTGTAGTGTCATATACAAATCTGCCTGGCTGTCATTGGCTGAAGACCTTATGAGGAAATTTGGGAGAAACGAATAGAAAGTTACAGGCTCTGCAAATATTTGTCAATTACTTTCCATAACAGACATCATAGTATTCCTTTATTTTAAAGGAATTTCCTTAAAAATTACAATCTATTTTTGTGAAAATAGGGAAAATTCCTTTCTTTTACGGAAAATTTCTTTTAAATTCCTTCACTCTTTTCTAGAGTGAGGAAAATTCCATAGAATGCACTGAATTCCATATTTTTGGTGCTAAAACACAATTGTAAAATCTTTTGGCAATATCACTTGCAAAATATCAAAGTCCAATCTTTATAATTTCTTAGGTAAATATTTTGTATTCCTTGATTTTGGGTTCGCTTCATTATGTTCAGGGTCCGAAATTAAGGTTGATTCCTAAAGCCTGTATTCCACAGGAAGAAATAAAAAAAAGGTCAGGAGAGGTAGTTACCATACATCGTGAACATGTCCATTTCAGCTATGACAGTTCAGGAGAGGTGCTCGCAATATTTATGAACATGTTGGTAACTATTGGTACACAGAAAAAAACAAAAGGTTAGAAAGTTAGTCAAATCAGGCTTTTGCCACATGAAATAAGGGTTAGACAAGGCCGCTCTAACTTTCTAACCCCCTTTCTGAGACGCAATGTCCAACACCCTAGTCAAAATATCTAAGTTTCTAACTTCAGGGTTAGTCAAAGTGCTATCTCTCGAATTATCCACTAGGTGACACTCTTAATCAACATAACAGTTTTGTAGAGTTAAATCCAAGAAATCTGTTTAGATAATTATTTCTTAATATCCTAAGTGTCCCATATGTTATGAAACAGATAAGAATTTACTAAACATTCAGTTTAGAAAATATTCAAGTCTTGAGAAGATTTGAATGAGGATATAATGATAGTTGCTCAGGTAAAGACCTTTTTTGTAGCCAATGTCTCTAGCCAACCCATTTTGTGATTTCTGGCTGGCATGACACCTCACTGGGGCAGTAACGTCTGTGAAGGCAGGGGCCTGAGTTATCTCTTCAGAGAAGTCTCAATACCCATAGAGAAAACTCTGAACTACGGGCTGATTTATTTACTCCTACAACTGTATAATTCTTTTTGCTCACCAGAAACCTTTAAATCTCAAAAGTTTTGTATATAGGGATGAATCTATACATTTATAGGGATATAGTGATTTTTGTATGTTTAAGCCCATGAGGTTTAGCCTGTGTCCCAGTCTCTCCTACGTGTTCCATCCATAAGGTTAAGAACAACAGATCTTAGTTTCTGATAGGTCACCTAGCTGTTCCTAATTGTTATATTCTTCCCTGCAACCACACATACATATAGTTAACTTTTACTTCTTCAATGGTTAATGTAGTCTGCTCACCTAACCCTAGGATCGTGCCTTTATATAGCATCAGCTGGAGGCAGGCGCTATACCTATGTATAATATCCCTGGCCTGATTTTCAATATCAAAAGTATATTTAAATTAATTGTAATCTAAAGTGAAAGATATACAATATTGATCTTTTGTTTAGGCTAAGCTAGTTGGAAAGGCTTTAGTCTCATAATGTCCCCGTATTTTAGAATTGGACTCGTTTACACAACATTCCTGTATTATAGTTAATATCACTGGTATTTCTTTAGACTGCATGATGTTATTAACTTTTTCTTTTACTCACTTTTGTAGTCGATGATGAACGAATAAAGATGTTTATAAGAGTTACTGTCGAGATTTATCTTCATTATTTGTTGTTGTAGCTAGCTCTTGGTTTATTAATTCAAATAGTCAGTAATCTGATTGTTAATCTGTTCATTAGTGGTAGAGATTCTAAGTATGTTTCTCATTTCCACACAAAGAACATTCACTTGGCAAGAGGTAAGTTTATTATATCCTTTGAAATCATACTGAAGATAAATGCATAGTCGGTTCCATCCATACATTTCATGCCATCAATCTCATAAGCAAGCAACATCAGTTACATTCCAACCAGGTATAGCTCTTGATAAGCTTCCCTTTTTGAGGGTCGTTGATACCCAGATGGCTAGTGAGAGCAACCAACACTGGGGATCATTGGTGAGCCATGGTGGGATCTCAGTTGTGTCCTTGTACTCCATCTGTAAGGCTAAGTCCTAAGTTGTCCCGATCCTTACTATTCACCTTATGTAACCATTGTTACTGCTACTATCACTACCTGTGTGATTCCGACTTGTAATGTTAGCCTATTGCTTCACCAAATCACAATGTCCTCCTGCCATACTTGAGAGGTTTTACAACATATATAATATTTTGTATATTAAAGAATATAATTTTGCACTTGACTTCAGTGCAACATGACTTCCATGTGAGAGCGCCAACAATTAAATAGTTTACAACAGTCACTAGCGACACCAGCGCCATCTGGTGTTCTTACCATGATGCAAGCTTTACCAATCCACAATCATCCCCTTTTTAACTGCGTGGTACATCAACCATATGGTAGAAATATGGAAAAGTTATGAAAGTGAAATTGAAAGAACCTGCATCTTTTTTCTCTGAATAATGGTTGCTATAGTTACCACATGAAACAATTTCAAAGGAAATTTTCACAGTTTCTAAGTGCTTTATAAAATGCAGAAATAATATACCCAGTTTCTTTTTTGGCAAGATTGTTTGTAAGAAACTGCTCAAAACATTAGCAGACACAGTCTTATATGCTAACAATCACAGCTTGTAAGTATCCTTGAACAGTTTCATAATTTTTCTTCACCTTATGATTGGAATATTTGATGAAAGATCCATCTTGAGAGCAATAAAGAGCATTTTCAACAGTGATAAAGTCAATGTTTTGTAAATTTCTCAAATCTGCCTAATATTCCTTGTATTAATCATGCATATGATTGGTCTCCAACATTCAACAACAGCAGCATATCATACCTTTTGGAAAGCTAAGATCATTTACTTAGAGAGTTAATCTCAGATAGACCCTTACAAGACAAAACTGAAGATGGTAATGTTATATCCTTAGTGCGAGAACAAATATTTTTGAAAACCTTTGTTGTAATTTTGATAACAGCTATAAAACTATTGATATTATCAAATAAGAACAGCTATATCTATAAAGCCCAATATCTCATCTTTCTTTTGGTGTGTCAGTTGTCTCATTCCTATGCCAAACCTTGAAGATATGGAACATTTTTGTAAAATTAGTGAAAACTACATGTTTCCAATGTTGTGTCTTGCTGCCTAGATCCATAGAAAGAGCCCTTAGATGAACCGAACAATTTTCATAAATAACTTGTAGTCAAAAAGATATGGCTATTATTTGCCTTATTTTTATGGGAAATAATCCTTTAAATTCATTTTTTTGGGGGGAGGGTGGTATGAAACCTGGAATAATGATTCATACCTAAAACCTCCATGAGTTGACTAGGGTCAAACAACCTCAATTCTTTGCATTTGCGTGTACCAGGTGGGAATAGCTCTGATGTCACTATGGAATCAGGGAATTCTCCCTATTATTTCCTTAGATCATGCACCCTCAAAGGGAACCTGATTTTGTTATAGGCCTTTTTGATTCCTTTGTAGCAGGGCTGTTAACAACAGCCAACATGCACAAAACTGATTACCTAGAGATATAATTGACTGTCACACATCTTTACACCTTCAGATTACAAGGAATAAATCCGTTTGTGATCCATGGATGAGCTGAGCATGGAAAGGAAGAGGGTTAGGAAGAGGGTGAAACTAGGGGAAGGGGCGGGTTTAGGGTAAGGGTGGAGGGTGGTGTCTAACAGGAAGGGTTGGGTTAGGGGGGAGGTATTGAGGGTGGTACCTCAGTAACCTGATAATTGTGGGTGAGTTTAGGGCAAGGGTGGACGGTGGTGTCTAACAGGAAGGGTTGGGTAAGGGTGGAGGGTGGAATAATTGTGGGTGAGTTAAGGGTAAGGGTGGACGGTGGTGTCTAACAGGAAGGGTTGGGTAAGGGTGGAGGGTGGAATAATTGTGGGTGAGTTTAGGGTAAGGGTGGAGGGTGGTGTCTAACAGGAAGGGTTGGGTAAGGGTGGAGGGTGGAATAATTGTGGGTGAGTTTAGGGTAAGGGTGGAGGGTGGAATAATTGTGGGTGAGTTTAGGGTAAGGGTGGAGGGTGGTGTCTAACAGGAAGGGTTGGGTTAGGGTGGAGGTTGGAGGGTGGTACCTGATAATTCTGGGTGAGTTTAGGGTAAGGGTGGAGGGTGGTGTCTAACAGGAAGGGTTGGGTTAGGGTGGAGGTTGGAGGGTGGTACCTGATAATTCTGGGCGAGTTTAGGGTAAGGGTGGAGGGCTGGGTTAGGGTGAGGGGATATATTTGACAGGAATCACAAATGATCAATCTATGTACGGTGTAAAAATCGTACTCCTTGTATCACCTGCAGTAACAAAACAAACAAAACAGACTTCTAACAACATTTTTATTGCTGCCAAACAAAGAAAATTAAGTGTGTGTATCTAAAGCACCTTTTGTGAGTGTATAACAAGAG
Source organism: Lepidonotus clava (assembly GCA_936440205.1). Lineage (NCBI taxonomy): Eukaryota > Metazoa > Annelida > Polychaeta > Phyllodocida > Polynoidae > Lepidonotus > Lepidonotus clava. The sequence goes on from OW387139.1 coordinate 518,104, forward strand.
TAGATCATGGTGACCATGCCCGTTGACCGACTCCGGTTATCGAGGTAACCTTCACTGGGTCGCAGAAGTGAGCGGATTCAAGGCGTTTGCCTGCATCACACCAGGACCTTTCTGCCTCTGTAATAATATCCCCAACCAGTTTTAATCTCCTCCATTACCTAGCTTAGTAATTTGTCCATTTCCTAGAGAATGGTTTGACTAACTTGTAAATTCAATGTGAAGAATATAAATAGTTTCTATAAAATACATGACCAATTCTAAGTAAGTTTGGAAAGATACATTTTGTCTTTCAGACTTTTTCCAGCAATGCTAAAATCTTAACCTCATCTCTATGAAATAAATATTACTAAAGGAAATCTGCAGGACCATATTTACTGCTACTTTATTCGAAGGACATAAACATGAAGAAATGCCTTTATGTTACATGTTAGTCTTGAATCCACAAAAATATACAACAGCCCTTTTAGGTAAGAGTATGTACATTTGTATCACATGTTATCATCTTACTTTTTCAACTATATTTTCTCTTATTTCACAGAGATAGAACGTCTTTATTTCTGGAATACAAATGCATGCATTGGAGACTAAAATTACTAAATCACATAATTATCATACACGATCTTTTGTAATGAAGTACACCCAATATAGCCGCTCTTGAGCTGACCTGGGGTCATACCGAGGGCCCGTCAATCCCGACTCACCTTATCACAAACTAGGGCTCTGTGCACTTTTATTTACAAATATAACTGCTGAGAGATGGTAGTTGTCATAGCATTCATTGGATGATGCGTCAACACATGATAACATCTCAAAATGATATAACAATGGCTAGACACTTATAAAAACACAAGTAAATAGTGGAAAATACAAGTCAAACTCAGGGCAGCTTTTATAAGCGACTGTCCTTAAATAACTGTTGTCTTATTGATACATGGCGCAATACAATCAACAAAATACAAACATATGCATTACATTCATCAATGATCATCATTCACAAATATATGGTGATGTATCCCATCTTTTAAAAGAAGAACATGCATCTTATGTTTGTAAATATATATTACATGATTAGTATGTACATGCTCTGTCACAGATTTGACCTGAGTGAGACTAGATAGACAGTTAAGGACCAACCTAATAATGCTGGTCAGTGCATTCGGTTATTTTCTGAAGCCTACTGACAGCATTAGGCTTCAGAAAATAACCGAATGCACTGACCAGACTGCCTCTCTGATTGTCTTAATTTCAGCTGTCACTGATCCAATGAGTCCTCAGATGAAAGCCTAAGTAAATACTAACTGGACTGGGATCCAGAGCTGGGTTGACACAGGACAAACCACCCCCCTCAATGAAATAAAGAGGTACCAATTCACTTCCTTATATATTAGTCTGCATTTATTGTGCGTTTCGAATGGGTATTGTGCGAAAATTGTGCAAAGTTGTTTACATTCTATAGAAAGGGTGCCTTCTGGCATGTCTTATAAATTGTATTAACCAATATTTAGTTTTACTAGGCCCTTTGGTCCACCTCAGGAGCCCTGCCCTGGGCCGTTTGGTCCACCTCAGGAGCCCTGCACTGGGCCCTTTGGTCCACCTCAGGAGCCCTGCACTGGGCCCTTTGGTCCACCTCAGGAGCCCTGCACTGGGCCCATTGGTCCACCTCAGGAGCCCTGCACTGGGCCCTTTGGTCCACCTCGGGAGCCCTGCACTGGGCCCTTTGGTCCACCTCGGGAGCCCTGCACTGGGCCCTTTGGTCCACCTCAGGAGCCCTGCACTGGGCCCTTTGGTCCACCTCAGGAGCCCTGCACTGGGCCCTTTGGTCCACCTCAGGAGCCCTGCACTGGGCCCCTTGGTCCACCTCAGGAGCCCTGCACTGGGCCCTTTGGTCCACCTCAGGAGCCCTGCGCTGGGCCCTTTGGTCCACCTCAGGAGCCCTGCACTGGGCCCTTTGGTCCACCTCAGGAGCCCTGCTCCAGGCCCTTTGGTCCACCTCAGGAGCCATGCATAGGTCCTTTGGTCCACCTCAGGAGCCACTCATTAGGCCTTCTGGTCCACTTCGGAGGCCACGGTTGTCACGCTAGGATTGGTTTCGGAGTAGACTGAGCTGCGGGAAGAGCGGTCTCTGCACAGGGTTCTACAGCCGGGCATCTTGGCGAACATCTCCTGCACCTGAGGACAACAAACACATTTGGTTAGATTTCTTTTGGCACGACTGTACAAAGCTTGAGCAATTTGTCATGGTGAAATTATAGGTAATGATGATGATTTTCGGAGTTCAATGTCCATTTTTCAGCTACATAAGGATAACTCACAATATTGACTGTACACAGTTCTATGATGGAACCTATAGGTGTAGAAATGACACAGGCAAAGGCAATGAAGCGGGCACAACCCAGCCTTGAACCTGGGTCTCCTACATGCAAGTCCAACGTGTTACCTGCACTGACCACGCCTGCCCCTTAAAGGGACAGTTTGCTATAGAAACAACAACAATATGCTGTTCACATGACTCAAAGTATTCATTATGTGGAGGTATAATAGAACAATTGTGCAAGGTTGTGCTGTGACCGATGAACCATGACCCCCAGTCTTGTACATTTCACACCACTGGGCCACTCAGCCCGGCCACTTAGGCTCAATATTGTTTATTTCATGTCCTGCACAGAATGTGCTTGTGAATTGGGGAGGGGGCAGTAGAGGGGGAGGGGAGAGGGAGGAGGATGTGTTGGGAGGGGGGTAATTAGCATATCTATGGTTCAGGTGTGATGTCTTGATCCTGAAAAGCCACCAAGGGGCATTAGTGGCCAGTATGGTGAGCCAGGTTGCTGGGCTTCAGGGGAAATTCATCGGAATTAGTTATAAAACCCACACCATTTTACAATTTACCCCTGCTTATAGTAGGTACTATAGATCACTTTATCATTTTATTCAAGTTGTTTCTTTAGAAAACTATCCCTTTAAAATTATAGAGATAAGGACATAAATCTGGTGGGTCTAGCAAGTGGGCCCTATTCTAACACAAAGAACCAGAGAAATACAAAACTCGGTAGGAGATAGCACAACATATGACAGGTTGTTTTAACTGTACATATAGGTACGCAGCTAAGTAATACAATAGAAAAAGGTGCCTCACCTGTTTCCTGAACTCGCGCCCCGAAATGCAGTAGAGCAGGAAGTTGATGGCGTGGTTGGCGTAGTATATGTCTATGGCGAATGCCCAGCGCAGGGCTACTACAGCCTGGAATGGTAAGTTAATGTAATATTCAAAATTGGTCAGTCATGTTGGAATTTGGCCTCTGCCACAGGCTCAACACTTTAAACTCTAGATTCTTAGAATGAGTTTCCTAATATATAGACACCAACCATGTCTTCCTGTTCATTTTAGAAGATAGCATACAATCCTATTTACAACAAGAAGCAGGTTTTTTGACATCCACCTGAGTTCTATTGATATGTCAGTGCAATTCCCCCTCTAGAACTAGTAATCAAGCCCCTGTAGAAATAGCATTGTACTTTTTTGTAATGAAATTGGCACTTATCAGCAAATTATATCAATTCAGACCTAATTTATTCAAAATGTATTTTTGTCACAATACTTTAGAGTTGGATGCTATTGAATAAGCTAAGGAAGGTATAAACTCATAAAAAGGATTTAACCATATTTTGATTATTTTCCACCAAAACCACTACTTGTAACCATGGTGACCAACCAAATTTACTGTATTTGTCCATTCAGGTCACCAGGTTCTAACCTTCATTTTAATTGCCAAAATTGTTTTGGTAATGAAGACATTTTCAGAGCTGTAACTCTTGGACTATTATTCGGTGACTTCTTCCGAACCTTTTAAGCCTAGGTCTAGGGTCCCATATCCCAATGACATGGTCCAGGCCAATTCCACTAGCAGGGCACCACAATATTATTGAAAAAGGTGTATATGAACCCCAAGACTTGCCTGCCACCTGTGGGTGATCTTCCAGCCAAAGGGGTCACTCTTGTCAATGAGGTACATGATCTGCATGGGGGCGATACAGACGAGGTGGGCGAAGGACACCGTCAGCAGCATGGCTGTCATGGAGCGCATCTGGCCATCATCCTGCTGGGCCCCGGTCACCATGGCCTGCCGCTTCAGCTGGTAGCCCGCGATGCGCGTGATGATCAGGATGTTACAGATGAGGAGACAGAAGAAGGGGGCGGCTGACCGGATGACGAAATCCTGCCATGGCCTCACATACCTAAACAGGGACATGGCTCACACTATTAGGATGTTACAGAGGAGGGGACAGAAGAAGGGAGCAGCTGACTGGATGACGAAGTCCTGCCATGGCCTCACGTACCTGTAGGGGACGAGGAGACATAGCTTACACTATTAGGATATTACAGATGAGGAGACAGAAGAAGAGGGCAGCTGACCGGATAACGAAGTCCTGCCATGGCCTCACGTACCTGTAGGGGTACATAGCTTACACTATTAGGATGTTATAGATGAGGAGATAGAAGAAAGGGGTGGCTGACCAGATGATGAAGTCCTGCCACGACCTCACGTACCTAAAGAGGGACATAGCTTGCACTATTAGGATGTTACAGATAAGGAGACAGAAGAAGGGGGCGGCTGACTGGATGACGAAGTCCTGCCACGACCTCACGTACCTAAAGAGGGACATAGCTTACACTATTAGGATGTTACAGATAAGGAGACAGAAGAAGGGGGCGGCTGACCAGATGACGAAGTCCTGCCATGGCCTCACGTACCTGAAGAGGGACATAGCTTACACTATTAGGATGTTACAGATGAGGAGACAGAAGAAGGGGGCAGCTGACCGGATAACGAAGTCCTGCCATGGCCTCACGTACCTAAAGAGGGACATAGCTTACACTATTAGGATGTTACAGATGAGGAGACAGAAGAAGGGGGCGGCTGACCGGATGACAAAGAGGGACATAGCTTACACTATTAGGATGTTACAGATGAGGAGAGGAAAGGAGTGGGAGACCAGGTGATAAAGTCCTACTATGACGTACCTGTAGGGGGACAAGGGGAAATAGCTCAGCTTGGGTTGAATATATACAGTTAATAAGTGTATGTCAGGATTATTGACTCCTATTCTAGTATCTTGACTATTGTCTCCCCTGACATTTGCACCCTTTCTTCCCCATGGGGCGGATCCACCAGAGGGGGGGGGGGGGGAGGTTAGGTCAGGACCCCTTCCTTTACAGGGGACCTAAACTATACATAGAGGGAGAAAGGCCAGAATCTGATGTGCAATGTATTATCATTACTTAGCCTATATACTCCCCTTTCCAAAATGTTTACTCCACGAATGACATCAGGACTTTCAACCTTCGGCTTTCTTTTACAAAAATAGTTTATGATTGATTGATAAAACACTATGAAGTGGCAACAAGGTGCAGGGAAAAACAGTTCCCTATGATGTAGTTTCAATATGAGTAAAGGAAGAAAGGAAAAACACATTGAGAACAGGAGCAAAAGAGGAACAGCTTGCCATAAAAAATGTGTGGTTAATTGGGAATAGATTGTTACTATCGGAGAGACTATATAATGTACTGTCAACAGATTACTTTGAAGTTATTCTGATGCTCTCACCATACTGTAAAGTCTTTATGGTCATGCCATGTGTTTGTGGTCATGCGATGCACACAAGCAGCATCTCATAATGGGTGACAAAGTTGATCGGAGTGGGGAAATTGACAAACCTTTTCATTCGTTTATCGGGGTATCAATTGTTGGGCATGCGACAGAATATATAGGGCCTATTATGTGTTTGGGATGACAGGAATCATAGAATAGCATTTGAATGACCTTGACTAGGAGTGGCCCAATGACCTTAATTTGATATGCTCTAGATCCAGGAGGACGACTAATGGGTTGTACCTGTCGCTGGTGCCTGCTGAATGGTCATGGACTTATTCACATGGTACATTATTCACATCACACCCGGGGTACGTGTTCACAGGGTACATGTCTTCTGTGCTTACATGATATGAGTATTCTGATCGCATAAATCTGTAAAGGTAATATACAAATGTCTGATGTCACATGGTAAGAGCATTGTGATCATAGCAGCCTGCATAGATAGTTAATAAATGAAGTTATCCTCCATAATGGACCCTTTCAGTTGGCTGGTGTGATACGGTGTGATCCGGTGTGACCTATCTTGTTTGTTGGTCCGAGGGATATGAAGGATAATTATTTTTCAATATTCAAGTCCGTTCGTGATAAGCTTTGGTTACATCTTCAACATATCCAGGTGGGCGACCAATCTGTTTGTTCCACAAATAAGGTTACATTTAAGCCTCATACCCACTAGGGTGATTCAGTGTTCAAATCAGCCGCTTACTAAAAAAATAATCAATCAATTTTTTACACCGATTCAGGTAACCAATCAGGATGCAATATTGAAATGTTCATGTTTGATATGAGTGCTAAAATCAACCAATCATTCTGGTAGATTCAGTTGATTTTAGCGTTGAAAAGTCCGTTTTTACCTTTTCGGGTATATAACATTGGTGGATGTTGAAGAATGCTTTTGTAAAGGAAATGTAAAAGATTGGGCTTACAAACAGGCTCTACTATAAGAGTTTGTATGAATGTACTTTGTTGACATGACTACATGGGTGCAGGTGTTTTACCTGTTACCCACCTACCTACCTACATATTGTCACAGTTAATGCGCTCTTCTCTCGCTCTACTCCCGCCCCGCTATTCTCTCTCACATTCAACGTTTATGTTCAATTGGAACATACGTCATGTCATGCAATATTACAGAAATACTGAGTGTGCTCCACTGTGGGCTACTTATCAAATATTTAGACTGAATTTTTTATCGCAGTTTGAAATAGAGTATACATTATATATGTTTGGTGTCTATACCTTGTCAATAGACTTTGTATTTCCGAGAACATAATTCATTCAAAGTTGTTGCTTTGTCATGGGAGAAATAACTAAAGTGGTGACAGGAGGTGGGGAGGAAGCCCACTTTACGTATGACACTTTGACCATGCCATGGGGAATAAATGTAAACCGTGTCCATTTATGGAAATGCAGACAAGCTTGGGGTAATTGTATATACTTAACTCGGCTATAAATCCTTAGACATATGTTGTTCTGAACATACATTGGGCCATCAATATATTCCACATCTTCCTCTCGACAATGTTAGGTATTGTCAAGCGATTGACTACTTTTTGATAGATTTCTGGTAATATTGCTCTTCTGGAGCACCATTTCTGGTCGTTTACAACCAATTTCCACCAGCTATGGTTGCCTAAACAACCAGAAATTTAGTTGAAAGGCTCAATGAGTACCCTTCTTAATAAAAACCATCACTCACCACATATAAGGCAGGATCTCCGGGTAGTCATTGGCAATGGTGCACCCAGCAACACGAACCGTCTCATTTCCCCGCGTCTCGAACTTCTCCCCATAACTCCAAAAGTAATGCATGTAGCACCCCATGCACAGAATGTTAATGGCAAGGATGGCATACTAGAAAAGGACAAATATTTCTGTCAGAGATAAGTGCACCAGTTTACTTGGGTATCATGACATTGTATGATTACAACTTGACATAACCCAGGCATACAACGTTATTATGACAGTGCAATAACATTCTTTTAAGTTCTATATAGGTTCTTGTTACATTATTTTGATGGGACCCAATAATGTCTACAGAAACTGACATTGTGGTTGGTTCTAAAGCTCTTCACCTTGACCCCATGGATAGTGCACAGTTCTACTGACCTTGACCTTTCTATTGGTGCACAGTTCTACTGACCTTAGCCCTTTTGTTGATGCACAGTTATACTGACCTTGGCCCTTTTCTGTTGCACAGTTCTACTGACCATAGCCCTTTTGTTGATGCACAGTTCTATTGACATTAGCTCTTCTGTTGGTGCACAGTTCCACTGACCTTAGCCTTTTTGTTGTTGCACAGTTCTACTGACCTTGGCCCTTTTCTGTTGCACAGTTCTACTGACCTTAGCCCTTTTGTTGATGCATAGTTATACTGACCTTGGCCCTTTTCCGTTGCACAGTTCTCCTGACCATAGCCCTTTTCTTGATGCACAGTTCTACTGACATTAGCTCTTCTGTTGGTGCACAGTTCCATTGACCTTAGCTCTTTTGTTGATGGACAGTTCTATTGACCTTAGCTCTTTTGTTGGTCCACAGTTCTACTGACATTAGCTCTTCTGTTGGTGCACAGTTCCACTGACCTTAGCCCTTTTGTTGATGCACAGTTCTACTGACCTTGGCCCTTTTTTGTTGCACAGTTCTACTGACCTTAGCCCTTTTGTTGATGGACAGTTCTACTGACATTAGCTCTTCTGTTGGTTCACAGTTCCACTGACCTTAGCTCTTTTGTTGGTGCACAGTTCAACTGACCTTAGCCCTTTTGTTGGTGCACAGTTCTACTGACCTTGACCTTTCTATTGGTGCACAGTTCTACTGACCTTAGCCCTTTTGTTGGTGCACAGTTCTCGGGCTTGCAGAGGCTTGTAGACAACAAGTGTTCGTTCAATGGTGACGGCCACCAAGGTCCACCCAGAAATGGTCTTGGCACTGTGATTGATGAAGAACCACCACTGGAAAGGTAGAATGAATGGAATAGGTTAGAGGAAGTTTTATCTGGGCATCGTATCTGAAGCTTATTTCACGTACTGACAATTTACCATAGTCCCAAATCTGGAACTAGTAACACTTTGGTTTGCCTTTTTTTTAAATGTGTATACAGATTTTTTGAAAGTATGACTTATTTATTAAAGGTTTCCATTTACACCAGCTCAGTATATCTAGATAATTAATGGTTTTGATATATCTGTGTATATAGCAAAATATATGTATATATATTGTACTGATGTGGATGTCAGTCCAATAGATAATTTAGCCAGCTTCCAGAGAAAGCGAGACTCAGGATTAAGAGTGTCTCTCTGCAAAAGGTGGAGAGTGGGGGCTACGTCATAGGTCTGTTTTTAAAAGGGAGCTTGGGCACCGCCAGCACTTGAGTATAACAAGAAAGCTGATAGCCAACATCTTGGATAGAGAGAAGGGCTGTGAACACTGGTTACTGTTGTGGGAGTTAGTGGACCAGCAGGTAGAAAGGCTGGGAGTGTTGGCTGTATTGGGTTGAGTGGATTAAAGGTACTTGTACCTATTCAGCAGGATTTTTACTTGTAGTGATATTTTTTCCATGCCTCCTCAGAATTGTCTTTAATATATCAGGGATACATAGCCAGAGGGAAAACAAGTTTTACCATTTGGTTTTTCAGTTAGGGGATTATAAATATTGTAGACGGGAAGGAAGACTGCAATATTAATGAGCTAGCATACTGGAATAATTAACAGAACATAATGATTAAAGGCACCCCTACATATAACAGTTAAATAAAACCTCATAGTTCAATATATCAAATATGTGATAAGAAGAGAGATATGGCTGGCTTCAGATAACAATTGGAGTGTATTGACACCAGAGAATCTAACTATGAAAACAATTATTCTGTGTGTGACTGACCTTACAGATCCAGGGGTGGAGGCTGCCTGTGTCGACCCCTGTGAGGGCGCGGGGAAACACCCGACACAGCTGACCGATGAAACAGACGGTCAGATCAGCCGCTCCTAGGTTCACCAGGTACAGGCTTGTTGATGTGAACTCCCCTGGGGGGGGGATAGAGAAAGTAGTATATCAATCATATACCCTAATAGGTCACAAGGCTGGCCTGCAAACACAATCATATCAATTGTATACCATTATACATGACAAGGCTTGCATGCAAACACAATCATTTATACTTGGATATCTCATTTAGTTTGTGTTTATTGACATGATATGGTGTTCATTACAAGTCGGTTGTTCATTTTAATTGTTAATCTTATTTTATCTTTAAGTTGTCAAACCCACCTTTATAGGAAAGGACAGCGATGACGATGACATTCCCAGAGATGCCGACGAGGACAATAATGAGCCCGGCGTAGGCCTGGATGCTGAGACTCAGCTCGTACTCCCAGAAGACAGGCAGCTCCTCCTCCCCAGTAAGGTTGGCTGTCACATTGGAAGTGGGGGTCTGTCCCAGGACTGGGTGACTGCCCACCACCAGGGCCAGCACCACCAGCGTCAACAGGACCCCTGCCCGCCAGGGGGCACCCCGGGCAGGGGGCACGCGGGGAGCCATGGTCACCCTGCAGCTCTCTGTGGGCAAACCAGGAATGAAGAGATCTTACAAATTTTAGTATTGTTGGGTTAAATATCATTATTTAGTGTAGTGACCCCTAACTTTTATATTCACTGTTGTGAGACTTGAAGGATGACTCAGCCTTGTCCTTTCTGGAGAAAAAGATGTTCTCAGAGTACTCCCTGCATTGATATTTCGTGGTGGCAGCTGGTGTTCGACCTTACTCAACATGGTAGTATGACACACTAAGGACTCAAGCAACTGGAGAACCTGCGATTGGAACTTTCGCTTGAGTGGATTTCTCATATTACCAGTGTAGAGTTGGAGTCTTCACCAAGGAGCAGGAAGATACAAGATGGTGGTGACCAGGAGACAGGTTCATCTGCTGGGGGAGTTTAAAGGAGGTGCTGCTGCTGGCCCCAAGCAGGCAGATCTCTGGACTAGAGGGCTGGAGGGATTTTAGAGTTACAGGACTGCATCCAGACTGGATGCACTCTCAGATCAGAGGCAAGTCAACATGTTACTGTACTACATGGGGGAGTGTGCAGATGACATTTTAGCTACTCTGGGGACAGATGAGGCCACTTCATTTTACCAGGAGGTTGTGGCTGCACTGGGAAGGTACCGTGGGGTAAGGAGGAATGCTATCACTCAGTGGGACAAGGCTGACGCTATGAAGCAGAACCCGGAACTTATTCATGGGGGACCAAAAGTTACTTTGTGATTAAGGGCCAGGACAACAGAGGAACAGAGGAGCTGGGGTTTATCACAAAGTACAGGCAATTCAGATATGCCTGTGGAAACCCAAAGAGGAAACCACACAATAAGGTCCATGAGGTGGAGACAGAAGAGGACGTTGAACCTTGGAGGAAATCTCGGGCCAGAGGGACTTTTGGTCAACCCAGGTGGAGGTGAACAGGTACCTTACTGACTTCAAGCTGGATACAGGAGGTGCTGTGATGGTTCTCAGTGACTCAGTTCCTTGGCTGAGGGGCCAGGAGCTGAAACCTGTGACCAAGACACTGCATGGACCAGGATGAAGTCAATTGACTTTGAATGTCAAAGTGTTTCAAGTTTCCCATACTATATTTGGCTCCCTTTTGATCACTCTGTCTTTTCTATTCAATAGTCCTTTGTATTTTCATTTGTTTGTAATATGATTATGAATTTGTGTTTTAATACAATTGCCACATCTCTTGGACTAACAAGGAGCAAATTAGCTACAAAGTTCTGCTCATGCATGAGCGATGGTCCTCCCTCAGTAAACTAAAGGCCCTTCTAATACTAGAGGGCTATGTGTAATATGGGCTATAGGTGCTGACCACCACCAATACTGCTGTCATATACAGCTCAGGGAGGGCTTTCAAGAAAGGGCCACTACTAGGTCCTAGTACTGAGTGACCTATCACTAACAACCTGGGACTGCCCACCTGCAGGTAACAGTGGTGGTCCTAAATTGAAGGGGTAGGGGCTGTTTAGCTTAGGCATTGGTTATGTAGCCTACTTCTAGCTTCTCAAACTGCCTGACTCTAACAAAAACTGTAGGACAATGCCCTTCAATGGCTAAACATGAGATTGTGTAACTGGTCATTGAGAACAAAGCGAATAAAATGGCTAACGACATGACTGATTGAGAGAGTCCCCACCATTAGCTACTATACTATATAGATATAACTAGGGACTCCCAAAAAACGTACTTAGCATAGTTAAGGGAAGAGACAGGATAAAGCAAAAAACACCCTCCCTGCTTTTGTCTAGCCTTAAGGATGGAGAATGGTGATTTAGGAATGAGTTACTAGCTTTAATTTTCCCTTATATGACTCTTCCGGTATTTCGATCCATTGTGTTTGGGTCAGCCCAGTACTTGGTAAAGTACAAAACCAAACGACAAGAGAAGTCCAAATGACAACCCACGGAGTGTCTGTAACAGGTGTAAGACGAACTGCCAAACCCGCATCCTAAACTAAATTAAGATGTATATTTATCAACAAACAAAGGAAAAAAATATGAAACAATTGACTCACCTAACACGCCTAACTAGAGAACAGGCCAAAGCATTCCTCAAGGTATGGACAAGAGTAGTCAAACTTCAGTGACACTGTATCTAAACATGTATCCAGACCGTTATGGCCAAAGAGAATAAAGCCAACAACATATGCAAGATTGCTGAATCATACACCAGACTGATGTACCAAAACACTAACAAGTGACTTATTTATAAGACAGAATGATCAAAGACTACAGGATAATACTAATCAGAATAGAGAACACCAGCGTAGGGATAGACTGCACCATAGCTACACCTGCGGTCCTACATTGCACAATACCGATTGTAACATCAGGTGTTCAATGGCAGGTGTTCAACAACAAACACATTCATAGCCTGCTTCAAAATATTCCAACATTAGCCTGCTGTGGCCCATTGCACAATGATGATAACAACAAAAATCAATTAAACAACAAAACTTTTCGGTGTTATTTTGATGTTACCAATGGTCATTTTGACACTAAAAAAATACCTATTTAGAATGCCCTCAATGACCTGTAACTTTTACTGATTTTTTCCTTATTTTTTGCCTTCTTATATCAATTTACAGAATTTGATTTCATTCATTAGAAACAGAGTTTTTCAGATGTTCGTAACAACAAAACCTTTAGCTGTTAAGCAAACAATCTCTAAGTTATCTAAAGGTGATCCTAACAAGAACAGTTCATTGTGCTACGGGCCACTGGTGCAAAGTAAACAAATATAAAATAGGGGAACACAGCCAGAGAATCCAAAACAGGACTCTTTCAATATACTATACCAAATATATTAAGCCAAGATTATGGGCTTAGGTTTAGTGAAATAATCCTAAATTATACAGGTGACAGGAGGCAATTCAAGTGTAATCTCAAAAGGTGATGAGACGGTGATCACGACCATGATAACTACAACAGGTTAAGATTTAACCAACATATATGCATATATGTCTGATAAATGAAGAAAATGATCTCTCAAATCAAATCGTGATTATCATCTTATTTCTGTAATAAAACGTACCTGCTTTGTTATAGTGTAAAGCATGCTCAAACATATCTTAGTGGAAGGATATATGTGATATTCCTTTTTATACAGAACACCAGTGACAATATTTGCCTATGCAGTATGCAAGTTTGGTCTCCTGAGTTCTCATGTATAGACATTCAGACTATGCATGAAGTACTGATACAACCCATTTGAAATTCACTTTCCAATTGGGCTGTATCTAAGCATACATCTTACTTCTCATCCTTTGTCTTAAAGCTCACCCTGTGTGTACCATCCCCATGAAATAGAATAATACCTTTTACCGACATATCTCACAGGATCAGACAACAATAACTCATGACCCCGAATGCGCAGTCTGGCTCAGCTCCCTCACAGGGCTTGGGGTGACATGGGAGAAGGGCTGAATGTGTTCAGAGGTTGGTGTGTCCTGGACGTGTTCAGAGGCTGGTGTGTCCTGGATGCATGTGCTGAACACATCCAGGACACACCAGCCTCTGAACACGTCCAGGACACACCAGCCTCTGAACATGTCCAGGACACACCAGCCTCTGAACACGTCCAGGACACACCAGCCTCTGAACACGTCCAGGACACACCACCCTCTGAACACGTCCAGGACACACCAGCCTCTGAACATGTCCAGGACACACCAACCTCTGAACACGTCCAGGACACACCACCCTCTGAACATGTCCAGGACACACCAGCCTCTGAACACGTCCAGGACACACCAGCCTCTGAACACGTCCAGGACACACCACCCTCTGAACACGTCCAGGACACACCAGCCTCTGAACACGTCCAGGACACACCAGCCTCTGAACACGTCCAGGACACACCAGCCTCTGAACACGTCCAGGACACAAGATAAAATTAGAAAATCATGTGATAACCCGATTCTTTCTTAACTACCAAGCAGTGCCCCCTATACCTAATGATCCATCCTAGATATGAGAAGTTTTTGACAAGTTCATGACAAATTCATGACAATTTTCCGACAATGTGGTTGTCAAATACTCTTCACTTTGGTAATGATGCTGAAGTTGTCATAAACTTGTCACTTTGACAGATTTTTGACAACTTTAACGTTGCCTTTGTATTGTCCTGGTGTGTCCTGGACGTGTTCAGAGGCTGGTGTCACTCTAGACCTTAATGCGGTATCACACTACAATACAATATCAGCACACTGAAAAAAATGAGTCAATGTTAAAGTTGTCAAAAATCTGTCCTAGTGACAAGTTTATGACATGGAATGCTGTACGTACCAGTCCTCATTTTCATGCTTTTCAACATTATTTAGTCCTTTGCTTTGGACCCTGAAGGTAACTCACAATGTACCTCCCCCATTAATACCTTAGACCCACTGGGTACCGTTAAATCGCCTCAGGATTAGCCTGTGTTGTGGTTCAGACCGGGAATAATGGACATTGTGAGGCTGATGGGTGGTGGGTCTTTACCTGTAGGGTTCACGGACCCCCCGCCTCCCCACACCCCCTCACCCCCCGCCTCCCTTCATTACAACAACCCTGTGTGGACTCTGCAAAGAACCTACCCCCGTTTCATTCCATAAGGAGATTCATTCCATAAAGTCTTAAAATCACAAGCATAAAAAATTATTAATTGGAATAAAAAAAATTGTAATAATTGTCACGAAAAGTCACCTAGATGTTTTCTTTCCCTAAATTTTTATTTTAAGTGTAAAAGATCGAAGAAAAAAAACCATTGGCCAAGATGACAACGAATCTCAATCGTATGGGCCTTCGTGCACACATTTCTAAAATCTCTGACACCCCCCTCCCCTCCACCACTGGGCTGAAGTATGCATTGGAATTGTATTATACTAGAACGTTCGCATTATTCAATAAAAACAAGCAAAAATTCCCAGACTTCCCTGTTCCCCATGATGCTCAGGTACCTAATGACAAGCCCCCTTTCGGCATCGGAGTGGGCTGAGGACCTTGCCCTGACCTGATGTGCTCCGTATAGACTACCCTGACCGGCCGGGGGGTGGGGGGGTGGGGGCAGGTCCCTTATAACATGGGGCACCAGAGAGACCATTGACTACACACTGTAAGGAGGGCTTCACCTTACTATGAACCTGCAACAATCGTAGCCACAAAACATAATTACAGTGATTTTCCGCGCCATTATAAGAAAACCTGTCAAGACCTATTTGCCCTGGTCGATGTTTGTGTCGCATCGCAGAGACCTGCAAAGAACTGATCTCATGAATGCGAAAATAATCCCATGTGACTGGTCGCAAGCCAGCAAAACTCAACAAAGCACATTCAACATGGTGAAAGGGGATTCAGGCAAAAGGTTCCTTGCAATTAGATGCGATAACTTTCGCAAGCAGTCTCGTCAATAGGATTACACAAGAGGGCTACAAACATAATGAACATATTGAATAATATCACAGGGCACCACGTGATGACTGAGAGCTATGAAAACCAACGTTCCCAACGTTCCCAACGTTCCCAACGTTCACAGATCGCAGAGAGACGGCCAGGGTGAATGGTGCTTTAGGGTATATTGGAAAAGATGTTTCTTCGGGATTCAAGGGTGATAGGCCTATATCTTCTCAATACACTTTTGGCGGTTGTCTATCTTTTCCTCAAACGGGAATATAAATTGGATCTTACTACCTGCTATAGACTGTTTATTCCCCGCTACCACCACTATATATGGCTTCCGTGCTTCCGTGGGAAAATCTGAATTATCAATTAGCAAATTAAGGACAACCCAATAAGCTCGTCAGAAGGCAATGTTTACAGGGAATCAGGGTTACAACCAAATGTATTCTTATAGTTCAGATTTATATAGGGTCCAGTTGTGAATAATTGTGAATCCGTCCCTGCATGGTTACTGAGGTGTTTATATTATAAACACCTCCATAACCATGCATGGACGGATTTAGGGAGGCGGGGGGGGGGGGGGGGGGCGCTTGAGGCGTTGCCCCCCCCCCCAATATGGGCCAAATTTAGAGTTTCTTAATGTAAAAACCTAGCCCCAAAGGGGGCCCCTCAAATTTTTACATAAGGGCGTCCCCCCTTTCTAAAATCTCTGGGCCCGTACCTGCCATGAGTTCTAACTGTGATGACCTGGGACCTCTGTAACCATGAGTTCTAACTGTGACGACCTGGGACCTCTGTAACCATGAGTTCTAACTGTGCAGACCTGGGACCTCTGTAACCATGAGTTCTAACGGTGACGACCTGGGACCTCTGTAACCATGAGTTCTGACTGTACAGACCTGGGACCTCTGTAACCATGAGTTCTAACTGTGACGACCTGGGACCTCTGTAACCATGAGTTCTAACTGTGACGACCTGGGACCTCTGTAACCATGAGTTCTAACTGTGACGACCTGGGACCTCTGTAACCATGAGTTCTAACGGTGCAGACCTGGGACCCCTGTAACCATGAGTTCTAACTGTGACGACCTGGGACCTCTGTAACCATGAGTTCTGACTGTACAGACCTGGGACCTCTGTAACCATGAGTTCTAACTGTGACGACCTGGGACCTCTGTAACCATGAGTTCTAACTGTGCAGACCTGGGACGTCTGTAACCATGAGTTCTAACTGTGACGACCTGGGACCTCTGTAACCATGAGTTCTAACTGTGAGACCTGGGACCTCTGTAACCATGAGTTCTAACGGTGACGACCTGGGACCTCTGTAACCATGAGTTCTGACTGTGACGACCTGGGACCTCTGTAACCATGAGTTCTGACTGTACAGACCTGGGACCTCTGTAACCATGAGTTCTAACTGTGACGACCTGGGACCTCTGTAACCATGAGTTCTAACTGTGACGACTTGGGACCTCTGTAACCATGAGTTCTAACTGTGGTGACCTGGGACCTCTGTAACCATGAGTTCTAACTGTGACGACCTGGGACCTCTGTAACCATGAGTTCTAACTGTGACGACCTGGGACCTCTGTAACCATGAGTTCTAACGGTGACGACCTGGGACCTCTGTAACCATGAGTTCTAACGGTGACGACCTGGGACCTCTGTAACCATGAGTTCTAACGGTGACGACCTGGGACCTCTGTAACCATGAGTTCTAACGGTGACGACCTGGGACCTCTGTAACCATGAGTTCTAACGGTGACGACCTGGGACCTCTGTAACCATGAGTTCTAACGGTGACGACCTGGGACCTCTGTAACCATGAGTTCTAACGGTGACGACCTGGGACCTCTGTAACCATGAGTTCTAACGGTGACGACCTGGGACCTCTGTAACCATGAGTTCTAACGGTGACGACCTGGGACCTCTGTAACCATGAGTTCTAACGGTGACGACCTGGGACCTCTGTAACCATGAGTTCTAACGGTGACGACCTGGGACCTCTGTAACCATGAGTTCTAACGGTGACGACCTGGGACCTCTGTAACCATGAGTTCTGACTGTGACGACCTGGGACGTCTGTAACCATGAGTTCTGACTGTGACGACCTGGGACGTCTGTAACCATGAGTTCTGACTGTGACGACCTGGGACCTCTGTAACCATGAGTTCTAACGGTGACGACCTGGGACCTCTGTAACCATGAGTTCTAACGGTGACGACCTGGGACCTCTGTAACCATGAGTTCTAACTGTGACGACCTGGGACCTCTGTAACCATGAGTTCTAATTGTGGAGGCCTAGTATTTCTATGCCTGTGAGTTCTCACTGTGATGACCTCTTTAACTGTGAATTCTCCCCCACAAAGTCCCAGGGCCCCTGAGACTGAGTCCTTACCTCTGTGACAAGGAGAGCAGGGAATCAGCAGAGAGCGGCTTGTCAACGCTGGCTGAGGATGGGCTCAGATCATGCGAGGTGCTCGCGGCAGAAAGCACGGCTGGGAGGATGGCTTTATACCTGGATGTATGCTGCTACCTGCACCCCACACACCCCATACCCCACCCCACTGCCATCAGCCCTCCCCACACTCACCCTCCCCACCCCACACCCCAGACCTCCCACACTGACCCTGCATCCCACTCTGCACACACCACGAGTAGGGACTGACAGACGGCTGAGGGGTAGAGTTGTTACAGTTTGTCAATATGCACGTCCCTGGCCCCCCAAACACTATCCTAAAGGGGACATCCAATATGTCAGTTTTTTATGGCCCAAAGTGGAAAAGCTTAAAGGGAGCCAAAATCAATGTTGGGTCAAAATTTGGCAAACTGTATTAACTATTGAAGTACATTCTATGAGCATAACTGAGGCCCATAATAAAATATAGACTGTGAAAACAGATTTTACCTTCCTCAAAATACAATAAATCATGTCCCTGCCCAGTTTTGGTGACCCACCAAAATTGGTTTGTTCACAAACATTGCTGTCTACAGACAGGAAAGACAGGAATTTTATGGAATTAAATTCAAATTCAAATTAGTATTCATGGTTTAAACTGCACCACGAGCTATGGTTAGACTCATGGAATGTATTTCTATAGCTATTTAAGTTTTAAATATTTTGTCACATTTTAGCACATTGCTTTTGTCTCCCTTTAACATCGGCATATTAATTATGAATCCTTTGTTGCAAAATCTCTGTAAAATCGCTTCTACACGATCAAATTGTATTCTGTAAAATGGTATAATGAAGGGACACTATTATGTCTTTATAATGTGAAATTTATAGCTCATTTACAATGTTGTAAATAGGTGTTTAGAAATGCTCAAAATGGCCCGACAACAATTAAAGTGGACATCAATCTCGTTTGTTGTTGACCAACCGATAGCTGTTATGATCGGTAACACAAACAAGTGATAGATCAAAACAAACATTTTTCAAACCATTTGTTACTTCCCAAGACTAGAGTTAGACATTTGAAATCTTTTTGTTTCATTTTAATTATCATCATATATAGGGCTGCCTAATTATGGTTATGTAATTTGCACTTTCAGCATATATGATTTGAACAAATAGATAATCTGCTATTCATTCAATGACACCTACCAAGTCAGCCAACGCTGAAGCCACGCCTGAGTCCACCTTAATACCAAACAGGGGCGTCCTGTTATGATTACTATAGGCCTGCAGGTTATGACAACTTCTGTTGAAAATGAAGATAGCTGTCGGGAGATTTTTGACCTCCGTATGCTTTAATTTAAGCAGGGGATCTTTCGATTTACATAGTTAAACTATATATAGGCCTACCAACATGTGGCAATATGCAGAATTCGAATTGCGGCAGTGTTAAACCTGATGTTTATGTGTACAATCAATGATGTTGTTTGCTATTGTGAGACTCTGCCTTTAGTTCGTTATGTAACTCGTCATGGCTCTTACAGCCCCCCCCCCTCCCGGGGTATGTGCGGGCGAAGGTGAATAGGGAGGGGGGGGGGATCTAAATATAGGCCGAGATATTTGGGGATTGGAGTTAGACACCTTGTTTAGGTTTTCCCTTTTTGTAATAATTATGGTCACCATGGATTATATGTAAGAACCCTGTCTTGTGAGTGAAAATGGAGAATATTTGGGAGCTACCAGACTAACTTAGAAACATTGCACATATGTGTGCGTGCGTACTTGTAACGGAATAATAACTGTTATAATATTGGGTATATCACCCAACGCACTCAATATACCCAAGAAACTCCGTACACATAGCAGGGGTGGGCCCAGACTGGGGGAGTGGGGAAGTGGGGGGGGGGGGGGGGGTCCTGGGGGTCCTGACCCCCCTTTTTGGTGGACCCCTAAACTAGGCAAAGAGGGAGAATGTTGTGTGTGTGCATGTGAATACATGTATTTTTAGTTCTTAGCCCGTTATGCTGACCACCCCCCCCCCCCCCCCGCTTTTGGAAATCCTGGAACTGCCTGACTCGAATATTTTTACGTGTGGTCTACCAAATTTCCAATATAGGAATACGGATTTAGATGTAACTTGTGTCCCCTCAGGTATTAACAATATGACCACTCCTTACCTGAGTGTCCATCTACGGGTGGCGGTGTGAAGGTGGTGTGAGGGCCGGGTGGGGACTGACCGCCTGGACCTGGACCTGGGGTCCCTCTAACACGCCTCCCCCCCTACTACCCCCCCCCCCCCCCCACCCACATCGTACCAGCTCTTTATTTACTCTATTATATATACTGTATTATAAACCCGCACTTCAGTCCCCAATGGAAAGTCCCACAATTGCGACTATAATTATATAATAGGGATTCCCTTTACAAACTAGGCACGGACTGCCTACACACACACATATATACACACACACACACACACACACACATACATACATACATACACACACACACACACACATACATACATACACACACACAGACACACACACACACACACACACACATACATACATACATACATACACACACACACACACACACACACATACATACATACATACATACATACACACACACACACATACACACACACACACATACACACACACACATACATACACACACACACACACACACATACACATACACATACACACATACACACACACATACACACACACACCACACACACACACCACACACCACACACACACCACACACACACCACACACATGCCGCACACACCACACACACCACACACACCACACACACACCACACACCACACACACACCACACACACACACACACACACATACACACACACACACACACACATACACATACACATACACACATACACACACACATACACACATACACACATACACACACACACACCACACACACACACACACACACACACACACACACACACA
Source organism: Lepidonotus clava (assembly GCA_936440205.1). Taxonomy (NCBI): domain Eukaryota; kingdom Metazoa; phylum Annelida; class Polychaeta; order Phyllodocida; family Polynoidae; genus Lepidonotus; species Lepidonotus clava. The sequence continues at coordinate 539,076 of OW387139.1, forward strand.
CCACACCACACACACACACCACACACACACACACACACACACACACACACACATATATATATATCGAATTTTCCCCTTGATACGAGGTTATTTCATGAAAAATGGTAGTTTATAGCCACAACAAAGTTAGCGTTTTGAAGAAAAGGTCATTTTTTGGCATACAAAGTCAGTGTCCGTAGGCATTTTCTATTTTGAAGAAAGATGATGTATGCCGAAGTGTGATACCGCCTCAGTGGCCCGTTGCACAATAGAATTTCGTTGTTAGGATCAAACAAAGATATCTTTGTTAAAGATATCTTTGTTACGATTTTACAAACATAGTAAAATCTCTGGTTCTAATGAATGAAATTGAATTCTGTAAATTGATGTAAAAAGGAAAAAATTTAGGACAAATCAGTAAAAGTTACAGCTCTCTGGCTGCATTCTGAATATAGAAAAACAATGTGTATAAACCATCCTTGTTACGAAAATATTAATTCTTTTCAAAAAAATTATTTTCGTTGTTACGAACCCATTGTGCAACGGGCCACAGCTTTCAGAAGCACCAAAGTTAATTAATTTGTGATGACAGATGTCGCCAAAAGGTGGAGGCGGGTTGTATGACCCTTTGGACCCCTGTACTGAATCCCCCACCCAAAGGCCGGGGGGTGGGGGATGGGGGTCGTCAGAAATAGCATGACGTCATTTCTGGACAATAACGATGGCGATTTGTTCATTCATATCCTCTATACATGAGGCATAGGTACATATCTACATAGAAAAAAGTAATAATAATACGAGTTACATGAGAACATGATTATATATGTATAAGAAAATTGTATATGGGTTACATAAGAAAGATACATAAGATTAAGAACATGTTGTTACATGAGATACATATCGAGGTTGTGTTTCCTATGGCCCATTGCACAATACCCATCGTAACAACGAAAATCAATTAAACAACGAAACTTACAGAATTTGATTTCATTCATTAGAGCTTTTAGGATTTTCGTAACAATGAAACATTTTGGTGTTAAGCAAACGATCTTAAAGAGATCGTAACAACAAAAATCCATTGAGCAACGGGCCACTGTGGCCCATTGCACAATACCAATTGTAAAAATGAAAATCAGCAAAACAATGAAACCTTTTGTTGTTACTTTTTATCATTATGTTTAACACCAATCATTTTTTTATTTATAATGCTCTCAATGAGCTGTATAATTATTTTACTTATATTTTTCTTATTTTTCTCCTCATATTTCAAATTACAGTAAAGTCTATATCCTTTCTTTTGCATTATTTTGGAATGCAGTGGTCATTGTCAAAGGTATCATGCTAATAAATTCAGCCATTTTGAACTTTGTTGTATTGTTTTGGATGAATATTATATCTATTTAGCACTCCAGATTATAATCAACTGATATTGGAATCATTTTCACTTGTCTAGATACTTTAGTAGATGAAAATCTTGTTATTTCTCAATATTGGCCAGCCATCTTGGGGTTTGGATTCAAATGTAAATACTTGAAATCCCTGACCCATAATCTCCCAATTTTGACACCAACCATGTCTCTTTAGTCATTTTAAAAGCTGAGATATAAGATTGTCTATAGCAAAAGTCGGCCATATTAGTTTTTTTGGCTAGTTATACCTCAGAGGTGTCTAACACCAAATTTGATGCTTTATCTGCCATGTAACAATTTCACTAAGAAATGACCTTAACAGACCCCACTATCCCTCCTGGCCCCACCCAAAAGGTTCAGTATGCCTTCTGTCCCCACCCAAAGGTTCGATACAGCTCTCCGTCCTGCCCCACCCCTGCTATTGTCCACTGTGGCCTGTTGCACGATGAATTTTGTAACAGCGAAAATCAATAAAACAACAAAACCTTTCGAATTTAATTTCACCCATTAGAACCAGAGATACAAAAGTGTTGTTGTTACAAAACCTATTGCTGTTACGAAAACGATCTTAAAGTTATCTTATAGTTATTGTTGTCATGAAAATTCATTGTGCAATTGGCCACTGGGCGTGGCGCCCCCTGTTGTCTCCTTCCTGTACTCCGCATACCATCTCAGCGGGCCATAACGATCTGTGGTCACGGCTTGTAAAGAATTACGGTGCAGGTGCAGAAGGCTGGTCTGGGCCCAGAACAAAGACCGGTTGGGTAACATTGATTCACCCTTTGTTTTATTCCTGATTCTCCCGTTGTTTTACCCCGAGCCGACACAACTCCCTCTTTGTCTGTGTTTTTCTCTGTGCCTGATGTCTGTGTATCCTCTGATTGAGGCAATTCCAGCATGCACTGCAGGCCTCCTGACATAGTAACCAGAAACGTAGCCAGAAGGGCCCATAGCCAGGGGGGTTCGGAAACCAGGGCAACAACCAGGGCAGCAACCAGGGCAGCAACCAGGGTAGCAACCAGGGTGGCAACCAGGGTGGCAACCAGGGAGGCAACCAGGGTGGCAACCAGGGCAGCAACCAGGGCAGCAACCAGGGCAGCAACCAGGGTGGCAACCATGGTGGCAACCAGGGCAGCAACTAGGGTGACAACCAGGGCAGCAACCAGGGTGACAACCAGGGCAGCAACCAGGGTGACAACCAGGGCAGCAACCAGGGTGACAACCAGGGCAGTAACCAGGGTGGCAACCAGGGTGTCTACCAGGGTAGCAACCAGTGTGGCAACCAGGGTGGCAACCAGGGTGGCAACCAGGGCGTTTACCAGGGTGGCAACCAGGGCGTTTACCAGGGTGGCAACCAGTGTGGCAACCAGTGTGGCAACCAGGGTGGCAACCAGGGCAGCAACCAGGATGGCAACCAGGGCATTTACCAGGGTGGCAACCAGGGTGGCAACCAGGACGTTTACCAGGGTGGCAACCAGGGCGTTTGCCAGGGTGGCAACCAGTGTGGCAACCAGTGTGGCAACCAGTGTGGCAACCAGGGTAGCAACCAGGGCAGCAACCAGGATGGCAACCAGGGCATTTACCAGGGTGGCAACCAGTGTGGCAACCAGTGTGGCAACCAGGGCAGCAACTAGGATGGCAGCCAGGGTGGCAACCAAGGTGGCAACCAGGGTGGCAACCAGGGCAGCAACCAGGGCAGCAACTAGGATGGCAGCCAGGGTGGTAGCCAGGGTGGCAACCAGGGTGGCAACCAGGGCAGCAACCAGGGCAGCAACCAGGGCGTCAACCAGGGCGTCAACTAGGGTGGCAACCAGGGTGGCAACCAGGGCAGCAACCAGGGTAGCAACCAGGGCAGCAACCAGGGTGACAACCAGGGCGTTTACCAGGATGGCAACCAGGGCGTTTACCAGTGTGGCAACCAGTGTGGCAACCAGTGTGGCAACCAGGGTGGCAACCAGGGCAGCAACCAGGGCAGCAGCCAGGGTGGTAGCCAGGGTGGCAACCAGGGTGGCAACCAGGGTGACAACCAGGGCAGCAACCAGGGTAGCAACCAGGGCAGCAACCAGGGCGTCAACCAGGGTGTCAACTAGGGTGGCAACCAGGGTGGCAATTAGGGCGTTTACCAGGGTGGCAACCAGTGTGGCAACCAGGGTGGCAACCATGGTGGCAACCAGGGCAGCAACCAGGGTTGCAACCAGGGTGGCAACCAGGGTGTTTACTAGGGTGGCAACCAGTGTGGCAACCAGTGTGGCAACCAGTGTGGCAACCAGTGTGGTACTAGGCAGTAATCTCAGCAGGTACCAGAGTGGTTACCAGGGCAGTAACCCGGTTGGTAACTATAGTGTTGTAACTACAGCCAGCTATATATACTGGACGGTAACTAGTGAGGCTCAAGTGGTGAATAGAGATGGTGTGTGATGCAGAAGTTTACACAACTTCTCCTTAAAAAGGGTTAAACTATTCAATTTCCAACATTTGGTGAACTGGTTATTTTTATTCAAGTGTTGAAAGGTTTTACATCAGCCTTTCACTTGTAGCTCCAAGTGAGAATTTTGCAACACTCAAAATCAACGATTCACCTATAGTTGTCATCCTGCCCTGAGGGCATTTGTACCCCGCCCAAACATCCTTAGTTAACGGGGACAGGTTTTATGCCTTAAACATAATAAACAATTATTTTATCGACCACCATTGCTGAACACAGGGGTGAAAATCCATAAAGATAATAGTGTAACCCCCCTGCACGGCTGGGGTCACCTGAGTGTAAGTAGTATATGAAGGGGGGTCATGCAGCAAACCACCTTTTTACACTTATCACCAGGACAGAACCCAAATTCCCCAATTCACTCCTTATGATTACTTTATTTCTTATCACAATGGTGTCTCCACACATTACCCATGATCCTGCTCAATGGGACCCTGGGGGGGGGGGGCACCTGACTGGGTTACTCCATTGTATATATAGGTTAACAGTGGGACCCTGGTCCCAAGCCGGGGGGGGGGGGGGGGGGCACCTGACTGGGTTACTCCATTGTATATATAGGTTAACAGTGGGACCCTGGTCCCAAGCCGGGGGGGGGGGGGCCCCTGACTGGGTTACTCCATTGTATATATAGGTTAATAGTGGGACCCTGGTCCCAAGCCGGGGGGGGGGGGGGAGCACCTGACTGGGTTACTCCATTGTATATATAGGTTAATAGTGGGACCCTGGTCCCAAGGGGGGGGGGGCACCTGACTGGGTTACTCCATTGTATATATAGGTTAACAGTGGGACCCTGGTCCCAAGCCGGGGGGGGGGGGGGGAGCACCTGACTGGGTTAGTCCATTGTATATATAGGTTAACAGTGGGACCCTGGTCCCAAGCTGAGGGGGGGGGCACCTGACTGGGTTACTCCATTGTATATACAGTGGGACCCTGGTCATTCATGAGGATATGAAAAAGGCGAAGAAGGAAAGTAAATGTTTTTCTCTTAGAATTATGGGTTTTACTATGTATATGAATATATGAATATCAATCAAACTTGTTTAAAGCTGAAGCTAAGATAAAATCATATCAACGTTTCGTTATTGTACAAGTTCAAAGCATTAAAGCACTGAGAAGATTTCACATGTACCACTTACAATATATGTCCAAAACTAAATACATGTAGTTAATACTAGTTGGCCACACCCATAAAGCATGGCCAATCACCCATGGCAAGATGGGTACACTTGCACTTACTTTGCAGGAAAAGGGTATGCTATTTGCTATTTGCCATCTGGTATTTGCTTTTAATTCTAGCTTCTTTTTTTTTTTTGGGGGGGGGGAGAAGTTATTTTCAATATGCTACCCACCTTTTGTCATTTCCAATAATTTGGTATTTGGTATCATTTATTTGACAAGTTCATTCGAAGATCGCTAGTTATAATGAATTCATATTGAAAATAGGTACATTTATAGCTATTTAATCTAGTATTTCATTATAATGACAAAATGATATTGGAAAAAGGCCAATTTAGATCTTATATCAATTTTTGTGATGGCCTGAGAGCAAAGCAAAATACAAAGCGCCTGGAACCACTAAAAGCACAGGGGTTGATTCTGTCAATGGCCCATATTTCCTTCACCAGGTCTTCTGTCTATGCCCAGAGGGCCGAGGGCCACCATTAGAGAGCGGTGTAGCCTTCTGGTCTCAGTGAGAACGAGGCCCGCCGCTCCCCACCGTGGGCTAGGTGCTGCCACCTAGTAGAGGTACTACAAAGAACACTCCCAAACTCAATATAAGATCGCTCGCTATTATCTTACTGGTGTACCGTACTTTATCATGCACTAAGAGAAATCACATTGCGAAACAGTAGGACAACTAAAGATGAGGCTAGTCTCTGAAGTCCACGTCCGCAGCAGGTCCGTAGCCAACTTTATTAAGAGGGGGGTTCGTTTTTGAGTAATTGTTTTTTTGACTCTGTTTTTCTTTCGGGGGGGGGGGGGGGGAATTCGTTTTTTGAATTTTGGATTAAGATATATAATCATTTCTTTGTGTTTTTAGCGACCATATAAGTCATATTTTAAAGGATGGATCATCCAAGGGGGGTTCATACGACCCCCCCCCCCCCGGCTATACGGGCCTGCGCAGCCTTAGGTGGGTGTGGAGGTATTTGTGGGGCTAATGACCAATAAGCCATGAGATGAAAGCCGACGTCATAATATTATGTCACTGCCGCTCATCATCTTAACTGATACATGTCAAACCTATAAGAGAGGCCCGCGCCCCGTGCTCACACATAGGTCCCCAGTCAAAGGGAAAACACGTATTGAAGTGGTACATAACAAAATTCCAAATATGGAGCCCTTGATGGGGGATCCTGATGTCGAATGGCGATTTTAAGATAATATCATGAATATGTCGCATGTCCTTTTCACCAGTAAAACCAGGTTCATGTTGAATCTAAGACATGTCAATGCGAGCCTGTTGTATATATACTTGTAAATTGATTCCAGTAGCTGTAAATTGTCTTGGGCTAGTTATTGTGGTAGATATTTCCAATAGTTAAGCTAGAGCTTCATTTAACTCAAAAGTAGATGTAAATTATTATTTGTTATTAGTTATATCCAGGTGGTAACTTCAGGAAGTCCAACAAATATCCAGGTCATGTAAAACACACTATGGCACATAATTATGTCGCCATATGTCTAAGAAAGAGATCAATTTTGTGAGTCTAGGGCCTTTTATGTCGTGAAAGGACGGCCTTGGCAGTTTGGTGTTCGATTGACAGACTCTAGACAATGGTGTGGGTATAAAACTCAGTCAATCATACAGTCGATTAATTTATCAATTTATTCTCGGTTGTTTGTCAGCTCGTGCTCTGTATCAGGCTAGGCCTCGTGGCCATTGATTGACCAAGTCACTGATACAGACCTTTATTTCACCCCCGATACAAAGTCGCCTATCTTTTAACACGCACGGACACCTGCGCGTCAGCCCGGGCAATACAGGGTCTGTATCGCCCTGGCGTGACGTCATGGCGGGGCGATCCAGGTCGCCGCAGGGCATTCTCCCTGAGGCCCCCCGTACAGCGCAGACTGGCCGAGAGCCGGGACAGAGTGGCCAGGTGTTTACTGCCAGGTCCGCGCTCCCATTCTCCCTGAGGCCCCCTGCAGCGCGCGGCCCAAGGGGAAGCGGGGACAGAATGGTCCCGCACTGAGCCCTGATGGTTCTCCACTGCAGCAGACGACATTACATTTGATTTTGGTCCATATCTAGATTCTTTCTTAATATTCATCTTACCCTCATACAGTATGATACATATACGTGCACAATAATGTGTAAGGAGGTGAAATAAATACAATACTGACCTTGGTCGTGTTCCCACGCTGCTGGATTTTGTCTCGGGGTCTGGTGTGTCCAGGGTCCGCTCTCGGGCCCTGCGGGCCCTCTAGCGGACCCTGGACACACCAGACCCCGAGACAAAATCCAGCGCGTGGGAACACGCCCCGGTCAGTATTTACTTAATCTCTAACCGCCCAGTGACCATCCCTTTCTTAGAAGTAAATGAGTTGAATTTTGAATTATGAACATCTTAATGCATTTACAACATTGCCAATGTTGCAGATTTGAATACCAGAGTAATATGAGCTGGGGCGGACCCAGGGAGGGGCGGGGGGCTTCCAGGGGGTACTGACCCCCCACTTTTATTTTTGGTGAGGACTTAAACTTGCCAAAGAGAAAGAAATGTGTGTGTGTGTACGCAAATGCACCCTATTTTACTTTTTAGTACTTAGTCTATAACATACGGATTGCCCTTTCCAAAATCCAGTATCCACCCCTAATATCAATATTATACATTGGAAGTGGAAGTAAAAGTGCAGAAATTATGATGTGACAAAATGAATCTTTAGCTGTAGATACACAGACATTTCGCAATGCAAATATTTACTCCCACTGTCACAGTATCCCACTGTCACAGAATCCCACTGTCTTGGGCTGGGACAATCCATGAGAGGTTTAGGGGGCACTGGAGAGATGTAGTCAGGTATGGAGACCTTTGTACATGATTTTGTGTCTAAACAGCTCTCGAGGCAACCAAGTATAATTTAGTGATATACGAACAGACATCTCGTGAGGGTTTTCTGTATGTTTATTTAGCAACGTGAATGGCAGCACAGATGCTTCCTTCTGGTTCATTTTTTCAAAGAATAAGAACCAATTTCAAATTAAAAAAAAAAGGATATTCTAAAGAAGAGAACTTACGGATAAAATAAATCCCTTCTTAGACCTAAAATCAGAAAAATATGTTCCAGCGAACGCAAAGACTTAAGGTCTGTTCAACATTTAATTGAAACGTATCCATCTAACACAAACCACATTGGTCATAGTCTCATCTGTATAAAGCACCATCGGTGAACACACCACAAACAGGGGGCAATAAATAGTTGTCAATGGAGGCGTCTTAAAACCAACCAATAGAGTCTATTTCTGCACAATTATTTACAATGATTATATAGTACATTATAATTAGTCAGCTGCAGCATATGGCATGGGGGAGACCCGAGTGAACCTTTGGGCGTCCAAGCCGACAGTATTGGGCCAAATCTCCCATGCGTAACTAACACTAAAGTCTTGGTGACATCTAACAAAGTTAAGACCAAGGGGGCAAAGAGCAACTGCTGTTGCCCTGGTTTGCACACATCGTCAATGGCATGAGCCTGAGACGTAGGTGTGTGCAAACTGGGGCATGCAAATTACTAAGTGCCCCCAGTATGATTATCAGGTGCACTGAGAATGCTGAAAAACTTTAGGGACAATACATAGATTGGCATAGTAAGCGTGCACAGACAGGCACTATTATCCATTATCATTATCCAATATCATTCACCTGCTTTTGAGAGGGCAGGCCAAATAGTGAAGGTATGCTCGTATAGGGGTTGTATTTTATTTGAGGTCCCTCGGGGGCGCGGAGAAGCGGAGCCTGCGGGTGAGCTGGGAGGTGAAGCTGGGCATCTGCTTCTTGCCGCTGTAGGCGGGCTGGGACTGCGAGTTGCTCTCGAACTCGAAGGCGACCATGGCGCTGACCCGGGTGAGGACGGTGAGCAGGTCCTCGTCAAAGCCGTACTGACCCAGGGCCTTCGTCAGACAGCGGATGTAGATGGAGCCACGCCCGCTGTTCCGGAACGACAGGTAGCCTGAGGACAAGGTATTGTCTTTATGTTAAAGAAAACCCTGCATATAATTATAGCATTTTATTTACAATGGAAGTCTTTGAGCATTGCATCAAAAACTAACTGTGCTAGCGATATCCAAAGAACTTGTTACATGAGAATTTGTTATTCTAATGTGCTAATATTTGTTATTCTAATGTACGAGAAATCTTCTAAATGTATGACGTCACAAGGGGACTCATTGGGAAAAGGGGACCCCCACTCTTAAAAAGTTATAGAAAGGAAAATGAGCCTTAACAATAGATATTCGTATTGGGCCCCATACAAGGTATTATTGATTTTATATTTCGCTAACATAAATACTGTAATAAAAGTTATGAATTTTGTGCAAGCAAATACATTGTCAATACAGATATTGAGAAAAATATTCTGGCCATTACATATATTCTCCATTTCCAGGATGTTGTACCAAAATGAAACCTATCTGGATAGTAACATTTGATGAGTCATTACCTCGTTAGTGTTACCTTGATCTGGTAATTGTTATTGGTTTTGTGTGATTACAGAAGTGGTTGTACCTACCTGGGGTGGTAGCTTGAGACAGGAGGATGTCGGCCTCTACTGGTATCTTGCGGACCTTACTGCTGGCGTCTGTCTGGTCGATGTCCTCCTCGGCGTAGGGGATGTCCTGCCCGGGGTCCATCCGGTCACCGCGACAGGCCTGGAGGTCAGGGGCACAGACGGTCAGTACGTGTGACATGACAAGGCCTCACTCTCTAGATTATTTTATCATTCCTGCATATGGCCTTTTGTTTGTCTCCACTCTGCCTTTAGTATGGACTGGTTTAGGGTCATATCTCTGCTTCTGATATTTGTACACCACACAGAAGTCAGGGGTGCAGATAGACAAAGAGTGAAGCATGCTGAATGCATATGTTATAGGGAAATGACTACTGTAATTACAATTTCTGTGATCTTTTACAACAGAATCTTTAGAATTTGCACAACTGAGTTTAAACATTAAATTTTAGGTATTGTACCATAGTAGCTCTAGGAAGAAGTTATCCCTAAATATTGTGAAATTAAGGTTTTTTAATGTAAAAATTCTAGCCCCTGGTTTGGGAACCTCAAATTTGAATAAAAGGGCGCCCCTCCTTTTTGAGATCTCTGGATCCATCACTGTAGTTACACCAATGGAGATAATATTAAATACGGTTTGAGTCATAATCAAAGTATTAAACATCAATCCTATTAGTTTCCAGCTGTAAAAATGAGTTCTGGGTATCAAGACACAAAACCAGTTTTGTTTCTCACCTGGACAAAGAAGAGTTTGGGCTTTCCGGCCAGTGTCGGGCAGTTCTCTCCATTGAACCTCTCGACAATGAAGTCCAAGGTCATCATACCGTCCTTGGTGAAGACCAGGTCCGACGTGGTCCGGTTACCATGTGTCATGATCACACAGGCGAAGCAGTCATCGTCACCATGAAACTCGTCAGCCACTGAAACATAGCAGAGGTTTAACAGTTACCTTGGGTCATCATAATGAACTATGGGTTCTAATTTACTGTTATTTATAGATGTATCTTTAAGCATTATGTTTTGTTATGTATTCCGATATGATAGCCCTTTCCAATTACAGTCTTCCTCCCATTGTCACTGCAGGTCTTCTTGAAATGTAGCTCTTCATTAAGAGGTGACATAACACTCATGTGAAAGGATAGTATTTATTAATCCAAACATATGATATATGTCACTGAGCTCCCATTGACAATCACCAGTTCAAGGGGCGTAGTTCACTCAACCGAACACAGCCAATGCTCCTAGCCTTCCTGCCTGCCAGTCCACAGATTCTCGGAATAGTAACCAGTGTCTGTGGCCTGCTACTCTATCTGAGGTGTTACCTTACTACTTTCATAATGCATTGTAGCTCACTGCCTGCCCCGAGTCCTGCTTTAACCCAGCCCTGTGACGATGCATACACTCTACAAACACGACCTAGAAGAGTCTCACTCTTAGCCCTTTCCATTGTCAGAGCAAAGTTATACACCTAGAATTTCTCTGTTTTCTTCAAGAGACTTGGGAAGTGTCATTTCTAAATATTTGTCTATCATGATTTGATTTTGCAGAGGTTCATATAATGGAGTCTCATACAAAAATGAAGGGCATTACCTGTTGTATCTATTTCATAAATCTCAACTACAGTAACAACCCATTGTCTGACTGTGGTATATATTTAATAAATCTCGTCTACAGTAACGACCCAGTGTCTGACTCTGTCCCCTACTTCTGTCCATCCTCTACAGTAACATCCCAGTGTCTGACTCTGTCCCTTACCTCTGTCCATCCTCTACAGTAACAACCCAGTGTCTGACTCTGTCCCTTACCTCTGTCTTCCTCTACAGTAACATCCCAGTGTCTGACTCTGTCCCTTACCTCTGTCCATCCTCTACAGTAACAACCCAGTGTCTGACTCTGTCCCTTACCTCTGTCCATCCTCTACAGTAACAACCCCGTGTCTGACTCTGTCCCCTACCTCTGTCCATTCTCTACAGTAACATCCCAGTGTCTGACTCTGTCCCTTACCTCTGTCCATTCTCTACAGTAACAACCCAGTGTCTGACTCTGTCCCTTACCTCTATCCATCCAACTCTACAGTAACATCCCAGTGTCTGACTCTGTCCCTTACCTCTGTCCATTCTCTACAGTAACAACCCAGTGTCTGACTCTGTCCCTTACCTCTATCCATCCAACTTTATAGTAACAACCCAGTGTCTGACTCTGTCCCTTACCTCTGTCCATCCTCTACAGTAACAACCCAGTGTCTGACTCTGTCCCTTACCTCTGTCCATCCAACTTTATAGTAACAACCCAGTGTCTGACTCTGTCCTTTACCTCTGTTTATCCTCTATAGTAACAACCCAGTGTCTGACTCTGTCCCTTACCTCAGTCCATCCTCTACAGTAACAACCCAGTGTCTGACTCTGTCCCTTACCTCTGTTCATGCGCTTCTGCAGCTGATTTGAAGTTACATCAGCGTGGTACTGGACGTCAAACCCGAGCCGGGCAAAGGTTCCCTTCATCAGTTCACCGTCCACCTCGTACCCGTTCCTGTCAGGGAAAGATTCAAAGGTATATATGGGTGCTTGGGATGAATTCTTATAAAATGTGACAACATTGTGAAACCCACATGGTGATTAGAGGGATGCAGGAGGAGCATAAAGGAACCTGAAATGTTTTTAAATATATGAGAATTCTGTCTACTAGAGGGGCCTCTGACAGAAAGTCTAATAGCTTTTTTCAACATCGAAAAAAAGCCATGATGAGCATTTTAGGGGAAAGAAAGTGTTACCATAACAAACCACTTCTTTTCCTGAAAATAAGAAAGAAATTGGAGAAAACCTGCTTTATTACCTATGTTTGATACAGGCAGGGTGATAACCAAAGTTTTGTCAGCCTGCAGGGTGATGTGGGAAAGTAGTTCCAGAATTGAGAAAAGTTTAATTTGTTAACTTAGCCTGACCTTTAAATTCTGACTTCAAAATATTGACATTGTATGATAAATCCAGAAGCAGCCGGCGAGGAGGTGCTTGGTGAGTTATCAACCCTGGTGTGTCAGGGATATCAGCCTCTGGACGGCCCTGTCAATATCCCACTCCCCCGCAGGTTATACAATATGCAAGTAACATCTTCTGCAAAAAGAGATATTATTGTATTCCCTATATAAATGCTCTTCATGCCGGTGATAGGCAAGAACTCCGTGATGTTACTGTTAGAGATGAGCGCCACCCCTGTTTATATACATATAAATATAGAAGGAGAGTTGTGTATGAATGTGTAGATATTTAGATATATTCCCTACCTTCTCTTCATTCTGGTGACAGGCAGGAACTACCCAATATCAAAGATGAGTGCCACCCCCCTCTGGGTGTTGTTATATACATATAGATATAGATGGATATATATATGTAGATATATAGATATATTCCCTACCTTCTCTTCATTCCGGTGACGGGTAAGAACTCCCCGATGTTAAAGATGAGGGCCACCCCCTCCGTGGGTGATTATATACATATATAAATATAGATGGATAGATGGATAGATGTATATATATAGATATATCTCCTGCCTTCTCTTCATTCCGATGACAGGTAAGAACTCCCCGATGTTAAAGATTAGTGCCACCCCCCTCTGCGGGTTGTTATATACATATAGATATAGATGGATATATATGTAGATATGTAGATATATTCCCTACCTTCTCTTCATTCCGGTGACGGGTAAGAACTCCCCGATGTTAAAGATGAGTGCCACCCCCCTCCGCGGGTGGTTCATCTTATAGAAGAAGTGACTCTCTGTCATCTGGTCGGCTGTCACGTACACCTCGGGGGGTGGCGGGGGGCTCACGGGGGATGGGGTGTACGGTGGTCTCTGCTCTGTGACACTGTGGGTCTTTGGTGGTAGGTGTTGGCTGGTGAGGTTCATGATGTCGATGGGTCCTCCCCCCATCAGCATCTCGGCCAGCCGGGCCTGCTCCTGGCCCTCCGAGTAGCTCCTGAGAGCCTCACTCTGACCGGGATACTGTTCCGGTTCCTGTTTGACTGGATACAGTTCCGGTTCCTGTTTGCCTGGAGACAGTTCCGCTTCCTGTGTGACTTGCTGGTAAGTGCCTGTGGCCGATGACGTCACCTGCTGGTGGTGTGTGACATCAGAGGATGACGTCTTCTGCGTCTCCTCCCTGACGGTAGTCCTGGGGTGGCCAACTTCCCGCGGTGGGGCTTGTACCCTACTCCCCTCCGGTGGCTGTGGTTTAGGCGGTACCCTACTCCCCTCATCATGTGTGGTCAGGGTCATTGGCGGGGAGTCGTCAACCTCGTGGAAGGAGACCTTGGTGGTCCTTGGTGCCGGTCTCCCATCGCCATGGTTCCGGCTACTTCCGGGGCCACTCCTCGGCCGGTCAGGGTGCCCTCCCTGACCTGTCTCCTGGTGGCCCTCACTCTTTGAACGCTTCTTCTTGGAGCCCTTGGACTTTTTGGACTTGTTGGAGGACTGGGACCCACCCATAATAGGAGAGATTCTTGATGACCGGTACCTGAGGAAAGTAAGGGGGGATAGTTGATCACTGGAAAGCACCAGAGGTATATGGATTAGGATCCACTTAAGTAACTCACTGAAATAGATCAAGGATGTTCAATATTCAGCACATGCGAAGTTAATTGAAATTAAGATTAGGAGGGTCAATTGAATAGCACAGTTATGTATTCCTCCAGTCGGGGAATTAATGAATCTTGGGTGGTGGGGGGGAGGGTGGGTCAGGGAGAGGTTTAAGAACCTAAAAGGTTATGGGGGTTGGAGAGAGGGCTGGATTAAGTCATTCAGTAATAGCAAGCTGACAGAACTAACGTGGTTATATTAAAGAAAACAGAAACACGCCAGATAAATGGAGTTTAAGGGATCAATCAAATAGTCGGAATAACAACTCCTTCATAGTTCCTTCTATGACTACTACAGTTTATGAAGCGCCTTATAAGATTATTTCAGATTATTGTGCTACATTTTGTGCAATTGTTACAGTATTTTAACTGAGGGTGGTTTATTATATACTTAAGATGTTAGTGAAGTTGAAACCATGTCAATAAAGAATGTAATATCATTTTGACTGTAAAGATTGTAACCTTATTATGTAATATTGATTACCATTGATAACAATGGAAAGTAATATTATTTTAACATAAAATAACCAGAATGTAACAATAACATCACAGTAGAGTGTCTCAACGTTAGGTTCGAGAGACATTACTGAGTGCATCAAAATAACCTAACAAGAACCACAAAGAACTAAACAGAACGCTGATGCAACATTATGATAATGTTGCATGCTTGCCTGAAGGTGCCCTCAGTTAGAGTGACCCTACCTGTGACTGCCCTCACCTCACCGGGTGGGGCTCTCAGACCCACCGGTTATCCTGGTAAAACACAGTACTAGTCCTTCCCTAATGGTGGTGGTTTGGGAGACGTGGGTACCTCCCTAATGGTGGTGTTTTGTCTTCACTCGGACTCAAAGTCCGCAGTTTGGTTAAGGTAGGTTATCTGGGGTCACCTGGGCGAGGGGAGGGGGGGGGGGCTTGTGAAGAAAAGTAGGATGTCATTCAACCTATAATATGTAACAACTGACTTTGGTATTATCGCTAACCACTTTCTCTATTACCAGATAATACTTTCTATTATCCCAATTTTGTACATTGTCCAATATGCTTTATTCACATCAGAATGTTAATCAGTTTAGTAACATGGCGCATACAGATTAAGATGACCCCAGCCGGTGACTTGAAGTAACCTCCTCCCCGGCCTGTGGTACAGTGAGTGGAGTGCCCCAAGACGCGGTGACGTGTCGTTAGCGGTAAGCGGGGCCTGATAAGGTCCTCTCAGGTCTGTACACGGGGAGATAAGGGGCTTAGCTCAGCACGGCCCCAGGTATGTAGGCCTATGTACCTGTATATATATAGGCCTGTGTACCTGGGGAGCCCCCCCCCCCTACTGGGGAGACCCCACCTACTGGCCTATAGCAGGTCACACTTGTTACAGGACACAAACTGTTAAGGTGGTATTACACTACACACCTTCAGTGGCCCGTTGCACAATGACTAACCATCACAACAATAACTTTAAGATGACTTTAAGAGAGATGTTGTTATGATGATATTTTAGTTATGATATCGTTGTTGCAAAACCCCTATATCTTTGTTTCTACTGGATCAAATTGAATTCTGTAATTTCCTGTATGAAGGAGCACTATAGAACTATTTCCTGTAAAGATAAGAGGTCATTTGCAGCATTCTAAAAAGGTTTATTTTGAGGATGAAAACATGCATAATAACACACACAGTTGCTACGAAAGGTGTCGTTAATTTGCTACTTTCTGTTGCAACGATAGGTATTGTGCAACAGGCCACAGCTGCCATATGACGATGTCACAGAGAAGTCGAACATATTAGAGATAATATTATTTGGTCCACATATATGTGAGATACTCCGAATTGCCAATTTGTAACAATTATCTCAGTCCTGTATACAAATTGTCTGTAATATCACCACATCACACCAATATCGCGGCCCGAGTCGTGCAGTGTAATACTGCCTTTATAGGGCATTGACCACAAATCATACTTTATACAGTAATTACTGATGGCCTTGTTTCAACTTTCTTATACTATGAATATTTATATATGAATGCATGTATGTATATATACGTTTGTGTGTGTGTGCAAACAGGTATAGACCTTGTGCAGACATGTGATCACATTTTGGTGATCATCATTCAGTTATCATACTATATGGCTCCGAAAAACTATCAATTCGTAATGCTGGTGATTGTTGATTCTGGGAGATTCTTCTAGGTGTAAGCAGCATAATTTATGTACTTCCTTCAGAGTGGTAAGTGAAGGCGGATTATTCCACGATCACAAATATGGTGGCCAGCACATTTTAAAGGTGGCATTATCTGCAAACTGTTTATACATACAAACATACATACATATAATCATGAATGCACACGCTGGTACATGCATGAATACTTATATGTGTTTACACATGCATTCATACTTACATTCATACAGACATACATACATGATTACACACATACATACATGCATGCATGCATACATAAATACATATGTACTCACTTACATACATACATACTTATGTATGAACATACATACATACATACATACATACATACATACATGCATGCATGCATGCATTTATTAGTACATACAATTATTAGTTTAAACAACTATAAATGCTCTGTCCATCCCTTTTCTCGGTTTACCTCGACCACTGGCTCCCTCTCGTGATTCAAATAGCTAGGTGCTGGGGGGAATGGCCCAGTGTAGACACTCAGTTGTAAATCGCTTCAACTAAAATTCTGGTGACCTGACCTTAACGACCATAATAAATGTTCCCATTGAATGATTCAACCAGGAAACTTTTAAAAAATGAGTCAATTGCTAATCTCTTAAAAAATATCTAACAATGTTAGATATTAGTTGCTGGCAATCTCTAATGCAACTAGAATTCCAATCGCATTGCTTGATGGGTACCCCCTTTGGACAAAAAGATGGTTTGCAGTGCATTATGATCTTAGTCTCTAAGCTTTGCGGGTTCATGGTCTCTAATGGTTGCCTTTTTCTTATTCAATCAATTTAGTATTCTATTAATTGCCAAAGCTAACAAGTCCCGTCCATCTTTTTCTTTTCTCTTTCTTTTCTTGAAAATAACTCTGTTGATAAATAAAAGTATTCTTATGAAAATAGTCAATAGAATTGGAAAATGATAGAACCAAGTTATCATTAGAGTGCAGACTCAGTTTCCTAATGATTAATACTGAGCTTTATACTTATCTTTTTAAATGACTTAGATGAATAGGTATGTCATCAGATACGTAGGGCATATACATTCTATAGACGTTGTGCAGATGAAGGCACAATACA
The DNA here is from genome assembly GCA_936440205.1 of Lepidonotus clava. Taxonomy (NCBI): domain Eukaryota; kingdom Metazoa; phylum Annelida; class Polychaeta; order Phyllodocida; family Polynoidae; genus Lepidonotus; species Lepidonotus clava. The sequence goes on from OW387139.1 coordinate 556,586, forward strand.
CAAAAATGGACTGGCCGCTATATTGGTGATAATTTTAAAACCCCTTATATTCACTATTCAAAAATAGCTGAACAGATATTTCAGTTAAATTTATCTTGAATCATATCATGAGGTGATGTTTGACCATTTTTATTATTCTGAATCCAATAGTTCTCGATTTATCTGAAAGTCATGTGGTTGTGGTGACCACATGGTGATCACCAAGATGTGGTCACATGACCCTGTCTGCACAAGGTCTATATATACAAGGACTGATATCAACCCTTCTATATGGGCAGATGCAGGGATGCCCTATAGGGCGTGATACTGTACTAATAGCTTAGTACTTTTAATATATTATCATAATTTATAATTTAGTTAGGATCAGACCTAGCAATACTACTTCTGAGAAGAGACATTTTAGGCTCCTAGCGCCACATGTTAACCAGTATAAAAGGCGTTGCAAGGTAGGGAGCGAGTTAGTTAGTAGAGTTTAGTGAGAAAGTCAGCAGCATCAGCTGAGCTACTCGGAGCTAAGCCTACCAGCTCCTGCGCAATATACTGGAGTTTACCAATACCAACCTCGGACAAAGGATTGTGATAGAGCTAAGCGCTAGGGTGGTCTAGGATGTGCTGGAACAACTTGTATTCCAGTGTGGTTGATCACTGAGTAGGAGATGGGAAGGTGGACAGATTGAGACTTATTCACTGTGGCTTTGACTCGGGATGAGATGTTTAATTGAATAAAAACCCTTTCATTTTAAGAGCTCCCTCATCGTCCATTTCTTTTGAACTATTGGGGGATGGATGAATTAACTTTGAACGCAGTCTGATTGGCTCAATAACTTGGATAAACGACTCATGGATAAATCAATTATACACATCACGCAGTCTTAAATCAAACACTAACAATAGTTCAATACAACACTGCCATATAAGAGAATAACTGTTCAATCCTTCGTTACTTTCAGTGTCACAAAATAACAATCTGCTGGGAACATCAATAGTATGGTTAGGAAGTCAAAATTCTGAATGGTAAAGAGTTGAAGACAACCATAGTAAAATTCTAAACCTGAATTTAATCAATCTAATACATCTTATATTTAATGACAAATTTAAGGAATGAACGAGTTCTCTATAACCCTTGGTCCTTTACCAAGGGATTGATTTGATTTTTTTTTTCCATTTTTTTTTATTTCTGAAAACATCATTCAGGGTTATTCCTGGTCTTCCATGATAAACAATACATCAAAATAGAAAAATATGCAATATACCATTGCTTTGAACGCTAGTTGTTTGTTTTGGGTTTAACTTAGTAATATGGGGAACTGCTGTTATTCAATTGCTTAGACTGTCTGATTTAGTCTTTATAATCGCTGCTAGCCAAGTGGTAGACTTTATCTGTGAGATGGGCGTTCATATCCATAACACGGACCACGCTTGGTTGAGAGTCAGTTTATTAGTGGATACTCCAATCGTGTACAATTGCTGGTGTGGTACAGCCTATGTAGTCCTAGCCCCACATGCAATACTGCCCAAAGGCCAGCTTCGTCCATAGAGTCTGCCCGACTTAACGCAGTCATACAGTGGTATAGTTCCTATCCTAGTCACCAGATGTCTATGTACGTGGCTAACCAAACCCCCGAATCCTTAAGATTCGTACTGATCCAAAGTTTTGAATAGTGTTCTCCGGCTAGACTGCCGGCTCTACCCAATATATACTAGTCCAACTATTGATTTTTGCCCAGGCAGTACTGCTCACCGGGAGATGAGTCCTGTCTGCTATAGCCGAACAGGTATATTACACCTACCAGTAGCGCCTGCCGTTTTCACATTACATATTACCACAATTTATATAATTTTGAATACTCTTTATATTATTCATTCTACGATGTGATGACTGTTTCTATAATTTGTCCATATACTATAACTCATAATGCACAAGGTGTTTTAATAACTACCTTTGTGCAGCTTTTTATAAAGTCAAACTTGTAATAAATCCTCATATTTCAGATATTGGCGCCGTATTTGTGACATGTGCCGTTATAGAATGGGCTTCTGTTGTATTTCCGACCAGTGTATTTCTCAGTTTTGAAAATAAATTCATCTTGTGAATGTGTATTACGAGTTATTTGTTTCAGTATCAAACCTGGAATATCAGACTTATTTGAACAATCTGTTAAACTTCATTCCCATTGTAAATACCACAATCGCATAATTTCATATACTTTGAGAAATCAAGAAATTAGATTATCACCCAGGCTATCTTATTGCAAGCTTGATAAAAAAAAAGTTGTAAATGTGTATAAGTAGTCAAATACTTGTATTCATTTGTAAAAGAATAAAGTATGAAATAGTACCATGGCACAAAGCAGTGAAATTGAGTAAAAATGTACGTCACCCAGACAGATCATTCCATTGTTGAATCAAATATAAGAATTGTTGATACTCTTCTGACTTCATGAAGAAAAGGATTAATGTAGATATCAGGACACAAGCTATACGTTTATTGATAGGGCATACATTGCCTGATTAGCTCAGTGGTAGGCCCCCAGTACACCACCAGTTACTACTCATTTCCGTTGGATGTATTTTTTGAGTTTTAACTATCATGATGTCTGTTGGGAGTTTAATGTCTGCTCAGCAATTTTTCAGGATTACCAGGACCACTCACAGGTCTTGGCTTGTACAAAGGGACTGGTGATCTAATGGTGGTGGAAATGACTGCAATCCAGGACCGAACCGTGGCTGGCTGCATCTGATTCCAGAACTCGAATCATGAGACCACCCTACCCTGCTCATTTTAACTTTTATGTGCAATGAACTATATTAATAGGCCAAATAAAACCACTGGGAAATGGTCAAAGTATTAATCATGGAAAGGAACCAGTGGCCCATTGAACAACAATTATCTAACCAACGAAAATAACATTATTAACAAGACTTTGTGTTGTTTCTTTTTTCGTAACAACAATCGTTTTGCAACATTTTTTTTCTATATTTAGAATGCCCTCAAAGAGCTGTAACTTTTACTGAATTTTTTCTAATTGTTTCCATGTTTATATCAATTTACAGAATTCAATTTAATTCATTAGAACCAGAGATTCTATTATTTTCGTAACAATGAAACTGTTCGTTATGCTATCTTAACTTGATCCTCACAATGAAATTCTATTGTGCAACGGGCCACAGAGGGTTTATCACCTACTACCATTTTATCAGTGGGAACTATCTTTGTCATGGGTTTACTAACTTGAAGGATGTGAGGGGGGATTTTCCAGTAGCATGGGGATTATTTAATACAACTCGAATCTCTGTCATACACTAACCAATTGAAATTCCCTTTTAATCACTTAGTTCGCTTAAAGTGACCATTATTGGATTGATTTTTTTTTAAGTGTTTCATTCTGGTTAAAGAAATTTGTCTTTTTTTTGTGACAAAGCATAGTAACACACCAGTTCCACCAATACTTTTTTATTAACATTAATCTACAGATCTGCAGGTATTGCCCTCAACAGCATCGGGAGGGATCAAGTCATCCAGAGGCTCCATGTCCGCCATCTCTGCCTTGACCTGAAAAAGGAAATCAGATACGTCAGTTTCTCTCTCTAAAATATAGTTACCAAAGAGTAATGCACAGGTTGGGATTTCACTCTCAACCAAATCTTTTGGGTCATGGTGGGACATATTGGAAAAGGAAGTAGGGGATTCAGTACAGAGTGTCGGTTTGATTTCAAATTTATATTGTTTAATAAACAAGTGATCTTTCTTGTAATTAATCGATCTGCAATACATTGAATTATGGAATATGCTTGCAGAGAGTGAAAGAGTCTGAAATAAGAGATACAGTACGAGAAACATCAGATTTGCTAAACCTCCCAAAACTGTGCGACCCTCACCCTCTCAGTGAAGTCTGGTGGAACACTGGAGAATAGTGTACTTTTCACACATATACAACGAATTTATGCAGGTTCTGCCATTTTTGTTATTTATGTTTTATCTTTAAGGGAAGGGCCAGTGACTATGAATAAATAGACTGCTGTGATCCCCACCGCTCAGGGAATAAGCATGCCAAATTGTATACATCTATCTTTAGTACTTTTTGTTTTACACTTATTTGTCTTATTCAAAATAAATTGCCCTGCCCTGCACTTGGTTAAGCCTACTCAGTGAATTTCTCTGTGTGTAGCGTCACAAGCAGAATAGTTGAAAAAATTTATAATGTAAAAGATATCAATTTGTAATTTTTTTTTTTTTTTTTTATATCTTTTATTTATACTGGAAAATATACATTCAGCATTGGCCGATTTTCAATGTCTTCCAGTGTCACAATATATATTTTGATGCATAGATTTGTATATTAAAGTTAACATATGTACACTATATACAATACACGTTGAACTACAATCAATTCTATACCTGAAAGAGTCTGATATTTCGATATCATGTATAGAATTTATAAAATGTATGTCAATACTCAATATTACATCCATACACTGTCAGAGTAATCACTCACAAGGATATAATGAAGATAATAAAATAACAAATTAATGGATTAATGGAAGGAACACATCCTGAGCATGAATCACGACACAGGATTATTCGTATCTAGATAGCCATACATCAAATAGATCACAAGGTACATAATATAACAGTATTTGGTTGTTCCTATTTTCTGTGATCCCTGATACCCTTATGGTATTTGGGTTTTTAACCATGATTTCCTATTTAATTTAAATTTATCATAGGTTTCAATATTCCTAACATCTGGTTCTAGGATATTCCAATAGGATGCACTTTTTGCAAATACACTAAATTGGTATATCCTGTTATTAGATTTGAAGGTTTTCAGGATAGGTGCATCATATTGTCTAGTTCTTCTCGGTGCAATAACTGTATATTCCATGTTTTGTGCTCTCTTATATATGCATAATTACATGTATGTGAAGCACGTCTATCAGACAACATTGGTGTATTTCCAATATTATGTAGAATAAGTGTACTAATTCTATGATTTGAATTTGTACAAATTTTTAAAGCCCTATTTTGGAGTCTCTGCAATTTATTCATACTGGTGCAATTTATATCAGTATACAAGATGTCTCCTAGATCAAAATAAGGAAGAATTTTACTTTTATATATTTTCATTGAAGCATCTATAGTAAGGAAGTGACGAATCTTTGACAATAGGTAGATTTTATGTGAAATTAATTTTGAGATGTACTTGACATGGCTATTATAAGTTAGTTTGTTATCCAATAAGATTCCTAAATATTTGTATTCAGTTACAAAATCTATACTGTCCTGATTCAAGATAAGTTTTTCAGGGTAATCTGCTTTTATAAATCGTGCTGTACCAAATATCATGCATTTTGTCTTTCCAGTATTTATGGATAATTTATTATTGCTGCACCAGTTTGTTAGTATATCAAGGTCATCTTGCATTGTATCCCTAGCTATTGAGAGTTCATTTGATGAGACATACAGTACTGTATCATCTGCAAATAATTTCATTTTTGATTCACCAAGATTAGTACCGATGTCATTTATATATAATAGAAATAACAGGGGTCCTAATATAGATCCTTGGGGTACACCACATGATATTGGTAACAATGTAGAAGATGATCCATTCACATATACCTGTTGCTTTCTTTCATATAAGTAAGAAGTAAACCATGTAAGATTTATACCATTCACACCAAATGTTTTTAACTTATTCAGTAAAATAGAGTGATCAACAGTATCGAAAGCTTTCCGAAAATCAATAAATGTTGCTATTGTACAATTATATGAGTTTGCTGCTATTGAAATATCATCAGTAAATTTTGCCACAGTATCAACAGTTGAGTGTCCAGGTCTAAAGCCATTTTGATTTATGTTTAATAAAGTATGGTCATCTAAAAATTGTATGAATTGTTGCTGTACTATTTTTCCTATGATTTTACTTGGTAATGGTAATAGAGAAATAGGTCTATAATTATTAACATTGTTTTTGGGACTACCTTTATGGAGTGGTGTTACCTTAGCAATTTTCCAGGCATTTGGATAAATACCAGTGGAAAAGGAAAAATTTATACAAAAGCATAGTTTGTCATTCAGTACTAAGAAGGCATCACGAAGGACTCTGGATGACAAGTTTTTTATAGCTGATGACTTATATATTTCAATATCCTTGCATAATTTCTTAATTTCATCTACTGTTGTTACAAAACTTGGCAAATTATGTTCGAATTGTTCAAAATCATTTATTGCTGGATTATTAAATTTACTTGCAAGATCTGGACCAATATTAGTAAAATAATTATTGATGTAATTTCCCTAAGTGTTTACAGGTGTAACAGAGTTTAGAAATACAAAATTGAGTTGTTCATAACAAAAATATTTGAAAAAATAATTTGATAAGGAATTTACAAATTTGAAATCTAAATATAACTGTCATTTTGTGTGACGTCATACACAGACGTCCTGTGTCAGGTGTGCAGGGGATTCAATGTGTGAACTGATATATAGGCAAGATTTTCTATACAAAGGATCGCTCTATCCTTAATATATTGTTATATATCCACATGAAAGCATCAAATATACAACATAATATGAGAATTTAACAAAATAACAATTTCACTGGCCCCTCTCTTAAAACAGCTATTCAACTATTTTCTGATGGAACCAAAAATGAATATCCATGAAGTTTTAATATCAAATACATATTGCGGTTTCCCATTCCCAGGACCATGCCCTTATACCTCACCTGTTCGGCCTGCCGTAATACCCGCAGCAGGTTGCCCCCGGCCAGTTTACCAAGGTCCTCGTCAGACCAGCCCCGCTTGACCAGCTCGGCAAAGAGGACGGGGTAGGTGGACACGTCCTCCAGGCCCACCGGCAGCCTGTCAGGGGGGAATAGAGGGGGGCCTTATGGTGTATGTTGAGTTACAGGATGTGCATTATCAGATAAGAGGCTATGTGGTGGCTTACGATGAATAGCTATGTTCTTTGAGTCTTTCAATGAGTGGTTATTGTAGGGGGCTATTAGGTTTTGAGAAAGTTGTACAGGCAAACCCGAATACATATATTTGACAAGACATTCTCTCCTATATTTTGAGACTTTTTTTCCCAATTAGATATTTTCTTCTATATTTTTCATAAAATGTGCAATTTAAAAAAAAGACATTTTAGTGCTTGCTCAATAACAAGCCAGGATAAGCCTCTTATAAACTTCATTCTCATAGACATGTTGAGTGAGCACTACTAACTAATCAACAGTATTATGTTTTATGATGAATATTAAATAAAAGACATTATCTTTAAAGTCTTACGTGTCAACGCCATCGTAGTCACCGCCTATACCGACATAGTCCACCCCAGCGACATCTCTGATATGGTCTATGTGGTCGGCCACCTGTGTGACGTTGGCGTCGGCCTTACAGCTGATGTACTGGGTGTAGAAGTTCACCATCACCACACCTTTGTTCTGCGCCTGTGGAGAGAAGGGTATGTCTGTCAGTATGCAATGTGCTTTTTGTGCTTTATTTGGTGATTAGATTTTAGTTAACATCGATTTGTAGGCAGGAGAATGAATGACCTTTATTGATGATACCATGGATAAGGAGTACAATAGAACGGGGTTTAACTTGACCTTTAAGTATACCCCCTGATTATCCCTAACTTTATTTACTCGCTGTAAGATGCATGACATCGTCAGTCACGTTTCTCAGGTGACAACATTACCCATAATTACCCCATAACCCTATTTACTCACTGTAAGATGCAGGACATCGTCAAGCACATTTCTCAGGTGACAACATACCTCTATTAACACTTAACCCTATTTACTCAGGGTAAGGTGCAGGATATCATCTGGCATATTCCTCAGTTCACCAGACCCCTTATTACCCCTAACCCTGTCTACTCACCGTAAGACGTAGGACGTCGTCAGGCACGTTCCTCAGATGGTTGCAGAGGGCGTAGGCCAAGGAGTGAGAGATCTGCTCCTCAGTCCACCATACCCCCTTATTACCCCTAACCCTGTCTACTCACCGTAAGACGTAACACGTCGTCAGGCACGTTCCTCAGGTGGTTGCAGAGGGCGTAGGCTGAGGAGTGGGAGTAGATGACGGGGGAGCGGGTCACACGGAGGGCGTGCTTCATGGTGTCCTGGGACACGTGGGAGAGGTCAACCAGCATGCCGATGCGGTTCATCTCCTTCACTACGAGCTGCAATGTACAGAGCAGGTTTTATTACGGGGATACATGGGAAGAGCAGTTGTTGATTATTGCATTTTTTGAGAACATTAAGATATAGATTAGAATGTGTAAGGACGATTTTAATTTACATCTTTTCAGTTTGCTTATATATGTATTGATATATTTGTGGACATATATATTTATATAAATTCCAGGAAGGAGCATCAAGTGACACCAGGGGTCCTCCCTGTATGTTAGAACTAGCCGCTGGGTGGCCGCAGCAACAGCTACTTCTCAGTCACTTCTCAGCCAGCTACAGGGGAGTCAACACCTGTGAACCTTGGAATTAATAAATATTTTTTTAACTTATACTTATATCTTTTTATATATACTTGGTAAAATGTCACTTGTGTTTGCGAACAAAAACTATCTAGTTACAACTGTTCCTTCCGCATGCTTTCAAATGACTTACCTCTCCAAAGGGAGAGAGTCCGCCAAGGGACCCTGTCTCATTCCACATGTCGGCCCTATAAGATACAGAGAGGTGCTTTACTATATTTTAAGGGCTTGGTAAATGTAAACATTTATAAACTAGCCATCAAGGAAATAATTACAATATTAATTAAATGAAAGCATGGGTCCTTTTCATTTCTTGGACAAAGAATCAAATGTAGACAATTATGTTTCTACGATAGACATTTTAGTGTTCACTTTTAGCTCATTTTCCACAAAACTTCAATCAACTTCAGATAATAAACATTGCTCGTTTCATACTGAATTACAACTCAGTTCCGCATTTATTAAAACCATAATACTAGCCAGACCTTGTTTATTCATTTAGATTTAATATAGAAACTTTAAGTTACTTTTCAGATGTCTAAATTTAATTATGATTCCATGTACCTATTGTATATTTACTGAAAACCATGCCAGGGAAACCCTGACGTACATTACTTAATAAAATAATTTAAAATAGAAGTATATCGCAGTAAGCTCCCCGACGTACCAGGGCAGGTCACAGCTGTGGGTGAGCGTCATGTAGCGGACGCCCAGGTCGTAGAAGAGACGCAGGGTGGCCAGGCTACTGTCGATGGAGTGGCCTCCCTCAACCCCGATCAGACTGCCGATGTGCTGGTTTTTGAAAGCCTCTTCAATCTCTAAAAGGTTACAAGCAATCATACACAAAGTCAATATTAAAGCAACCCAAATCCAATCATCCTAGAAGAATTGACTCAAATTCATGACACTGTATACGCATTGCTAATGTACTTCTCAATGGTTCTGAACTGCCCTGCATATTCATTGATGAGCCATGAGACACATCGCTTTCAAAATTTTAGGATTGTTTTGGTTTGGTCACTATCTAAAATACCTATGCAGAACACCCCATGTGACCAAAACATAACCAAAAATTGATGATGCTTGCAGAGTATATTTATTATCTTCTAGACAGCATTCCTCCTATATTCTAACATCAATCAAGGATGTAATCTTAAGATCCCATGGTGGACACCCTGACTAGCTATCAGCAGCCTGATGAGGTATTTACCAAAACTGTGCCCCCTCTGAGTGCTCGACTATTGAAGTCTCCTTAGTTTGACTGCATAGAACAACTTTGGGAGCACAGTGGCTATAAGGCCTTACCCACAGCCCACAATTCCCACTAAACGGTCTTTAAAACTCCTCTACTCAACACTCAGTTTCATTTTGGTAACCGAGTCCTAAACACCCACTTGTTGTTTTTTTACAATTACCACTTTTTACAACTTGCGTGGGTTCTACTTCATCAATCAGGCAAAAAAAAAGTGATAAGTGATAAAAAGAAAAATACACCAGCCTGAAAAAATCAGCCAATCAGAGACAGGTGACTGCTGTGACCAGGAGGCCTATATATCGATGGCTACTTGCATCAGGTACACATTCATGGCTTCTGCTTGACAGAGTACAGACGCATATTGTTCCACAATATCAACTATTTGACAATCAAAGTATGCCATAAAGATATATACAAACTGACCGTCTGCGGTGCGGACAAATGTGAAGGTGGAGCTGTACTTGTTGACGAAGCGGTGGATGACGTCAATCTGCTCCAGGGTGAGACGCACAGCGTCCTTCTGTCGGGAGGCGCATGGCACGTAGGCTGCCCAGAACTGTACAGGAAACACAGAACCTCCAGTACTTACAGGTTTAACAATAGAGAGCTGCCATCAGTGGCTGTTTCTCTACACTCCAACACTATCTTCTGGATTATAGATATCATAACTATACATCAAATGAAAGCTAAATCCGTTTTTATCTATTGATATAATTTAGACCCATATAAAACGCTAAGGCTGATCTTAGTGCAAAATGTACAAAATCATAATTTCTTTCTTATTGCTTGCATTGCTACCGAACACAAAATTGCCAATACATACCATATTCTTGATCATAAAGTGTGTATCTTAGAAATTTGTTGAAATTGACTTTACTTTCCTAAACTTTACATAATTATATTTCCATCTCCTCTCGCTCACCTGCGCCCCCAGACGGCCCTGTCGGAGTCGCGGGATGTCCGAGTGGGAGAGGTTGCCCCACACAACACGCAGGTCCTGCTCCAAGTTAAACGTGCCCAGTTGGTTCTTGGCGAACTTCTTCATCCGCCATGGCAGGTCGTTGTGCCTGATGAAACAGTGCATATGAATTATATTTGTTAGCCTGTTTAAATTCTGATTAAGTACTTTGAACTTTAGCTGGTGGAATAAAATTGATTAAATAAATTAAAAGATTAAAAAAATGTATTTCTAAATTGTACTGCCTCAGTTCAAAATCCACAATGAATTTGTATCGTTTTGTTTGAATCAAAATTACAGATTCATACAAATACATGTATACTTTGATATGCTTAGTTTGGGTTTCCTTGGAAACCATAAACCCTCTGGCAATCAGTCACATATCTTGGAAAAATAAGACTTTCCTTCTAACATTGTTCTATGACCTCTTAAAATAGACATTACGTCATCTTCAGTTCAAGCAAGTATTCATTCATTGAACAATAAACATAAGTTATAAGAGTAATATGTGTCTATGATTGAACTTAGTGTTGAGGAACCATATATCTACAGAGGTCACCCATGTACTCTTTTCACATGGGTACATACAATTATAATACTACTCGTACCGGCCCCTACCCAAAACAAGGTGATTACGAGATACTATAACCAAATCTGTTTTCCACCAGAAACATCAAACCTTGCCATGTACACTAGAAGCCCCTACTTTGTTGATTCAGAGCTCTGGCTGAACGTACCAGAGGAAATAAAAAATACTTGAAAGTAAAGAGGCTTTAAAAAAATCAGTTTAAATATGGGTGAGTGGAGTACTCAGTTAATGTTCCTTTTCATACAAATCGTATCATACCCTAAACTGAATTGTATTCTGAAGCATAAACTCTTTTTTTTTTTTTGGAAACGATTTTATTGCCATCATCACGTTAAGGTTAGACAACACCTCTCAGCGTGCTATTTGCAGTAATCTACACTGCGCTCTCTTAAATAAGGGTACATTAATGTCATATACATCAAAAGATAGAATATATTTTTCTCTATCTTATGATATAAGTTTTATCTTTATCTTTTCCTGATTATAGATATTAGAGTTGAAAAACTGAGTTTTTCACTTTTATTTTTTGAACATGCATATCTCTCTTGAAAATGCCTGTAGAGACCTGAAATTTTTACAGCATGTACATAACTTCCAGTCGGAGGGAAGCGTGTCTCAGATTTTTTATTTATGTCTTAGTTTTCATTTTATGTTAAAACACGGGAAACTTTTTGTTATTTTTTGATTTCTAGATTTTGTAAAACAAAAACTAAGACCCAAATAAAAAATCTGAGACACGCTTCCCTCCAAAAGAATGTTATCTATATACTGTGAAAATTTTAGGTATTTATGGGAAGTAGTAAGCGAGATATCCTTGTTCAAAAAATAAAAGTTAAAAATGTATTTTTCAAATTCCCTGTACAGTCACACAGGCATTTTTTCAGACGTTACAATATAATTTGTATGGCTAATTAAGCTATTTAAATGACTATTTAATCATATAAGTCCCACATTTATGCAGTAGTTGTTAGAAGAAACATGCCTGTTGAAAAGGAGTACTGCTAAATGGCTGCTGAGAGGTGTTGTCTAACCTTAATACATGGTCTTCCTGAAGGACAGATGAATATAATAGAAAAGATGAAAATAATGATACAGAATGAGTTTATGATCATGCAACAATCACCAATACAGTTCCACACTATTTTGTCAATTTCCTCTAGTAAACTCATGCTGATAAGATGTAACATATTGCTAGAATAAATGGTGACAATAATTGTCATAAAATCATTACACCTGAACAAACTCAACCTACTGAATTCAAAATGTATGAGTGCTATTTGACTGTTTGTATGAGCTTTGAAGAAATATTGACTATAATTACCTACGTGGCAGATCATCTCGTACGAATGTGGGTTAAAGAAAATACTGTGGTTCCCAGGTAGAGTTCCCTGTGGACATGTTTCATTCAAGAGACCATGCTACAGCCTTGCCAGCAGGCTTGGCTAAACACAATGGGGATCCGGTAATCATTTTTTTGTTGAATACCAGTTGGCCAAAACAAAAAACCCATTGATGATTCTCTCCTGGGTTTCGTGCTTTGTTCAGTAGGACTAGGAAGCGTCACGTTTGTGTGGTACTAAGTAAGTGCTACGTTTATCAACGGTCCAACCAACACGTAGAATCATTAACACGATAATTAACTACAGATGAGTAAAATTTTGATGCATACATTGATGTCTATCATGGATGCAAGATCTGCGAAAAATTAGCAATATGAAACTATGTGCATTCACAATATCTAATGATTGACTAAAATTCTTATTATCCTCGATTGTTCAGCTCACCAAAATCATAGTGCTGTTAATGTTAATGTTACATAACAAGAGAATTGGAATAGAACTAGCTTTTCAATTTTCCAACATAAAAATCTAGGTCATGAACAGATGGCACCACAAAAAATAAGAGAATCTTTCCAGAATGCCACTTCCTTGTTTGTGCCGGCGTTCTGCCTTCCATTTGATTGGCATGCATTCATTTTTGGTATCAGCTTTTATCTTGAGACAACATTCCATACCACTTCACAGAGCTGTCACATATACAGCTGGGATGGACTACTGGTATGTCGAGTAGAGCTCTTATTACCTTTAGGGGGTAATACCCATGACAAGTAGGTGCTGAACATGGACTGAGTACCGAATGGTGGGCCATCGACGTGTGGTATAACCCTCAATGTGTGGTATAACCGTCTTTTATTTAGCCAGACAAGAAATAAGTTTTACACTTGTCCTCCGGTGGCCATACAAGCTCAAGAAAATGGCGGAGAGTGGACGCATGTGAGAGAGCGGAGCTGCCCGACCCGTATGAATCACAAGGAATGAAGCAACTGTGAAATGGATCTATACTGACTAATAGTTTATGAAGGTACAGGGAATCTTTTTGTGTGAGTTTTTTGGACCCGATTTGGAAAACTAAACCACACTGATGCGAAAGAACTTTCGGACCTGGCACCTTCTGTGATACCATACACAGTCCTTGACAACAGGTAAACAAACCGCCATCTTGCTTTGCTAACATACAACACTGACTGCCGTGCCTAAACTAACTGAACCCTCATCATGGCTGGTAAATACCCTGACGATGACATGAACCTACTGGATGAGGATAAGATCTTGCACGATGAAGACCTGTTGAAAGAGACGCCTGATACTACTGGTTTATCATTGGAAGATAAGGTTGATCTTCTTATTAGAAACTCTTGTGTGCTGATGGAAATGCCGAGACAAATCACCAGGCTCCAACAAGACCTAAAGTCTCTAAGGAAGACTACTGAGGTGATCCCATCCATACAGAAAGACCTGGAACTACTACAGAAATCATTTGATCGAGGTGAGATTGACCAAATGCAGCAGCGCATTACCGCCTTGGAAAAAGAGAACCAGGACCTGAGGCTGAAAATGTCTAAGTCATCTGACGTTAACCTAGATGAGTTAGTGGAAGATAAGCTACGAAGACAAGAGGCAAAAGCCAAACTCTTGATAGAGGGGGTTCCTGAAGGCAGAAACGATGATGCGTGGCTCACCGCGAAATCTGTGATTCTTAAAACTGGCTGTAAAATTGACGATCGGGATTTACTTGAAGCATATAGGCTTGGCCGATTACCATCAACAGGGTCAAGGATGGAATACACACGTCCCCGACCGATTGTCGCGGTTATATCCAGTGTTATCACAAGAAATATTATATTTCGATCAAGAGGGAATCTCAAGGAACATCAGGAAATGCAACAGGTATGGATTAACGACGTACTAGATGATAGGCAGAAGAGGGAAAGGGCAGAGCTCAAGGCCCTATCAGACCTGGCAAAAAGCGTGGGGAGGGAGTCAAGAGTGGCAGGGGACAATCTTATCGTGAGTGGCTTGAAATACACACACAAATCCATCGACCGTTTACCTGAGGACATCAACCTGACTGCCGCCTTCAACCGTGAACTGCATGGAAGAATCTACTTCCACTCTGAAAATAGCGTCATGTCTAGTTTCGCACCTGCCCCCTTTACATACCGAGGTAACAGCTACTTACATGTGGAGCAAGGATACCAACATATTAGAGCTAAAGTTGCAGGTAAGGATGATATTGCAGCAGCCATTATGAGAGAACCCAACCCAAGACTGTGCAAATCACTAGGCCGGCGTATTCAGCACTCCCAGCGTTGGGCTGACATGTGTGAGAATGAAATGGAGGGGCTTGTGGATGAGAAACTGAAAATTGACCGCATACGCCGAGCCTTACTGGAGACTGGAGATAAGGATCTAGTTGAGGCGACTAGGGATGGCTTTTGGGGTTGTGGAGGGAATTTCCGGTCACCTCAGGTACAAGGTGATAACACTACAGGACAAAACAAGCTGGGCAAGCTGCTCGTCAGGAAAAGGACGCAGTTAAGACAACAACTCCAGCTTGAAAGAATCCCAGACCGGAGACGAAAGACCCTTGAGGATCTTGCGGAAGTCGCTGATCTTCAATCAATCATAGGAGAGGAGGTGAAGGTGGCTGCCCGTGACGACGATACAATTGCAGGCGAGGCGAAAGCTCCAGTTGATGGTGAAGCGGGGACCCCGACGCCGGGTGACAGCTGACCGAACCGCCTGTAAACAAACAGATACAAGCAGCCTGGTAAACACAGAATTTGAAGCAAAAACCGAAAATTCCCTCGACAGGCGCGACAGAGCTACCGCCTCCTGCCGTGAGCTTTTCGGATATACTTACGTCCTTGTTGTAGTCCTTGCCAAACTCTACACTGATATAGTGTCCTTTTGGAGTAACGAGCCTGAATTAGTAGTGTCTCGTGAACTCTAACACGTGTAACTTGTAAACACTTGGTGGACTTCCGGGTCAAGTAAACAAACTTGGTATGCAAATGAGGTGACTCGAGCCTCGCTTTGGTGTGGCTTTTTAATCTCGACCTGGTACTTCAACGCAGCCTCCCGAATAAGTTAATACTTATATGTCATTCTAAAATAGTTTGTTATAAGACCTTCGACATACTGATTGATGTCTACTTACCTAAACTCGTTGAAGCAAATGGTTTTTGCAAGTGAGAACCAACATAACCTCGCCGGAAAGACGCGCAACGCATGCGCACTGAGCCGACGAAGTAGCACGAACATTTTCTGCGGCGATTTCAAATACTGGACGGATTTACTGTAAAATTCTTTCTTCTTGGACAAGATACCCGTCGTGAAGCTGCTGTACATTCCGAAAATGTCAGTTACCAACATCAGGATCATGGCGGACGAGCGGTTGGCTCGACTCCAGGCCTTTATAGACCGGGAGAATAAATCAACTTCGTCAGTCCGGGTTTGCCCCCACGAAGGCTATACTCTTCATCAGCTGTTGTCGATGGCGTGGATCCACGCGGAGCAGCATCCCCACGACACCTTGGTAGTAGTAGGTGGGATCTACGACTTTCTTCTTTGGGACCCGTCCATTAAGAAGTTTGCGCTGGCCTTCCACGATGCGGAGGCCATAGTGGACCACATCATTGGCATCGTAAACGAAGCCGACATCAAATTTCACTGCAGATTCCCCACCAGCCAGATTATCTACGCCGAAATGTCCGGCTTCAGCCTTCGCCGCTGTGTGCTCACCGAAGACTACAATCCCATCAACCAGAGGATACTTGACCGGGCGATCGTAAGGCTTAACCACGAACTCAAAGTGATCAACGCACGGAACTGGGTACCATGTGTGTGGCTGGGAAGGAAAGTACACAAAAGGAGACTAAACAAGAAGAAGACCCGCACACACTGGACCCACCGCTACCAGTATCTTATCGATGGCTTCCATCCTGGCCCCAGACTACAGCGCTACTGGGCGAAGCGCTTTGCCCACCTTGGGTGGCAATGTTCGTAGTAACATCATCGTCTTCTATAACAAGGGAAGTGCCCGAACTAACTGATAGTATAAGTTGTTGGTATTAGGAATGGCTGCTTAGGCCAACCTGTACCCCCAGTCTGTTTTTCCTCTAACTGACTTTTGTTAATAGCTTGCAATGTTTTTTCCCATATCCTATACAGCTTTACTACAAGCTACTGCAAGCTGACGAACTTATCAACCCAAGGTTTTTTTCGTGAAAGCCTATTCTACCCTAGAACTCGTGGACCTGATTGCACTTGGTATTCTGTGAGCGTTTAAAATTATATAGACATTTGTTAGTTGGCTTTTCTTCACAGTAATAGGAAACGCTGGAACTCGTGGATATTATTTCTAAACCTTGTAAATGAGTAACTACTAGAATATACTTGGTAAATTGTGAGCGTCTATCATATATAGATATTTGTTTACTGCTGATCTTTTTATCAGAGTAATAGGAAACGCTGGAACTCTTAGATATTACCCCAGAACTTGGTAAAGGAGTAACTTCTAGAATACACGGACGTTTATTATGGTATCTACCATAGGTGCTGATATTTGGATATAAATAACCTATAAATAACGTTTCCCAACAGCCTAATCTATGGATATTGAATAACAATGGTTCTCTTAAACTGTGATAATTTGTACTCAAATGTTTTTTGATAATATGACGACCTTGTCTTAGTGGGTCGGGCCAGACAACGCCCTACCAAACTGCTATTTCTTCATCAACAACTGCCCCTCATTTAAATGAGCATGGGGCACCTCACACATATCATCTTCATCATGTATCATAATTATCACTGCCATGCAAAACCGAAAGGGTATTGAATTGATCTTTTGGAACCTGCGCAGTATGTGGGGGAAAATAGATCTAGTTAGGTTGAAAGTTTTAGAAGAAAAGCCTGATATTTTGCTTATAAATGAAACATGGCTTACTAGTGCTTTACCAGATAACCTAATACAAATAGAAGGATATTGCCTCTTCAGATCTGATAGAACAACCCTAAACCCTAATGGGAGAGTGAAGCGAGGGGGGGGTCTTGCTTTGTATTTTAAATATGGTATGGACATAACAGTCCTTGAAGGTGACGACTTTCATATTTGTAACAGTGATATAGAGGTTCTTGTTGCCAAATTGGCTGTCAAATGTACTAGACCGTATTACATTATTAGTGTGTATCGCCCACCTGATGGCCAGTTGACAAAATTTTTACAGACCATGAGTGCCATCTTACAAAAATTGAATTTACTTGGTATTAGTCACATCATTGCAGGTGGTGACTTTAATATTGACTTTAATAAGTCTGGCTCAGTAAAATGTCAGGAACTCAAAAGAATCTTTTCGAAATATTTTCTTAAACAAGTAATAACAGATAACACCAGACCACTGTATAATGCTTCTGTATTGGACTTGATAGCCACGAACTGTGAACTTGTAGATAGAAGCGGTAATCTTGATTGGTCTTTAAGTGACCACTGCCCTGTATTCATCAACATTAAGAAACATGTATGTAAAAAGAAGCGTACTTCATTCACAGGTCGTTCATATAGAGGATTTGTAGATGAGATCTTTGTAAATAAGTTGAGAGACATTGATTGGGTTGTACTTGCGCAGATGGATGATGTAAATCTGATGTGGAATTATATTTACGAGAAAGTTCTACATATTATTAACATGATGATACCTGTGAAAAATTTTTGTTTTAAAGAGGAGAGACCTGCATGGTTAACTCCAGACCTTGTTGAATATTTGCATGACCGGGACTGTGCGTTGAGACGGGCATCCAAAAGCAAGTCTCTTGAGGATAAGAAGGAAGGTAGAAGGTTACGAAACTTAGTAAACCGACTTGTTAAAAAGGCAAAATCCGACTTCATAAAAGACCAACTTGAAATCCACTACCGGGACCCCAAGAAATTTTGGGAAATTATTAAAACTTTAGTAAACCCGACCCATCAAACACTTGTAAACCTAAAATATGAGGATGGCACCGACTGTGCCTCAGAAGATACCGCTGACCTGATCAATTCCTTTTTTGCAGAAATAGGTTGTAATCTTGCAAATAAGATTCCACACGTACCTAGGGATGTAAATGGTAATTTAAGAGTATTTAACCCAAATAACCCACCTTTTAATTTCTCTCCGATGATCTTAGAGGATTTCCTAAGGGAAGTTGGTAAAGTTTCACCACATAAGTCTTCTGGTATACCTCTTATCTCGACAAGGATTTGGATGCTCGTTTTCAGATCCCTTCCCGAGTGCTTCCTACTATTGTTTGATAAATCGATTGAGACCTGTACTTACCCTAACTTGTGGAAACACGCAACTGTTATACCCATTCCTAAGATAGGTTGTCCTACCGAACCGGGTGACTTTAGGCCCATCTCATTACTCCCTTTACCAGGTAAGATATTGGAACACCTTATTCATGCCCAAATAATGACCTATTTTGAAGATATAAATTTTTTTAATCCTAAGCAGTATGGCTTTCGGAAAGGTCTTTCGACTACAGACGCAGTATATTATTATACAACTGACATGTACAAGATACTTAACGAGGGCCAACACATACAAGCAGTGTATATTGATTTTAAAAAAGCCTTCGATACTGTTAACCATGTAATTCTCTTAGACAAATTAAAAGGGGCCAACTTTGGTGATAGGGCGGTGAGATGGGCTTCTAGCTATTTAAGTGACCGGAAACAACAATCTTATGTGAATAACACTGTATCAGACCTACTACCTGTGCCTTGCGGTGTCCCCCAAGGAAGTGTCCTCGGGCCTTTATATTTCCTGGTATTTGTAAATGATATAACTCATTCTATAAAATATTCGAATGTTTATATGTATGCTGATGATCTAGTAGTTTTTAGAGAGATACCGGAAAACCGTTTTGTTGATTCTCGTGACCTCCTGCAGAGTGATCTTAACTGTATATCTAAATGGTGTGACATGAATAAGCTAACCATAAACACCCAGAAAACTAAAGTACAGATTTTCAGACCAACAAATGTAAAGAGACCACCCCCGTGGTTGGATGAGATGACGTTGTATATTAAAAACTCACCCCTTTCTGTGGAGAATACTTTTAAATACCTGGGTGTAGAGTTAGATAATTGCTTATCCATGAAGGTCCATTTTAATAACATTTGGAAACTTGGAAACCATAAATTTTCACTTTTGAAGCTACTGAGGCCGCAAATAACTACGAAAGCAGCAGTTAGTATTTTAAAAACCATGTTTGTAGGAGTGATAGACTACGGCTCTGTTTTCCTAAGTCCGGTACCATTGGCCTGCCTGGAACAGCTCCAAACCTTACAGAATAATGTGATCAGGACTTGTTTAAATATTAAAGACCCGAGGGACGAACATGTCGATGATTTACATGAAACAATAAACATTAAAAAAGTTAAATTGAAACGAGACATTATGCTGATGGTACAAGTCTGGAAAAGTGTATACAACCACAAAGCTGATCTAATCGACCATGGTAGAATAACCAGACACAATGACGGTCTTAGAATTTTATTACCTGTACCAAAAACACGTATCATCCAACATTGTCCTTTCTTCCTTGGCGGTCAAATGTGGAATAGTTTACCACTTAACATTCGGCAACTTGATTCTAAAAATGTCTTTAAACAGAAAATAACTGAGAAATTAATAGATGGGACTTTATTGACAAATTATGGATAAGCAACCTAGCTGTGTGTGTATGTTAGCAATAATTATATTATTTTGTTTGTTTCCCCTCCTGCATGCCAGAACACATGGATACATGTCAACGATTTAACCAGTACATACTGACTTATTTCATTCATTTCATCCCATTATTATTGTTATAATTGCTTGTGATGATGTAACACATCAGAGGTGTATCTACAATACAATATGCGTCCGACCGCCCATTTTTTGTTAATCGCATCATTGCTGGGCGGTGCCGGAAACCAGTTATGTAAACTGAAATCTGTCCAGCTTAATAAAATTGTTACAAAAAAAAAAAAAAAAAAAAACGACCCATGGGGATTGTACAAACCTCGGGCTTCGCCCTTGGTATCTGATGTTCCCCTAAGGGTCTTACGGACGCCCCCCACGGTGCTTCTTATAATAGGAGGCCCGTAATACATATTACTTTTTCATTTGGGATTTGGATGGGACCAAATGTTTTGATCACCGAGGTCGGATCTCTCCCCTTGGGAGACTTCTCCTCTGACCTGTTTTTTCATTTCTCCCATCAGAAACTTTCTTTTGGGTGACCTACTGAATAACAGATTTTGTGCAGTCACACCTTCACAAAACTTTTTACAAAAAATTCTAAGAAATTGTTGGCTTTTGAAGTCATTGGTGATCCAATTCCATCTTAGGAATTACTTTTGGGACACAGAGATTCATTTCTTTGACTATCTCTGGTTTCCATGGAGACGTTGACAAGTCACTATAAATATCTGGTTCCCCAAGGCACCGGCCACTTCGTGGTAGCATCTGACATAAGTGGGCTCTTGAGCCACGTTCTATACATATTACTTTACAGTACATCTCATGACAAAGATATAAATGTCAAGTTGAAGAACACATCTCTTTCTTGACAACAAACAACATCTGACAACAAACATCCAAATCTCCTGCTTAAACACACACAACTTTCCTGTACATCTTACAACCAACTTCTAAATGTCCTGCTGAAACATGATATCATAGTCTTTATTTCATGCCATTTTCAAAATGATCACGTTAATGTTTATGCAAAATATTTTTTAGAGGTAAAAATAAATAGGCCGAAGTAATTTTCCATTGTAGAGTTCCCTAACCTTATAATGTTTGACAGTCAAGATCAGAACCTAAGCGGCTTAAGGTGCAGCACCTCCAGGTCATACTTATATCAAAGATCTATAATACCCTACGCTCTTAGTGTGTCCTTGCTTATACAGTAAACAGAACCCCCTCCCGGTGTGGAGTGATGGCGCCTACCGCCCTCACACTGGAGACAACAGGATCAGGCCGGCAGTGATCTCCTGTCTGCGACTTGGATGAGGCCCAATAACTTATTGGGATTAAATCAGCCCAGGAGTGGTTGAATGTAGTCAGAAAGGCGTCCCCACTGAGTTCTCTAAGTTGTATGAAGACCTCAGTCCTGGGGGCTACGATGATGTCCTATCTTTAAAATGTCAAGATTAATTCCAAAAGACTAGGCAAATACATTCTGTTTATGACTTTACAGTTAATATATGCAGCATGAACACAGGCCTCAAAATATGAAAAGAAAACTTTCCAGCTGGCTTTTGATGCATCTAGGAATCTTTCAGCAAAACATAATCAAAACTTTGACAATGTTTTATGTTTTGTGAGATTCTATCGGGAATATACAACTGTATGTATTAATTTTGTTTCTAACTTTGCTGTCACTGTATGCAGTGGGTGGCTTTCACGTTTGTTTTGTTACCTTCACCTCAATTTGCAAAGCAAAAACCTAACGGCCAGGAGCTAAGACATACTTGGGAAATGTCTTAGAACTTCTCCTCACTTTTTGGAGGTCACTGTCTATGATGTCCTGGTAAAAAGTTGTACCTCCCGAGGCCGTACTCTAAGGTTTACCTTCGGTATGTACTGACAGTCGTACGTCCTGGGGGAGGCAGAGTTAACCGGTCGGTGGTCGACAAGTCAGGACAGGAAGACAGGTGCATGTTTCACCATAGGGACTAAATTATATATAGGATGTGAAAATAATTATAAAAAATACAAGACATTAAGCCAAGGCAAAATTCTAAAGCATTGCATCGCCATCGGCGTATTCCTTATCATGATCTATAGGTACCTACAAGTCTTTAGATATGGAACAATATATTAAAGAATTTAAGTCGTTCTTTCTCAAATATTTGCTGAGACGCACTTTTTGACTGTTGCAGTAGCAGTGACAGCTAGAAGATTGCATTACCAAGCAGACAGATCAATTAAACAATAGACTGGATAGACAATAAATGTCATTCAGTCACGGCATGTTCTGTCCTTATTTAATACATGAGGCTCTAGATTACGGGAGTAGCAGTAAGTCACATTTAATGCTAACCATATTCCCTATCACAGGGCACTAAAATACGCCTATACAGCTAGAATTGGCAATGACATAGCCGAGATATGACTTTACACATTGAAAACTTTGAAATTTTTTGAAAATTATATCACAAACTATGTGATTCCCTACATTTTAATGATATTTTCAGACAGTTTTCTGTCAATCCCAGCATGTTTATAGGGAATTCGCAGTGTGGCGAATCTCAGAGGTAAATTCGCAGTGTGGCGAATCTCAGAGGTATTTGCCTTCGCCACACAGGATTTGGACTGGGAGATGAGAACGTGGCGAGCGGCCAGTGCGACCCCAGGCTTTCACCCCAGAGCTGGACCTCTGAGGGTACAAATATAGTGTTTCATGTAACTAAGCTCACAATCATGTGGAATATAAGAATATGTCGAACTTATAAGAAGGGCCACACTGACGTGGTAAATTTAGGGGTCTCGGGTCTTTAATGTTACCCCACACGCTGGTTTTAAGATGAGATTATTTGAGATGTTCAGACTTTTATCGCATATTGTACATTCTAGTACTTTAACCGGAGAACATGCTCTTACGATCTTTTTTTCATATCAAGATCTCTTTTTTAACAATATGGGAAATGTGGGAATATAAAAATAAACTATTTGCAATTTGAGTTTTTGAGTAAAACAATAGGTTTTACTACCAATTTAGACGTAAATGGGATAATGAAGTCTTCTGGATTCCAAACCTAAACAGAAAGACCTCTGTCTGATAAATTTAGTTTTTGGCATCAGTAAATCGTTCCCTCATCATTCTGTTGTAAAATGTCCAGTCACCATTGAAAATAACCCTCGCTAACTTCTTTTAAAAAATATCAGTTTTTCTTTGCCCCACTTTTTTCCCCTAAAGCATGTGTAATTCTTTTGTAAATGTCTGTGATGAAAAAAGGCCCTAATTCCATAATCTGCTAGACACAAAGTCATCAATTTAAAGACAATTCCTGGAAGAAGATCCGGACCTTCTGAAAAAGGATGGACCCAAATGATTTGAAATAACAATTATATCATCCGCTGTCACTTTCCCGTCCTGTTCTGATTTCCTCCGGATGAATTTATTCACGTCCCCTTTCTGTTTACGGATCCTGACCATAATATATGTAAGAAAAGGGAAGGTGGGCCCAATTATACATATTGTATGTAAACTGTTGACAAACTAAAGAAACAGGAAGATTGTCAGCTACCACACTCCCAGAATCCCAACACCACTCTGTGAATAATCAATTTAGTTCTAGAACCAGGCTTCCTGGGCCAACACGTGGAGGCTTCAGACCATCCCCGAGATACGTGTTATAATGGTAAGCACGTGATGCCATCTGCGCGTGTATAGATACTTGTATATAGCCTGATTTATGGGGTCCCTGATACGGCCGTATTGGCACGGAGAGGGCCCTGACAGGAACACTTGACTGGTGACAGTAAATCAAACCACGTGTGACTCGGTGAAGTGTCCGCTGAATGACAGACTGTGTGAAGTGTAGAGGGTCAAGACCCCTCAAGGTGAAGGGGTGACGTGGGCATGTTTTATCAAATACATGGCATGACAGAGCCTTTAGATTTATAGACCTTTATAGCATAGACAAAATGATACAACAAATATAGTTGTATTTGACATGGACGTTCTAAAAAATTGATATGATGTTGGCATAAATAATCCACGATTAAGGACATGAGACTCCTGCATGTGACATGGACTTTTTAAATCCGCGATATCCGACCCCGACCCGGAGCCCTAGTCCATGTACAGCCCCTGACGGCTACTCGAGCTAGACGATCCTCCGTCCACCCCTGTCACACTATGACAAGTTACTAACAGAATATAACCATGTGAAGCCTGAACTTCTCACTTCCAGCTGATTCAGTGATGGGTTTTTATGGGAACCAGGGCCGACACTTTAACCCTGGTACATAAGGACGCCCTCTCTCAGAGATAGGTTTGTTAACCCAAGCCCGTTTTTCCCAAGATACACATAATCTGATTCCCAGAGGGTTTTGAAGTGTATAGACCCTATATATTGAACTATTGTTAGCGTTTGATTTAAGACTGCGTGATGTGTATAATTGATTTATCCATGAGTCGTTCATCGAAGTTATTGAGCCAATCAGACTGCGCTCAAAGTTAACTCATCCATCCCCCAATAGTTCAAAAGAAATGGACGATGAGGGAGCTCTTAAAATGAAAGGGTTTTTATTGAAGTAAACATCTCATCCCGAGTCAAAGCCACAGTGAATAAGTCTCAATCCGTCCACCTTCCCATCTCCTACTCAGCGATCAACCACATTAGAATACAAGTTGTTCCAGCACATCCTAGACCACTCTAGCGCTTAGCTCTATCACAATCCTTTGTCCGAGGTAGTTGGTATCGGTAAACTCCAGCATACTGCGCAGGAGCTGGTAGGCATAGCTCCGAGCAGCTCTTCTAGCTGAACTCATTCAGCTGACTTTCTCACTAAAACTGACTCGCTCCCCACCTTGCAACACCTTTTATACTGGTTAACAGGTGGCGCTAGGAGCGTAAAATGTCTCTTCTCAGAAGTAGTATGGTTAGGCCTGATCCTAACTAAATTATAAAGTATGATAATATATTAAAAGTACTAGGCTATTAGTACAATATATAGTGGGTTGGCATCACCCAGACCCGTGCGTGGCGGATGGTTCCACACTGAAGTCACAATGACACATTGTCATGTTGTACAGGGATGGATGTAGAGATTTAAAAAAAAAAAAAGGAAGGGAGAGGCACTACACGACTTCGGCTATCATCACAATAGGATGACATTACAGAGAAGTCCGCTGACAGGAGTCTTATGATAATTGTAAATTGGCAGTTTGGAGCATGTCAGATATGTGTAATGAAGGATTTCGTCTCTAATATGTATCACTTCCCTAGGGCATTGTCATATTGTACAGGGATGGATCTAGAGATTTTTTTTAAAAAAAACAAAGGAAGGGAGAGGCGCCCTTATGTAAAAGTTTGAGGCACCCCTTCCATAGCTCAAGTGTAGTGAAGTAGGGCCTTGAGGGGCTGGGTTTGATCACCCTTCCTTTCATCTGACGACTGAGCTTGGCCCCCGCCCCCCGCCCGGCCCCCTTTTCGGATGGGGGACAACAGGGAAGGGGCTTATACTTCCCAACCATTTCACTTATCTACTCTTTGATTGAGAATGTACAGTAGTTCTCAAGCATGTCTTGGTAAGCACTGTGTCAATCTCCACATGCATATATCCCTCCGTTTCCAAATGTATTACATAATTAACAAATATTTATGGCTTTTTTTTTGGCTTTATTGTTTTTTCCTATGTATTATCTGTATTGAATTTAGTCAAACATTGGTCAGTATAGAAATAGCAGTGCATTCATCCATTAGGATGCAGACCGCAAGATCTGCTTAGCCGAGAACTAACATGGCGTACAAACAATGATGTAATAGATAAGTTGTGGCTGGTAGGGAGGAATACTGGAGAAATCCAATACCCCGCTAGGATAAATAAAGCTGTTAGAGAAATAAATAAAGTGATTAGGAGGTTTGACAGATGGTTCTTCTATGGAACATAGAGGAACCAGGTGCGGTTATAGTGGAACCAGAAGCAGCCTGAACCAGTGGTTTCCGCCAAAAATGACGTTACATCCACGCTGGTCTAGAGAAAAATGGGCACTCCAAATACCGGCAAAGGGCTGAGTAAAAATGCCCTCAAATTCCGGAAATTATAGCTACTTCTGCTCGTTTTGTTTTAATTTTCTAGAGGAAATATTCATTCCGTCAATAAATATTTTGTACATATTATTTCATATTTGAAGTGTTTTGGACTGATCTGGATTTTTACAATATGTTCACAGTTTCAAAACGTTTGAAACAATCAAGGTCCTTCGGATTAGTGGGTATGATCCCGATGAATACGGCCCTTTGTTTCTAATTCTTGAGCTGAACTCCCCTTAACCTTCGCCCATAAAAAGTTACCAATACGTTTTAAAACGTTTTTAACCTAATGCCTCTCGAGCCCGGACGTAGTAATGGATTAGTAGATTTACATTCAAATTAGAGAGAAAGTCCTGTATCATTACACATCGGATCCAGCGGCTGTAACAGATTCAAAAGGAAGAAATGGATTATGGCGGACATAGGTCCTGAATTATAGGATAGTATACAAAGAGAGCCCAGGAGTCCACAGGAGCGTGATCCAGGCCTAGGTCCGACTCAGAGGCGGACCCAGGAATTTTCAAAAGGGGGGCAACAATTTTACCGGGGCCCTCTGGGACCAGGTATTTTACATTAAAAGAGGAGGCGTGCGCCCTGCCAGACTCACCCGTCGACGAGGGGGTACTTTGGTTCTACTGAATCTACTCACCCGTCGATGAGGGGGTACTTCTCGAGCAGGGCCGTGGCCCGCTCCAGGTCGGAGGTGGACCTCTTAGACAGCGGGATGCCGATGGCGAGGCCCAGGACCAGGGCCAGCACGGCCATGAAGAGGGCCGCCCCGAGCACCAGGCGACGGTTACTGCCGGCAGAACGGACCACGTCTAGAACTCCCATGGTGAGAGCTGAGTCCTCGGATTATTAAAGTGACGAGCTCCTGAAGGCACCTGCTTCAAACACTGACCAGGGACGTCTGGGGGTCTGCGGCCCACCACACGGAATACTGGGGGTTTGGGGGTTGGGGGGGGGGGGGGGGGAGGAGGGCGGGGGAGGGGTGGTGGGAGGAGAGGAGGGGCAGGCACCACGGGGTCAAGTGTCGCCGATGCTCCATTTAAGGCAAAGTTCCCAGCTGATCCAATGTCACATTACATAATCAGGACGCAGAATAAAAATGTACCTCTGGGTCTAGGGCTACCCACCTTAAGGATAGACATCAGGTGATCTGGGATATTTTACATTATATACAGGTATAACTAGGGCCTCCCACTTTAAGGATAGACAACAGGTGATAATGTGCATTTGGCTATGGTTGCAGTAATTTGGTTATTATTTCGGTATTCCAAACCTCTGATGTTTACTTAAATTGTAATTACGTGGGTGAGATCGAATCAATACGTGGCTGTTTTTTTCAAAGGAGAGGAAAGAATATTCCATTAATATTCCAGCCCTGTGAAAAATACTTTTTAAAAACATTGTAATTATATCACCAAATTGACGATTAGGTATCATATCTGAATATCTGAATAGCAAAAATGTAGTATGGATAACACCTATGCACAATTACCTGGAATTTGAAAAATAAATTGTGTGTATTTTTTTGAAGATTGATATTATCTCACTTAATATGCAGGGTACCAACCGAAAGTCGATTTTCAAATTCCCTGTATTTTCCCTGAGATTTCCCTGTCCCACAGCAATTTTTCCCTGTGTCATATCCAGCAAGTTTTTTCTAATCTAAAAGCCTCTGCATGCAGAAAGAATTCTGACAACCCAACAACAAAATATTAAATCCCTAATATATTGAGAATCAGAAATTTCAGAACCTCGCCAAATGAAATTCCCTGTGTTTTGGCAAAATTTCCAAATTCCCTGTGTTTTCCCTGTCAGGGATTTTTTTTTGCCATTTTCCCTGTTTTCCCTGTGTGGTTGGTACCCTAAATATGGAACCTAGAGACTTCGCATTTCATAGACATGTACATCACAGCTATTGTAAGGGAAGCGTGTCTCAGATTTAAAAAGGATAGATCTTACCTTTAATCTATGATATCGAGAAAATAAAGTTTGAAAAAATTAATCACATTATTTTTTTCAAATCAATCACATTTTGGCAAGGAGAGACAAATGTGCAAGAGACGCCCTGCCTCCCGTTGTCTATCCTTAAGGATTAATCCGAAGGAGGTGTGTGAATTCCAGCGGTGGATGCCGGATGGGGGGGGGGGGGGGGGGGGAGGAGGCGGGAGGCGGGAGGGGGGGGGGGGGGGGGGCTCTTTATAGAGATTTTCAAGTCCAACCCGGGCCAGGCCTGTCAACCTGTGATGGGCCAAATCCGGGGGAACTTAAGGCCATATTCCGGTAATCCCACTGTGCGGTGGGTAAGCATTTGCGGCGAGCATTTTTGCTACTGTGAGCCATTTGCGGTGAGGAAACAAACATGTTCATCTCTGCCACTGCAAGCACTCAATAGAAAACTATATAAAATCATTTGTGAAGGTCCTTGCGGTGGCCTACAGCAACTACAACCACGAGTACCACCACAAGTACCACCACAAGTACCACTGCAAGTAATGTCGATGTTCCACATTGCCTGATTTACAGTGTTGGAAATTAACATCAGCCCGTCAGCCCCAGGCTGACATTTCCTGATCAGGGCTGACAATTTTTGGCAAAAATATCAAGTTATCAGCCCGGATAGCTGCATGACAGATTTTGGGAAATAAATTCTGCATTTTTATCAATCTTTTCCATTTTATGTGACTGGATACTTTCCTGGTTATTATCCTAACCCTGTTTCTGAAGGTACCTAGTTGTAAATCTTATGGTCATATTTTCAAGTTTGTTATCATACAAAATCTGGGCTGAAAATTCTTTTTCAGGGCTGACACTTTTTCATGATTCTGAATGACTGTCAGCCCTGATGGCTGACTTCAAAAAAAGTTAACTTCAAACACTGCAAACACCACTACTAGAGCGACGCAAAGTGGCCGCAAAGTGGAATATGGCCTTAAGGGGTAACATGGGATGGGTGGTGGGTGGGGGTTGGGGCGTGTGAATATCACCATTATATAAAACTCTCTTTTTGGGGGTTTGGGGGATCCTTCTGATTATTTTCTTTTGAAAATATCAGTGTCATGATCAATTCATGGCATTTAGTAATTGTAAATACCAATTCATAAATATTTCTATAATAGTGTATCTCTTATCCCGGATCATACGATCAAACCTGTAAATATTGAAATATAATAATAAAAAAAGCTCTACTGGCAGCCCAATTGCCAGTAGTTTACCGTAAAATTTACATTTTAACAGTGTGGATGCGTAAATAACGAACTGCCCATAAATAATGTAACATGCCGGGGTGTCTGGGGCTTATTTAAATGTGTGCAGATGGGCTGTGTCGGGGAGGGATGAGTGTCAAGTGTCGCTCTGTTTACCCCGGGTTACCTGACTGGTTATTCATACACGGCTGGGGGTCGGGAGAACTAGGTGGGGGAGAGCAGGGGACGATACCTTGGTCCTTCTATCTACTACCACATAATAACGTATGTGATTATGTTTGTAGGTTTTTGTCTACAGAACTGACTGGATGACTTTGAACAAGACTTTTGTTGTTAGATCTATTAAAGACCCTTAAAATCGACAGCGCGACAGGGGCAATTCTTAAATTCGACACGGTGACACGACCGTTTTTTAAATTTGACAGGCGACACGGCAACTAAGGGACAAATGACATTGCCATGTTCTTAAATTCGACATGGTACAGGAGCATTAAAAAGATAATGACATGTGACATGGCCATTTCTTAAATTCGACATGCGACATGGCTCTACAAGGAGATATATGGACAAGCGACACAGCCGTTTTTTAAATTCGACACGCAACATGGGACCTGCCCATCCATACCCCCTATTATTGCATATGAAGAGTTTTTGCCGTTTTATTTGATTAACTAGATCAACTAACTAAGACACACAGGACCCAGTGATGTTTCCGTGAAAAAGATGATTTCAAAAGCCCAGTGGAGAGGACCTCTTCTTTTTACAATTCTAAATTTGTGGACTTTGGACTTTGGACTCACCCTACTGAATCCTATAACTTTTAAATTGAATCCCGCCTGCAGGAAAATATAGGTTGAAATTTCTTGAAATTCCAAGATTTTCAGTACTTGAATATCCTTGAATATTCAAACTAATTCAACTTCTTTAGCAGCATGAATTTTCTTGGAATAACTTGCTGGTATTGGCCGCTAGAATATGCAGGTATATTAATGAAAATTCAAGAGGGAGGATAAACCTTGAATATACTTGAAATTACTTGAATTTACAATGCAGATTGGATTTTCTGGAAAGAACTTGCTGGTATTGGCCACTTGAATGCTCAAGGAATTTCAAGGTATTTCAACAAAAGGTTGAAATACCTTGGTTATTCCTGAATATCCTAGCAATATACACAAGACTTGGATTTCCTTGAATATTGTCACTTATGTATGCAGACCTCTATATCTAAAATGTGAAAAATCCTATTTTGAAAAGTATGAATGTTCAAATCAACACATAACAGTCAGGCCCATACCCAGATTCGGCTTTGGGGGGTTGGCGAGGTTATCCAAGTGGAACTTTTGCCTATAATTTGAACCTGAAAAGGGGGGTGGCAAGCAGTAAAATGAACTTTTGCCTACATTTTCAATTATTTGAACCTGAAAAGGGGGATGGCAGGCAGTAAAATGTGGAACTTTTCAATATTTAAGTACTATCTTTAGGGGTTCTTACATTACATTTTGCAAGGAAAGGTGGAACTTTTTGAACAATTTTATTTGTGGGGAGGTGGCTCGCTACCCCCACCACCACCACTGGGTACGGGCCTGTTAACATACTGGAAAATAGCCCTTTCAGTGCATAACAACTTGTAGTAATATTTTGTTTCAGTAGCCAGAACTGTTGTAGGGGTAAGTCAAGTGCTTTGTTGCACCCTACAAGCCATCCATATCAGATCAATAAAAAAATGTCATAAGAAATTATCATATCTGAAAATTACCTACCTTAAACTAGCATACTTTGTTCTCCATGTATTCTACCATCCCAAAGACAGCAGAGTATCCATAGATATGCATGTAAGCTATTGCTTTTGCCATAATTCTGCAGGGTTTATCTTCCCACATCTCCTCTGTTTGCCCACTTTTCAATATGGCTGCTGTTTTTCCCTCCAAAATATTTCAAATCTCAGGGTCATGTGACCAAATATGAGAACACAACAACCCTTGAAATAGATAGAATAACCTAGGATTCACCAGCCTATATTTAGTCTGTGCTCATGTCCAAGAAAATCCAAGGTAATTTTAAGACCTTTCAACCTGGCTAAACTAAAAGTCCAAGCTTATCCAAGCACCTAGGATTTGGAGAACAAAATTGAAGTCTAATGTTCAAGTTTATTCAGGGAGCTAGGATTTATTTTGAGTTGGAATAACATGGATTTTCTTGAAATCCCAGCTCTGATCAAAGTCTAAGAACATTCAACCTAATCCAACAGTGCAGAAGTTGAATTCTCATTGATATTCAAGTATTTTCAAGTATTTCCCAGCTAGCTTGGATTTGTTTTCCTCCAGGCAGGAATTGAATACATATAAAAACCAACGACATCAACAATTACCTATCATTTGCAAACTTTGTGTTATTCAGTGCCTGAAATACAAGCTCTATGTTACAGTAGCATGGGGCTTTCAGTGCCTTGGAGCACACTGGATACACTGATCACATCCACTGTGTGATACATCCACGATGTAGTGATTGTTTCTTCGACCTTGCAATGTTAATTAAAGGGAGTCAAAAGCAATGTTTTGTCAAAATATTACAAACTCAAATAACTATGAAAATACATTCTAAAAGTCTTACGGTAGCTAATGGTATAGTATAAATCACAAAAACTAACTATAACTTTACTTGAATTCCATAAAACCCATGCCACTTTTGCCTGAAGACAACAATGTTTGTAAACAAACCAATTTTGGTGGGTCACCAAAATTGACTGGGGGTGAGTTTTTGTGTAATTTAATGAAGTTTAAGTCTGTATTCACATGCTATATTTTACCACAGGCCTAGGTTATGGCAGTAGAATATATTTCAATAGTTAACAGAATTTGCAAAGTTTTGAACCAACATTGTTTTTGGCTCCCTTTAATGTGGCTCTTCCATTACATGGTCCATTTTTCCATGAAACGCATCAACCTTTCAAGTGGTACAGGACAAACATGATAGGAAATATATTATTTATGAATTGTTTGTTTGTGAGATTAGTTTAACGTCCGGCCAACCCTTTAGGGTTCTTTTACCAGACTGCACAAGGTAAAGCTTTGCAGCTAGTTTTACGCCCCAGGGGCAGTGACAGAATCTATGAAATGAGGTAGATAAACATGTATATAGGCTACGTGTCCTTACATACAGTCAATCTGGTTTTAAAGAAAGATTTAGTAGAAAAAAAAAGTTAATAGAATTAGGAAGAGTACGACTTTTCTTTGCCGCTGGGTACCAGCTATAGGTTATCAGCATAGCACGCCAGGAACTTTCTTGGATGCTTTCATTATCAGTCACTCAAAGCCAGTCATTCCCTCAGCTCAGGACAGAAAGGTAAAATGACACTACAGGTGGCGCCACAACTAGTTCAGAGACCCATATGCAAAGAGAGTCTGAGAGCCCCTAAGATGGCGACCAATACTGGTCCTGCCTGGACCAGAAGACAGTGGTTACTTCCCAAATCAGTGTATACTGAATTGTTACGCCTTTGCTACTGTACCTAGCAGTGTCCCCTGTTTGTCCACTGAGTATTACAGCCTTTTAGAGGAGTGTATAAACAGTATTACACTGAATGCCTACTGCATTTTCAGTATAAGAACAGTGGTCCCCTGATTCAATACTGGGTTTACATGGATTATTTTGGGACACACTCAAAACTACTGATTCAATACTTCTGGAAGATAGTTTGTGCTGTACATGGCAGTGTAAAATCAGTAGTCCACTGAGTTTATACTGCTTCTCTAGGTCAGACTGGTGCTGGTGCCCTATTTTCTTTCTGGGTTACTAGACACAATAACCTCTGACAGTTCTTCAGAAGGCGGGAGGCACCACTGGTTCTATCAAAGGAACACACAGGAGGCACATTTTACAGAAATGTAACATCAACATCGTTTACACTGTTATTACATTAGAGCATTACAAACATAGCGTTTGATTAGGTCTTGGTTACTAAAATTAAAATTGCCTTTATGAATCCTGGCTCCAAGTTATATTTATAACAGCATCTACTCAAGATGGTCTCTCACTATGAGGACAAGAGCAAGTGAGGTCCTCTCTCTTTTCTATATAATATAGATTTTAAAGATCTGGCAGGTAAAACATATACATTTATATGTATGTTGAATATCAGGTCGAGAGGTAGACACAGCAGTTGAAATGTATAGTATCCTCTTTTCAATGAATAACGTAGTAGTATGAACAATTATTTCAATGTTCATTACCCATTATCAAATGTACCAATATTACTTTTCATGCAGTGTTCGAAATTAAGAGTGCACCCTGCACCCGGCGTGCACAATTTGACTTCAGGGTGAACACCTTTGGGGAGGCATGCACCCCGTGTGTGCATGATATTTTAAAAGAATAAATACTGGTGTAGTGGTGTGCACATAAATATATTACCGGGTGCATGAATTTATACCTCTATGCACCCAGTGTGTGCATAAAATAAATATTTGAATTATACGAAACTCACCTTGGTAAGAGTTGAAGTAGAATTATAATTTTACCGAGGACAACACGTAGTGTTGTAGGGAATAGATGAGAAGGAGAGCGCATGCGCGTGACGTCATCAGCTTTTAAAGTAATCTAATAACTGCCGACTTAGAGAGAATAAGGAAAATAATATAACGTATAAGTTTTTTAAGGGAGGGTGAGGTAAGGGCATCTATTCCCTACAACACTACGTGTTGTCCTCGGTAAAATTATAATTCTACTTCAACTCTTACCAAGGTGAGTTTCGTATAATTCAAATATTTCACCTCGTCCAACACTATAGTGTTTACGGTAATCGATGAGAATTTCGTAGTATGGATACCTTATTCTCTCTTAGTCTGCAGTACATAGACTAAATCATAATACAAATTTCAAACGGACAAATCCCATTGTTCTTTGAATTTTTATTCTTTCAGAACTCATATAAACAAGTAAACCGGTAACAATCCGTGATCAGGTACTGAGTCAGAGTTTAACTCTTTCGCTACTTTAAGTATTACTCAGTAGAACTTGGGCCACATGCCCCTCTGGTGCTTCTATTTCTTTATCATAAAAACGTGCGAAGGACTCTTCAGACTTCCAACCTGCCCGTTTCAAAATCAGGTTAATGCCTACACCCAGCTTCTTACTTGCAGAGGCTGTGGCTCCTCTAGTGGAGTGACTTTTATACACGTCTGTGTTAATTCCTGCACTAGCCATTACCCAAATGGTCCATCTTGCTAAGGTATCTCTACCTATTTTCCCATGTGGTGGGACATAGCTGACTAATAACTGTTTTTCCCCTTTTCTAAGGTCCTCGGTCCTTGTTAAGTACGCCTTAATGGCACGTACTATACATAACTTTTTACACGCGTTGAAAGGTTTCAGGTAAATTGTATCTAACCTGTCTCCTAGTCTGTTGTGTTTTAACAAAGTTTTCATTTTGAAGGTGATTCCTTCCTCAATGATCATCCCATCTAGGTTTAACGCTATAACAGTTTGTCCTCTCTGTGCTGAGACTAGTAAAAGTAACATTGCCACTTTCATGGTGAGAAACTTCAGGGACAGTAAACTATTTTTTCCCCACGTTTTAAACAACGCGAATACTAAACCTACATCCCAAAACCTTTGGTATCTAGGAGCAGGAGGATTGTTTTCGTATACACCTTTGACCAACAAACAAATTAAAGGGTGTTTCCCTATTGGGAAACCATCAATAGCCGGCAGAATAGTAGCTAGTGCTGATCTCGCAGCGTTAATGGCCCCATAACCTAGGCCTTTCTTAGCTAATGAAGTAAGGAACTTACATACATCAGGTAACTTTGGTTGCAACAACTTAATTCTATGTATCAAACAAAACGTTGCCCACTTTCTCAAATAAGTGGTGTAGACTTTTTTGGTCCCTGGCCTCCAGGCAGACATGATCAAATTTACAGTGTCTTTATCAAAACCTGCTTTAATGAGTTTGTTTGCTAAAAACGGCAAACCACCAACGGGGTTTTGTTTAACCAAATTTCCCCGTCCTTCTTTCCTGCATTTTTCAGGTTCCCTTTCTTCTTCCTGAAACGTAGTTTTCTTTTGGACGCTGCCATTAGTGAGCCGTACCAATGTTGGGACGGCCAGTCCGGCGCAACCAGGATCGCCCTTGCGCCGTCTGCCTTGATTTTCCTGAGGACTCGTCCCACCAGGCTGAAAGGTGGGAAGATATAGAGAAAGTCATTATTCCAACTCATTGTAAATGCGTCTATTCTCCAGGCCCCTGGATCAGGACCCCAAGAAACATAGTCTTTTAACTTTGCATTCAGTCTGGAAGCAAATAGATCAACTGACGGTTTGCCAAAAACCTTACAAACTTTCTCAAAGATTTTGTCATTCAACTCCCATTCTACATTATCAGAAAAATTTCGTGACAAGTAGTCCGCTACAGTGTTCTCCACTCCTGGAATGTGACCTATGCTCAACCAGTTATCATTTTCCTCTGCCCATTTCCAGATCTCCTTTGCTACTTGGTTACAATTATCTGAGCGTAAACCTCCCATATGTTTAACATATGCTAGGGCTGTAGTATTGTCCGTAAGAATATGAATGTGAGTGTTTGTTTCTACTACTAAACTCTTAAGGCCAAATAGTATGGCCTTCAATTCAAGAATGTTAATGTGATCTTCAGCTTCCTCAGTTGACCAACGACCCCCTGCGGTAGCCTCCCCTCTATGTGCTCCCCAACCTAGGGAGGACGCATCCGTTGCTAATTCTATTGCTGGTGTTAACCATTTAATTCTTCTTTCTGAATTTTTTAGGTTTTCCAACCACCAGGTTATGTCTGACCTTGCTGCGTCTGAGATTACCATGTGCCCTTCAAAGTTCCCTTTATTCACTTGTAACGCAACATTCTTGTCTTTCTCCAAATTCTTAATATGGGCCCCCCCATATTCCACTGCTGGGGTATAAGCTGTCATTAGTCCCACTAATCCAGCTACCTCCCGTATTCTAGGCTTGCTTTTCCCTAGTAGTTCTGTAGCTGCTCTGTCAAACTTATTTTGTTTTGGTTCAGTTAGCTTGACAGACATTTCTTTCGAATTTAGTTCGAAGCCCAAGAAAGTCAGGTTTTGCGTCGGGGTGAAAACTGACTTCTCTTCATGTACATAAAACCCTAGATCATCTAGTGTCCTACACAATTGTTCAACCGTAGCTCTACATTGGTCTTCTGTGTCTGCTACTACAAATGAGTCATCAATGTAGGGAAAACATTCATGTCCCTGTGTGTGAAGAGTAGCATAAATCGGTGAAAGAAGTTTTGTGAACATTCTGGGGGCACACGCCAAGCCATTTGGCATAACCGTGTATTGATACAAGTTATTCCTCCAAATGAACCTAAGGAACTTCCTATCTTGTTCCCTTACCGCCACCGAGTAATAAGCATCTCGCAGGTCAACTGACGCCATCCAACAATTTGGTCTCATCATATCTAAAGCTGTGTTTAATGAAGTCATTTTGAAATGTTCGTACTCCACTTTTTTATTCAGTTCTGTCAGGTCCAAAATCATTCTGAATTTACCGTCTGGTTTAGGGCGTAAGAAGACGTTTGAGATCACTTGTCCTGGCACAGGTAGAGCTAGTTCTATAACACCCTTGCACAACAGTTTGTCAATTTCCCCATCCATTACCCCTCTTTCTTCTTCTGAAAGTTTATAGGGGAAAGGGATCCTAGTTTGAGGTGAAAAATCCCAAAACGGAATGTTTACTCCTCCAACTATTTCCCAAATCCAAGGATCATCCGAGATAAGGGCCCAATTGTTCAGGAAATTCCTAATGTTCCCTGCCTCAAAGTTAGGAGCTGTATTGACAAGCGTGAAAGGGGTACTCACCCTGTCCCCTACTTCTTGGTGCCCCTCTTCTGAAAATCCTGTTGCTGCGGGACGAAGGGTTGACCTGTCTGTCTTGGATTTTTCTGCCTGTAGTCCTGATAGGGCTGCTGGTAGGCTTGTTGGTAGGGCTGATACTGCTGCTGACATTGGTATTGATATACCGGCATTGGCGTGGTGAAGACTGTGGAACCTCCTTGGAAGATTCTAGGGCTGAATTGGTTGTGTTTTCCGCCATTCTGATTGAACTTATAGCGTTTCCCTTGGCCACGTCCTGCCGACTTCGCCTGGGGATTTGCCTGAGCCTGTTGCACTGGTTGGGTCTTTCGCTTTATCAACTTTTCACCAACTTTCTTGGCTTCCTCACACTTCTTTGCCTCCTGCGAGAGATTGCCTCCATAAAGCCATTCTGGATTTCCTTCTGGTCCCTTCGTCAAGGTCCTGGCATATGTTTGCTGCATACAAGGTTTAATCAGCTCCCGTCTCCTAGCAGTTAACCCTAGATCCACAAGGGCAATCATCTGGATAGCGTCCAGCATGTTACTGCAAAGTCCTTCTAACTCTGCGTCCGAGTCTCCTCTTGTTACCATAAGAGAAGCTATCGGCCCGATCGCCGAGATCGCCGCTACCAGACCCTTTTGTAAGGTCTGCAGCGCAACGTCAGTAAGTCGTATGTTCTGGTCGACAACTGGGAACAGTTCCACATCAAGTTTGGCTACTCTCAACTTTGGAATGTTATTAATCCGTGGATAGTCTTTGACTAATTTGTCTAATTCAGTGACCAACTTCGTTTCCGAATAGAAATCATTGATAGTACTTGCCAGTGTTTCATTGATGTCCGCACCCAACTTGTCCGCACCATGCACCTTTTCATGGCGGCTCTTCAAAAGTTCCGCCATCTTGCCCGACTTCAGACTAGCAAAGTCCTTCTTCGGGGTAGGCAAGGTAGAAGCCTCATCCAGTGTAGATTCCTCTTCCTCATCGGAGATTTGGTGGGTCGATTGACGATTTGGTGCAACCGATTCCAGACTCTGTCCGTCCCACACGTCCTCCGGTCTGAGCGGTGGGGCCCCCATGCAGTGAGAGTCCCCGAAACCGAAACCAACTCCCGGCATGGCCCCCGGCATCGCCGGGGGCATCCCCATTTGTAATCCTTGGTACTGACCTAGATTCCTCCCGTAAAGTTGGGGTGGGTAGAAATAGGGCAGTGGGAAACCTTCTGGTTGTTGTAAAGGTAAAGGATTCCCCTCCGAGTTATCTCTGTCATCTACAGAGAGAGCTGAGTCATCCACAAGTGGCGGCGCTCCTCCCCCATCACTAGTGCCTGGCGGTGTGAGTTCCGCCATTGTTGTTGGCGGTGTAGCACGTGTCGCCGCTTTCTTCTTCTTCGGCTTTTTGTCATCTGCCGGCCCTGAGGCTTTGACTGAGGTTTTGTCTGCCATAACTTGAATAATTTGGTCTTGCTCTTGGAGGGTACTAACAGAATTGTTCGTCACCCTGGCCCCCGGCATCGGACGACCGAGCGTAAAGTCAGATTCCCGCCACGTGGGTCTGAAAAACGGTAACAAAAAACAACGTTTCAGTTACCATTGCCGTCAAACAACTCCACGGAGTAAACGACGGAAACACCTTAAACATTGGTGTAAAACCTAGAACCCAAAGGTTCTAAGTAAAGCGAGAAATCGACAAAATTCGAGCAAAAAATACTCACACTCGCTGAAAGCTTCCGACACCCGCGAGCACAACCCGCGAACTGATGACGTCACGCGCATGCGCTCTCCTTCTCATCGATTACCGTAAACACTATAGTGTTGGACGAGGTGAAATCCTTAATTTCGAACACTGTCATGTTATTCTGGAACAAGCAACACAACTACTGATGTATCACTGATAAAACAGTGGTAAATCAGTAATACTGACTCCCTACTGCTCAAAGCCATGTGCTCAAAAGCAAAATGTATACTGATTTACCACTGCAAAAGCAGTAGTATAGAAGTATACACTGCCATACCTCATTTAAATATTTCGGACATACTCTTTGGATACTGAGTGTGTACTCTCTTTACACTGATCAGGCACTGATTGTCCACTTCTTCCTGTAATTTCCTATGTAAGTACAGTATGAGAACAGTGCATACTGGATCTGTACCGTAGTGACACTGCCGGGGCCTACTTCTTCTGCAATGTTTTGACACTGCTTTTCCACTCTTTTTCGGTCCGGGCAGGTCCTTGCAGCCCCCAAAGGAGGCTCATGATTACCACAGCCCCACTCCACATCCAGCGCCAAGTCCATCCATCAGTTACTGAACTATAGGGTGTTACTTTACGGTTATCCATTACGTACTATTGTTCCATATCAATTATTCCAGTATTCTAGCTTTTGTATGTCTTCCTTCCTGTTTTGACCGCAGGTCATCTCAGAATGTAGCTCTTCATTCAGAGGTTACAGAAACACTTGTGTGTCGCTGCCTAATCCACCAGCTTGGCCCTGTTCACCCGCCCAACAGTAACCTGAGTTCACAGTGCCGCTTACTCCACGAGGATGTGCTTATTGGCTTATCGACTACACACTCTGAGGCTGCAGATGCTTACCCCTCTATTAACCTGAACAATGACGTGGCCTCTACACTCTCCACCCTAACACAGAGAGTCACTCTTAGCCCTGATCCTTACTTTCTTAAAAGTTAGCTAAGATTATACACAGTGGACTGACACCCGCCCGGGCTACAAATAAGTGATAAAACAGTGTAAAATCAGTCACAAAAAAGTGTAGTTTGGCAGTGATACTTCAGTGTGAAAGAAGCGTAACAAACAGTGGCATCCCAGTCACCATTCAGTCATTTATCAGTGGAGGCTAGTATGCAGCTGTCAATCAGCTGGGACCAGACCCTAGACCTCGGGAGTGATAGTACAGCGGACAATCGGCTGAGTATCAGGGTATAATCGGTGGTAAAACGGCCTGTCCGAAATATTTAAATGAGGCAGGAGCCATGGATCAGGCCCCCTGATTTGTGAATGAAATTCAGTGGTATTTCAGTGCTGTTTGCACTGTAAGGCAATACTGATTATTTATAGTGGGCACTGATTTCTAGCTTCATGGTCAGTGGCTAATAAGGGCCTCTGTATAGACACTGAACATCATCAAAAGACATGTATACACTCATTTGTATACGTTCACTTTAACTTGTTCTTCTGAATGTGAAAATGAGTAGATAGTATATTAGATAAGCTAAGTTCTCCATGATATTTTCTGATAAATATCAGGAACATAAAATTTATAATTATGCTGAATGGATGAAAGTTTTAGGACAGTTGTAAAATGATGTCATCAAAATGTACTCACGATGCCAACGTTGATGTCAAACTAAACTTAGCTGTGAAATTCTTACCTTAAATTTCTGGCAATTAGAATTTGAAATATAAGAAATCAAGACTAATGTTTACGGTTGGGTTGGTTTGATATTGTGGGCCTCAGCGGCTGGCCTTACATGTGGCTGTGTCGACTGGTTATAATTCTGAATAACTGGCTGTGACAATCCCAAGCTAGTTTGAATCATATTAGAATGTATCCTTAGGAAAACTCTGCATAAGACTATCCGATCATGGAACTCATCGATCAATGGCTAAGAGAAACCATAGGTATCATTCAAGTCACAGGCCACACACATTCACTAGTGACATTCAGACCTGCTCTTAATAATAGCGATAGATTTGAAATGACTTACGAGATACTGACCCTACTAATCTTCTATCTTGTTCCCTGTGGCCGCGACACAGAGTATATATTGTGTAGCAAAAATGACATATCTTCATGGTTCAATGACTTGGTAAATCATAATAATATGTATATTCCTTGGAAACAACCGTTATTTGAATTGCCATGGCCCGCCAGAACTTTGTTTTTTCAGGTCAATGTGTCTAGTAACTCAAATAAAACTAGGGCAGAGTTTCAGCTACAATTCAGTGGCCCCCCAGCCTGGAACCCCTGACAGGGTTGCCACTGACCAGTGACATCAAAATTCCCTAACTTTTCCCTGACCAAACCCATTTTTCCCTGACTAATATAATAAGAAAATCCGTTCATCAAACAGCCTTTAACAATCCCTAGGACAGTCTTGTCCTTCCATTTAAGCTCAAACATTTGAAACACAGTACCTTAATTTTTTCTTGGCAACTCCTGGAGCCAAGGCAATATTGCTGGATCACAGCAACACACCTTAAAATCACAACATGCCTTTCAAGGAACCACAATTTACAAAATAATATTTGCTGAACCAGATTCTTGTGAACTGGTGCACAAATTCTAACTTTGTGATTTAAATTTGGGGCTATGACATGTTTGAAAATTCCATTTTCCCCTGACCAGGGTCAGTTTTCCCTGACCTTTTACAAAATTCCACTTTTCCCTGACCAATTCCAAAATTCCCTGACTTTTCCCTGACCTTGAAAAAAACAACTTTTCCCTGACTTTTCCCTGACCAGTGGCAACCCTGGCCTGAATGCAAGGGAAGCTATGATAGATCAGTGACAAGTCAGTGACAGCAGGATTATTCTGTGTGATTTCAATCACTATTCAGCGACCCTATATTTCTCTCAAGTTATTTCAGTTGCTTTTCAGTAAACTTACAGCCATAACTGGCATGGGGAGTGGACACTGTCTTCTGGCCCGGGCCACGTCAGTACAATACCCGCAGGGCTTGACAAATCAATTTGAAACCTGGATGCCCACTGGGCAACTTGAGTCCAGAAATTGGTTGCCGAGCTACAAAATGTGGTTGCCCAGTAACATTTGAAGAGAATGATGTAAAATATATATAGATGACATATATATAAATTGATTCCATGGATTAAGGGGTAAAAGATCTATATTCATCATTTTCAAACCCAAATTTTAGACCTTGACTCTGGTTGCCCACTGGGCAACTCAGACACTCTTTTCAGTGGCCCAGTACAACGTTTTGGTGGTCCTGGGCCACTAGACACCCGATTTGTCAAGCCCTGATACCCTGAACATCAGATGGAACCCTTTTGATGTTTTGGTGTCCAGTGCACCAAAGTTTGTCTCGTAGTAAAAACCTTAAAAATTGATTATAAACAGAATCCTCTCATTTGTACTTACTGTCATTAAATGACAGTAGAACAACTTTTGTTCTATTGAACAATGGGAATGAATGAGCGAAGAATGGAGATGAAGACGAGATCAAACTATACTTATTTATTAAAAACTAAACAACAAGTGTTGAACTTGTAAGTTTAACCCGACACAATAGTTCATTATATTAGTACAGTTAAATGTAATTTGAGTCACCATAATAATTATCATGAAATATTTGGAATACACTTATAATTTTTAGACAATAGTACGAGTGCAAATACTAGGCTATTGTTGACTCCTTCATTGATTCTTTAGTGACTTTGTTACTTAAATATTCCTATCCGATGGACGGCCCTTGTGTTCTACAGCAAATGTTTTAATGTCCCCTGCCCACCCCCACCTTCTGAAAACTCCTGCATCTAACCCTGTGGGCACTGTATAAACCTATTTCAATATAGTGGCGCCCCGCTAGCGGAATAGGCCTGAGCAGTAGATTGGGGTATGGGTTTCAATGTTGGGTAAAGGCCTTCTATGGGAGGGTTCACTGCGCAGGTTCATGGGAAAGGTGTATCGTCTGTCATTAATTAAAGCTTTAGTTCCTGTTGCAGCTAACAAACCTCCTGTCACAGTGTCAAATGTGATCAATGCCTTTTTACCCCAAAGCCCGTTGAGAACGCGTACAGGCCTCCTACTGTTGAATATTCTAGAACCGCCATTGTATGTAGTTTTTCCCTTCATCAAAATTCTATAGTCACAACTGCATAGAGAGGCTCTGTTTCTTTGCTTTATATTTCATATGTATGAAGTGGACATTGTGAAAATACGCACTCATAAGCCCGAATCAGGAGGTTTGCCCTCCCCCATGCCCACCCAGATCCCCCTAGCCCCTCTCTCAGCCCCTAATTTTCAAACTTCCAGATTTGATTGATGCAAACCTTAGGCACTAACCACACTGTTCATTGCTGCAGAGTCAGTGCAAAAACTGACAAGCTAGTTGAAGAGAAAGCAACCAAATTTTCACAGGACTAGACCTATTGACAAACGGAGTAACTACCCATTGACTCTCCCAGTTGGTAACGCTGTCTGACCATTTTATGGCTGCACTTAGTTGTCAGATTTGACACAAGTGGCGCCCCTGAATAGTCCACTCAGTGTGCTTCAGCCAAGCACTCAGTCATCAATTCAATTTTTCAATTCAATTCTTTATTCACGACCCTTTTTAGGGCAAAGGAGATACATAGACTAGACAAACAAACAAGTATACATAGATATATACAATGCTTAAGACATAAATATAATGAGTACATTTGTGATAATTCAATGAGAGAGAAACTACTAAACTATTGATGTTCCACCTCATAATAGTGTTATCATAAGGCAGGTGGCAGCACCAACTTTCTACAGTTCATATTTATCAGCTGTTTGGCAGAATAGCACCAAGTTGATGTAGTACTTTTAAAGACTAGTTCGTTTGGCTTGGGGGCTAGAGTGGTTTTGATTCAGGGGGAGCCTGATAGGACTAGAGGTTTTTGAATTGTCTTTATGTTTGTTTTCTTTAGGAGTTTTCTTGATATGTTTGTTTTCTTTAGAAGTCTTCTTGAGGCTTTTTCGGCCTGTTTTTACTACTTTATCTGTAATAAGCTCCTTGGATGCACCTTGGCATTTGACTTTTTTGTTCTTCTTACTATTCTTACTTTGTATTCGGCTAGTTTTGCTTTTGGTACTTTTGAATTTTTCCATGATGAGCTTACAGAATTTTGCGAGTTTAGAACATGTTTTGTAATCTTTTGATTTAAATAGTGATTCCATGGCTAGTGTATTGGTATTTCTTAGAATATTTTCATCAATGTAGGCCACCCGCTCTGATTGGAAGGTTGAACATTCTAGGATATAGTGGAATTCATCACCCACAGAGCCATTTTTACACAGTTCACAGAATCTCTGGTTTCTTTCGACCCCATTGTACCTCCCCAAGGTGATTGGCAGTCTGTGGTTGCCACTTCGGAACCGACAGAGCGCTATTGCTTCTGTACGATCTAGGGTATCAAGGTAATTTTCAAATATAAGGTCTGTCTTGAAGATTCTGTAGTTCGTACAATGCCCTGACTCAGTTACCCGGCCATGCCATTCTTGTGTTTCGATGGCTGAGATTCGGTCTTTCAAGATAACTTTTATATATTGTGGGTTTATTAATTCATGAGGTATATTTAGTATGTTACCCATGCCACAGT
This sequence comes from Lepidonotus clava, assembly GCA_936440205.1. Lineage (NCBI taxonomy): Eukaryota > Metazoa > Annelida > Polychaeta > Phyllodocida > Polynoidae > Lepidonotus > Lepidonotus clava. The sequence goes on from OW387139.1 coordinate 601,411, forward strand.
CATTAAGTGTCTTGCCGATTTTTGTTAACCAGGGAGAGTCTAACAGTCCCTTGTTTTGTTTATCTCTTACTATCTTGAAAAGAATGCTGGAGATTTTTTCTGACTTGCCTGTTGCTAGATTACACCAGAAGTTAATCATCCTCTGCTTTATGATACATTGCAGTTTTTGACGCCCCAGCTCTCCTAGTGCTATACAGTTTGCCGTCTTTTGGCTCAGGCCTAAAATATATTTGCAAAAGTAAGTTTGAACCTTCTCAACCTCATCTACGTTTGAGAAGACCCAGATTTCGCATCCATATAATAAGATCGGGACAATGCATGCATCAAATAGATGGCACTGTAGGTCAAGGGGCAGTTGCAGTCTTCTTGCTTTAGTTAGGAGAGAAAAAAGAAAGTGAAAGGGCCTTCCTTTAAGTATGTACGCATGAACGGGGGAGGGGGAGGGGGGGTTAGAAAGTCTGAGATTTTTGAAAATATGTGTATGTTCTAGTACAATTCCAATGCGTATTTTTTTTAAAGTGGGGTCTTAGATTTTTGAAAATGTGCGTACGTACTAAATGGAGGGCCCCGAAGCTAATTAGGCCTATATATCTTTGCTTCAGCCCCTCTTCTGACTCAGTGGCCAAGCGTCGCCCTAACCTTCTGCCCTCACTGTGTATCAAGCCACGTAGATATTAATATATACTAGGTATTTGTAAAGAATGAACACATTTCCAAACCATTTTGAGGGATGTTTAAATATGTAGTCGATTCTTATGAGAGTGGAGCGCGTTTTTTTTATGTCATATATTTACAGAAATGTATCAAACATTGTTTGTGGCCAAGCGTCGCCCTAACCTTCTGCCCTCACTGTGCATTAAGCCCAGTGGAAACGAGAAACATTGGAATCTAGGGTAGTTGGTTCAAGTACTTGCACTTTCTCGACCAAGGATTCCTAATCCGCAAAATTAAACCTTGACTTTGAATTTTGTAAATGAGCACATTAGGCTTACAGTTAATGGAAAATGTCAATTTGACAAGTCATTTTGTGAATGTTAAGGTCACATTGTAAAGCTCAACTTTCCACCAATACTTTCGTTTAGTGAGCCTTAACATTATGAACACAATTAATGTGTCTTAAACTGTCAAGCGCATTATGGCTGCTGTTGTGATATAAAAGAGTCTAATAGTCTAATAGTCTTATTTTATCTATTTTCTTTACAGATGTATACACCAATACAATGCATCAAACGTCTACAAGCATTCATCATTCCTAAATGCTCCATAACATTTAACTAAGATTTCCAAGAAATCCTGCAATGGGAATAGAATCACAGCAAGTGGCGCTGCAGTGATCACCCATATTTACCTTTAATCAAATCTTTTCAATATGTAAAAATATAATTCTGTAATTATATTGTACCATACTTTAAAGATAGTTCAGTCAGGGAATGACCCGGACAATGTGAATAACTTGCCATAATCTTTGTTTACTTTTATAACCGATACCGGGTTAGAAGAACAACGATGACTGTGACCCCATTAACATGGAAGAAGGATGTGGTCGAAATATAATACAGTTTCCATAAACAAAACTAACTAAGTGACAGAAATCATTGTGCTGTGAGCTGAATAAACCATTTGAAGGAGAGACACTGGCTTTGCACGTTCGACCAACATGACTGCCCCCTACTCCATGCTGGCTCTGCTGGTGGCATGCCTGTTCTCCAGGGCCTCAGCGGCCAGGGGTTACTCGGGGTCATTCAACGTCAACCTACCCTTTGACGAGATCGAAGCCCTTCTGGTGGTGAGTACTCTGTGGGTCATTCTCTGTAGTATATAACAGCGAGCTGTAACAAATAACTCAGACGAGAGAAGAACTCCAATCTAAAAAATCTAAGATCTGACATTTATGGTAAGTACCTGTCAACAGATAGCTGATTTACAATATTTAGACTAAGTATTTTTACAAAAACATAAGAAAAAGTACAGAAAAAATATTAATATATACTAGGTATTTGTATAGAATGAACACATTTTCAAACCATTTTGAGGGACGTTTAAATATGTGGCCAATGCTCATGAGAGTGGAGCACGAGGTTTTTTATGTCATAAATTTACAGAAATGTATCAAACATTATTTGTTTAAGATTATATGTATCCTTTATGTCAAGACCTTCAATGGGACCCCCACTTTTATGTATCTAGGATTAATACTATTGGTTATAAGGCCAAAGCTTTGCTATATTTTTTTCATTGAAAAAATACGGTTAACATTTTTAAAATCTTGAACAAAATAGCTCATATACAATTGTCTTAATTAATTATTTCCTATGAATCAGTTGTGGCATGAAGATGACGTAGGGTCATTTTCATGAATATTGGTTTATATATGTGACTCAAAACATGATGGGAAATAATTGGATGTCAGATACGTGGAGGTTCTTATAATTCTTTTTAATGAACATATTAGGGAAATAGTTATTGTATATATTAGTTACCACTGTATTTCCCTTAATCAAAATACAAAAACTTTAAATCAGGGGCTCAATGTCAAGAATTCTTAAACTTTGAAAGTTGCTAAGCCAGTGATGGGGAAGTTTTCAGCATCAGATACATGGGGGTTTTAACTATATGCTATAACGTTATAGATTAGCAGAAGATCTCTGACATTCATTTAGTGTGGCCATGTGTTATACCACAACTGAATTCTAAGGAATCTAAAGACCTTTAGCTTTCTTACAACAAGTAATAGTAGTAAAGAAGGTAATCACTTAAAGTGTGTTGATTAAAGATTTGTGTAATTTATAATAACAAATGAAATAATATCTTTAAAAAAACTTGTTGTTTTCATTTTTGTATGATCTATACGAGAGTATAAAAAAGGAAGTAGGTCACTGTGACCTCATTAGGACCTAGTTATAGCTCCCTAGTCAGCACATGACCGTTCCCTAGATGCTCCCTAGACATCCCGTGACCTCGATTGACCTAATTAGAGCTTCCTAGACATCACATGATCACTCCCTAGAGGTCATGAGAGCGCAACCATCCAATCTAAACACCCCCCTAGATTGACATTAGACAAGGAAAAGTAGGTTGTCATGACCTACTTTTCATTTCCTTAGATTAAACTATGAACCTATTTTTGGTCTAATCTAGGTCAAAGTGTCTAGATGACCTACTTACTCCCATTCTCATTGGGCCACTCCCCCTCCTAAATACTTCTTATATACATTAAACAAAACGTTTTTAAATAATAGATTGAAATTGTCTTCAGATGACCTAGTAATTTAATTTTAACATCCAGCATAATAAATACACCTGTGATAGGAAATGATGCCTGTGTTGTTAATGAATCAGATACGTGGGGGCTTCACCAGATACGGGGGGGGCTTCACCAGATACGGGGGGGGCTTCACCAGATACGTGGGGGCTTCACCAGATACGGGGGGGCTTCACCAGATACGTGGGGGCTTCACCAGATACGTGGGGGCTTCACCAGATACGTGGGGGCTTCACCAGATACGTGGGGGCTTCACCAGATACTGGGGGGGCTTCACCAGATACGTGGGGGCTTCACCAGATACGTGGGGGCTTCACCAGATACGTGGGGGCACTCCTTAAATAGGACTGATGTATTACATGTTAATGATTATGGTGACTTTCTGTATGCAGCTTCTACACAAGAAATGCTGCAAAAGTTCCAGGTAATACAGAATAAATGTATCAAGACCTGTCTGCAACTGCCGTTAGATACTGATACGAATTATATTCACAATACAACAAAAATATCTAAGTTCTTTGCAAGACGAGGCGAAAAGCCCCCTTCTCCCGCTGGATGCTACCTTGAAAAAAAAAAAAAAAAAAAAAAAAAAAAAAAATATCTAAGTTAGTGGACAGAAGAAATACCCACTTGTTGAATCAAATGTATAATTTTGAGTATACTGAAACAAGGGATATTCCTACAAGACAGCATGATTCATTGTTATTTAAAGTTCCCTTTACTGATAAGGAGAATCTACTGAGATGTCCAACTATCAGAGGGGCAAATGCTTGGAACTCTTTACCTAAAACAGCAAGATGCCTACCCACAAGAGAATTTAATAAATTTACGAATCTTTATTAACAAACAAATAATATTGATATAATTTAACTTCTGAGAACATATAAGTTCTTTAGAAAGCTATAACAACAGCCGTCCCCCCTAACTAAATTATCTTTTATTGATTTCTAATTTAAAAAGTTAATTTACTAGTGAATCTGTTTGCAACCAATATGCTCGTATACAAATTGAAGTATTGATTCCCAGATTGTTGGGAGGCAATAAAAACCAGGCAAGTATGCATGAAGACCCTTCCAGGGTAAATAAAACGTACCATAAAAAAAAGAAGAAATGTATCAAATATTAAGTGGCATCCTGAAGAGCAATGAGCTCCTAATAAAACAACAAGATTTTCAGCATATATTTGAGAACATTAATGCTGCAATGCTAAAGATTATGTTGCTGACAATTATCTCTTTCACCTTAAGACAGACTTCAAATGAGGCTCAAATCGACAATTTATCCGATTAAGGTTCCAAATTTCATGAACAGATTCATGAATGTGTCCCATTTAGATATACATTTTTTAAGGCTATAAGTACATCTTTATTTCTCACTTTTATGAGAATTGACCATCTACAGATATTAATGTGGAAAAAAACTCATTGCTAATGTTTCATGTTTAACCACAAATAGGATTAATACAAATTCATTATTATGGTTAAGCCTTGTGACCTGCTGACAAAATTGACAAAAAATTGATTTCTTGCTCTAGAAAATGGAAGCTGTGACAGATGTGATACAGACTATGAGGACTGAGCAGGAGAACATGAAGAGGGACCAGGATGATCTGAAGGAACACATACTTAAACGTCTCGATGGTTTGGACGAGAAGACAGAGTGGTTACTGACCAATGGGCGACAGGGGGCATACCCACTTAATGATAGGATCACTTACATTGAAAAACTGTTAAACGTAAGTAAAAGGTTTTGACATGGAGGCTCTTTCATTAGCATACAAAATAAGATTGCCTTTATGTTGCCTTTTCAAATAAGCCTAATAAATCAGCAGGTAAAAGGCTGCCACTAATGAAACTTAACACAGTCCCATCTGTCCCTGTCAGGTACGCCTTGCAACTAATACCATATGCAAACATACCAATATAAAATTACAACAGACAGTCTAAACTTAACTACCATAACGGGGCATTTATTAACTCAACATTTCAGCATGTATTGGCCTTTTTAAGCAGTAAATTTAGATTATACATTAGACTATCACTTAGATATCAAAAATCCTCCACAAGAAATAGTCTAGCCAGGTTGAAGTTCTGATTGCCTAGCATATTGGAAAGGTAATTCACATTCTACAACAGTAATCACTCAAACAATTGTTACACTAGTTAGAACTAAAGGATAGAATGTTCGATTTCTTGCCCCATTAACTAACATTGAATTTATGATACTTGTTGTGATACTATTTTGTTGACATCCATAAAGGAAAGCAAAAGACACACTGATTGCCAAAGTGCATACAACCAAGGCTTCACAATGTCTGGCGTCTACGTGATCTACCCAGATGGTATACAGCCTATGCAGGTTTATTGTGAGCAGAATCTGGATGGAGGTGGTTGGACGGTTTGTATATCTTCTATATAATTGAAGTTAGACATACAGAATAGGAAGTCAAGCGTTATTCATTAATCAGTTATGCATGTTTCCATGCTTTCAGGTCCCACTCCCCATTCTTATGAATTCAATATACATTAAAAATTCACTAGGGCCTTCATTCCCCCTTTGCTAACATGTGTATGTCATTATTGGAAGGCCCTTTCATGTGTGGAATGAGAACTCTTAAACTTTCTTAAATTTGGACAAAATTGAAAACAATTATATAGCATATTGATTTCTCTGATTCAGTAAAAGTCTTTGGTATTGTGTTTGCTGAAAAATTAAAATAATTGTTAGAATTGAAACCAAGTTCTGATGACACCCTCCGTTTTATTCCAAAAATATGTTTCCAAGGATATTCTACTTAACTGTACAAATGAATGCATTCAATTTACCCACAATATGATCATCAATATAACCACTGAATCACACCAGTGTTTTAGATGCAATATCAACAATAAATCAAAGCATAATGCAAATCTAGCTAATCCTAGAAAGCCTAAATTGTATTTTCTGTTTGACACAAGGTTTTTCAAAGTAGGCAGGATGGAAGTGTGGACTTCTACAGAGACTGGGCTGCCTACAAGGCAGGTTTTGGAAATGTGAGTGGACAGTTCTGGCTCGGCAATGATAACATTCACCTCCTGACAAAGGACCATGGCCAGAAACTGAAGATTGAGCTGAAGTACCACACAGAGACTGCCTACGCTGACTACTCCTCATTCTGGATTGATGATGAAAGTGAGAAGTACAAACTCAACGTGTCAGGCTTCTCTGGGGCTAACCCTCCAGGTAGGTTTGAAGAAAAAAATTGAAGGACATGTGTTTGTTGTTTTTGGGAGGTTTAATGAAGCTTTTACAAAGCTTTTATTTTAACTGGAAAATACAATTTGGCCAGATGGTCAGAACTCATTGTGATCTAGTGGTACATATTGAATACACTTTTACACCTTTTGTGATATTTCACAAACATAATTTGATAATATTTTGATAATTAAGTCATAGTAGCATCATAGCTATGCTAGTAGCTATGCTTATGCATATGCTTATGAAGGTGCAACCCATAAAAGCCCAAAAGAACATTTTGGGATATGCTTTGAGAGGATCTTTTTTTTCCCATCTTTACAAATGATCTTCCATGTAGGTGAAAAGATTGAATAACATAACATAGTATAAACATAACTTATGACTTAAGCAATAGTAATACGTTTAACTATTTCAGGTGATTCTTTCATGAGGCGCCATAGTGGGAAACCTTTCACCACAAAAGACCAGGATAATGATAACTATAGTATCAACTGTGCTGTAGACCGCCAGGGGGCATGGTGGTATGATAGCTGCCATGACTCTAACCTGAATGGTCCTTATGGCAGCAAAGAAATGAACAAACTGCTGAACTGGAAAAACTGGAAAGGTTGGAGGGTGATTCTGACAGCCACCAGGATGATGATCAAGAGGAAGTAGACTAGTTTTAAAGGGAAACTTAAAAGCAGTGGTATTGTCAACAAAAACCTTGAAGTTTGCTTAATTGTAACCATCACTTAAGTCTGCCATATTAGGACATGACCAATGACATCACTAAATTACATTCTAAACAATTGCAAAACATGTTGCCAGCTGTGGTATTGCTATATGTTAGCCTAACTGTGGCATTGCTATATGTTAGCCTAACTACCAGAGGACGATCCTGCTCCTTTAACCAAATGAGAAAGATTTAAGCAAACTTTGATATTTAAAAGTTTAGGTGTGATGCAGCTGTTTGTTTTAGTGATCATTATACATCATTCTGCTATTTAGCCAAAAGAACTGAATTATTCAACAATCACTACATGCACATGGCAAAAGGAGTACACGTAATTCTCCCAGATGTGGTTCTCTGGTTTCTTGTATTTTGGCCTGCCTGCAGGCTAAATCAAGGTGCATTGTGGGAAATATGTTGACAAGCCCATTTCCTGTTTTAAGCCTTTAACATATATAATAATTAGACATCTATGACATTTTCCTTTGTTTGGAATTATAAAAAAGGTAGTTAGGTACTCTTTCTTTTTGTTATTGTACTTACTTCAATTTCTGAAATAAGTTTCAAAATATTTCCACTACATATTTTTATACTACCATAAGATGCATTATTTCTATTGGTTTTCCCACATTTTTTTCTACAAAATATGCCAAAATTAGCCTGCAGGTGCAAAGAATACAGGAAAACTTGGAACTGCGTCTGCCTGAATTCACATTAAAATATCACTGTATGGTAAGCACAGAATATGTAGGATTACATATTTGATATCTAAAGATCTTTTTTTTATTATTATTATTATTGCTTTCAAAAATTGGGTTCACTCTAGGTTCATAACCGTTCTTCCGTAAGCTCCCACCTTAATTTCAAGTTTACATAAATGCAGGGAGCAGACAACTAATAATAATAGACAGTCAGGTGAAAACCCCATTTGTCCTGGGATGGGATGTGATGAAATGATGTATGGCATGGCAGAAATGATTCTAACATAAGCACTTGATATATAAAGATACATAGCAATTTAATTCAATTGTAAACGTAGACTGGTTGATGAAAAAAAAGAAGCAGAATGCCAGTTAATATTTCTACCTGCCAAATGTTTAAACTGAGCATCTTGGGCCAGGTGCTTCATTATGTTGATTCCCCAGTGTAATAAATACAAAATATAGTCCTTTAAAGTGTCTTTCTTGTCTTCTTTTATAAATAAATATTATACAACAGGTGATATGGTAAATGAGATGAAATTAGATGAAATGAGATGAAATTCATACAGTCAGTAAATAGTACCAGTAAATAGTCAAATCATAGCCCGGTTACAAAGACCCGTGATGTGCACGTTATAGGCACAGATCCAGGAGGCTATTCGTGTGTATCAGACTCAAAATAATGTTATAATAACATTCTGATTCAATGAGGTTTCAACCTCACCATCAAAAACAGAACTGTACCGTGCCATCTAAGTAAGTAACAGTTAGTTTGTTGGGGTAGTTTAACGTCCGGCCAACCCTTATGGGTTCTTTCCAGACTGAAGTAAGTAACAGACTGACTATAAAATCATGGTAGTAGAATGTTTCTGTAATGTGGCAACTTGGCTGGGTATATATACATATAGCTTACGTGTGTTGTGCATGTATTAATAGTAGACATAGCGGTGGTGGATCCAGAGGGGGGTCGCGGGGGCACATGCTCGTCTTATTTTTCAGAAAATATAGCATTTTTGAATGTAAAATTCGGCCAAAAAGTCATTAAAGGGATAGTTTTCTAAAGAAACAACTTAAATAAGATGATCAAGTAATCTAAAGTACCTATTATGAGCAGGGTAAAGTGTAAAATGGTGCAGGGTTTATAATTAATTCTGATGAGTTACCCCTAAAGCTCAGCTACCTGTCTCACTATAATGTCCACTAATGCCCCCTGGTGGCCTTTTAGATTCATGACATCACACCTGAACCATTTATGCTAATCATCCTGCCCCCTTCTGCCTCTAGCATATATGGTTCAGGTGTGATGTCATCACTCTGAAAGGCCACCAGAGGGCATGACAGCAGAGTTTGGTGAGACAGGAAGCTTGGGTTTAGGGTTTCTTATAAAATTATTGATTTTTTTCAATTAAATAATAAGCACGAGGAAAAACTCAACACCATTTTTTTTTTTAAGAAAACGTAATTCATACAAGTGAACACAGTGCTCCTGATCCTCTACTCATCTTTTACAGAGAATTTTCAAGTAGCGTTTGCCCAACCAGTGAACTGTCTTTGTCCAATTCTTTGTCATAAAATCGGGCAAAAGTGTCTGCACTCTTCCAAGAGCCTTGTTTCAAAACCAGGTTTAGGGGAACTCCCAGTCTCCTTGCCGCTGACGTAGCAGCTCCCCTGGTCGGGTGACTCTTATATTTGGCAGTGTCTATGCCTGCCAGTCGCAAAACACATAGCACCCATCTTGATAATGTATCTCTGGGTATGGGTTTGTGGGGTTTCACAAAACTCAAAAGTAACTGGTGATAACCCCTTACTTGTTCAGTCCGTTTAAGATACCACTTTAATGTACGGAATACACACAATCTTTTGCATAAATGAAAAGGACGAAAAATGAGCGTGTCCAAAGGGTGGCCGACCCTGTTATGTTTGAATAACGTGCTCATTTTGAAGGTGGCTATTTCCTGTACCTCCACGCCTTCTGTACTTAGTTTCAACACTGTCTGGCCTCTTTGAGAAGAGTCCAGTAAAAGTAACATTGCTAACTTGAGTGAAAGTTTCTTCAACGAAAGGGTGCCTGATGGTCCCCAACTCTTCAACAGTTCAAACACTAAATCAATGTCCCAGAATTGGGAATATGTCGGCTTGGGGGGGGGGGGGGGGGTTCTATCGTAACCCCCTTCAACTAACCAACATACCAACGGGTGTGTTCCAAAAGAATGTCCTTCAAAAGCTGGAAGGATAGTGGATAAGTCACATCTGGCTGAGTTCAGTGCCCCATAGCCTAAGCCAGAATCTGCTAATAATCTTAAAAAACGACAAGCCTGTGGTAATGTAGGGTTAACCAAGTTCACCTTCTTTTCTAGACAGAAAGTGGCCCATTTTCACAGATATGTGGAGTAAAGTTTCTTTGTTGAATGTCTCCAAGCGTCCATGATCAGTAACGCGGTATCTTTGCCATACCCTTTGCTCAATAAGTGTTTCCCCCAAAATCGGAAGACCCCCAGTGGTGTGTTGCTGAGAAACTGGGCTCCCTCCGGGTTCCCTGAAGGTAGCAGATTTCGCTTGTTCTTTCTGAATCGAAGATGTTTCAGGTTCAGAGATATCAGCCTGCCCCACCACGCCTGCATCGGCCACCACAGGACCACCACAGGCCTGTTGCTCCCTCCTCTACGGTCTTTGAAATCGTTATGGCAATGCAACTGAAAGGAGGGAAAGCACACAAAATCAGTCCAGTTACATAAGAAAGCATCTATCGCAAAAGCTTCTGGGTCTGGCTTCCATGAAATAAATCTTGGGACTTTATGGTTTAGCCTAGTAGCAAAGAGGTCGATGTCTGGTTGGCCAAAAACTTTTGCGATTTTATCAAACAGTTTTTGATTTAGACTCCATTCTAAATTGTCAGAAAAATGTCTAGACTTAAAATCAGCAAACACATTCTCCACTCCCGGGATATGGGCTACAGACACCAGTCCCAGATTTGTTTGGCAACGGTGTTACACTCTGGAGATCTAACTCCCCCTTGATGTTTTACATAGGCTAAGGCTGTAGTGTTATCTGTCGTTACTCGGATAGGCGTAGAAGTCACGTCACAGAGACTTCTACGACCAAACAGGATTGCCCTTAGTTTAAGTATGTTAAAATGGTCCTGTTGTTCCGTTTGTGACCATCTGCCTCCAGTTGCTGTCTGTCCTAATTAAGTGAGCACCCCGACCCTCCAGTGAGGCGTCAGGTGAGATCAGGGGACGACTCTCTGATCGGGTTGAGGTGAGATCAGGAGACGACTCTCTGATCGGGTTGAGGTGAGATCAGGAGACGACTCTCTGATCGGGTTGAGGTGAGATCAGGAGACGACTCTCTGATCGGGTTGAGGTGAGATCAGGAGACGACTCTCTGATCGGGTTGAGGTGAGATCAGGAGACGACTCTCTGATCGGGTTGAGGTGAGATCAGGGGACGACTCGTTGAGGTGAGATCAGGGGACGACTCTCTGATCGGGTTGAGGTGAGATCAGGAGGCGACTCTCTGATCGGGTTGAGGTGAGATCAGGAGGCGACTCTCTGATCGGGTTGAGGTGAGATCAGGAGGCGACTCTCTGATCGGGTTGAGGTGAGATCAGGAGACGACTCTCTGATCGGGTTGAGGTGAGATCAGGGGACGACTCTCTGATCGGGTTGAGGTGAGATCAGGAGGCGACTCTCTGATCGGGTTGAGGTGAGATCAGGGGACGACTCTCTGATCGGGTTGAGGTGAGATCAGGAGACGACTCTCTGATTGGGTTGCCGGACTCTGGGATTTTATGAAGCCACAAAAAAATGTCTTTCTCGGAAATCCTCATCGTTCTGTCAAAATTCCCGTTTTCTCTAGCCAACGCTTGAATTTTGTGAACCTCCAAAGCTTTTAACTGGGCCCCACCATAGGGAAAAGCTTGTGCAAAGGAAACCATTAAACCATTACACCTCTCTGATGGAAGGGTTCTCTTTGGTGAGGATCTGTTGAGCTGCTCTAATCTGTTTTTCTTCTTTATCCGTAGTAAGGAAAATTTTGAATTTTACTGAGTCCAACTCAAACCCTAGAAACGTCAGCGTATGTGTGGGCTCCAAAACTGATCTGTCTGGGTGTATGACAAACCCCAGCTTAGTCAAGATGACCTGGAGTTGCTTTAAAGCTAAATTGCACTTTTCAAACGTATCTGCCATGACAAATGAGTCGTCTATGTAAGGGAAGCACTCTACTCCTTTTTCTCTTAATTTGGCAAAGGCTGGACTAAGGATTTTCGTGAAAAATCTTGGAGCACATGCTAGTCCATTAGGTAAGACTGCGAATAGGAAAAGTCTCCCATTCCACCTGAATCTGAGGAATTCTCTGTGTCCTTCAGAGATTGGAACCGAATAGTAAGCGTCCTTAAGATCGATAGAGCCTAACCAGCAGCCTGGTCTCATCAAGTCTCCAGCCGTTTGCAGAGAATGCATCTTAAAATGTTCATATTTTACATGTGTGTTCAGCCAAGTAAGGTCCAAAATCAAACGGTAGCTTCCGTCTTTTTTGGGCCTAAGAGAAATCCCTGAGATCACCTGACCTGAGGAGGGCTCGACCTCTTCAATAATCCTTTTGTTCAGCAAAGAGGACAGCTCATTTGACACAACTTTCGATTCTTGTTCTGATAATTTATAGGGGCGTGGTTCAAAAGTTTGAATAGGAATCTCTTCACACGGGATTCTGACTCCTTGAATAGTACTGATCAACCAAGGATCACTAGAAATTGTCCTCCATTCAGAGACATTAAACGCCATCTGGCCCCCTGCAAACTCCCCGTGAGACTCATCAGCCAGGCAACCCGTAGTGCAAAAGTCAGTCAGATCAGGAACATCCTGGGAACTCACCTCAAAGTGATTTACTTCTGGTCGTTTCCCTTCTTGGGGAACCCTTGTTTCTACTGCCGTGGTCCCCTGTACCTCCTGGGGAACCCCTGTTTCTGTTGCCGTGGTCCCCTGTACCTCCTGGGGAACCCCTGTTTCTGTTGCCGTGGTCCCCTGTACCTCCTGGGGAACCCCTGTTTCTGTTGCCGTGGTTCCCTGTACCTCCTGGGGAACCCCTGTTTCTGTTGCCGTGGTCCCTGTACCTCCTGGGGAACCCCTGTTTCTGTTGCCGTGGTCCCCTGTACCTCCTGGGGAACCCCTGTTTCTGTTGCCGTGGTCCCCTGTACCTCCTTGGGAACCCCTGTTTCTGTTGCCGTGGTTCCCTGTACCTCCTGGGGAACCCCTGTTTCTGTTGCCGTGGTTCCCTGTACCTCCTGGGGAACCCCTGTTTCTGTTGCCGTGGTCCCCTGTACCTCCTGGGGAACCCCTGTTTCTGTTGCCGTGGTCCCCTGTACCTCCTGGGGAACCCCTGTTTCTGTTGCCGTGGTCCCCTGTACCTCCTGGGGAACCCCTGTTTCTGTTGCCGTGGTCCGCTGTACCTCCTGGGGAACCCCTGTTTCTGTTGCCGTGGTCCCTGTACCTCCTGGGGAACCCCTGTTTCTGTTGCCGTGGTCCCCTGTACCTCCCGGGGAACCCCTGTTTCTGTTGCCGTGGTCCCCTGTACCTCCTGGGGAACCCCTGTTTCTGTTGCCGTGGTCCCCTGTACCTCCTGGGGAACCCCTGTTTCTGTTGCCGTGGTCCCTGTACCTCCTGGGGAACCCCTGTTTCTGTTGCCGTGGTCCCCTGTACCTCCTGGGGAACCCGTTTCTGTTGCCGTGGTCCCTGTACCTCCTGGGGAACCCCTGTTTCTGTTGCCGTGGTCCCCTGTACCTCCCGGGGAACCCCTGTTTCTGTTGCCGTGGTCGCCTGTACCTCCTGGGGAACCCACCCATGAAAGCCTGTTGAAACAAGGGCTGCATGGGTTGCTGGAAGAATTGAGGGCTTTAAAACGCATCTGCTGGAGTTGCCATGGGTTGAACGCTCTGAAGAGTGGTAGACTCGGTTGCTGACGGAAGGGAGCTCTAAATCTCTTCTGTTGGTCCCCTCTCTGTAGAGGAACCTGTTTCCTTTTGGTCTGTTTTACTCCAATTTGTTTGATTGTCTCACATTGTTTGGCCGGTGCATCCCCCTCTCGAGGTTTAAGGGCCATACCCACTAGGCGATTTTACCATCACTGGGCGACTGGCGACGGGAAGAACAGCCATCGTTGTCGCCCGGCGACGATAATATCAAGCATTTTTTATATTTTCTCGGCGATTTTCTTGGCGATATTCCCGGCAATCACGTTGTCCGTCGCCAGTCACCCAAAAAACACACTATACCAACGGGAGTCACCTGGCGATCTGCAGTCGCCCGACAATTTCACCACCGATTCTCCCAGTCACTCGTTGCCCGGCGACGGTAAAGTCGCCTAATGGGTATGGGGCTTAAGACAGGGCCTCCTTCTACTTGAGACCGCACTATGGGTGAATGCTAACAGCTGCATTCCTTCGACCAGATTTCTGCTTAACTCTGCTAATTCTGGGTCGTTCTTCCCTCTGGAGAACGCTAGCTCTAGAACTGGTGACCAAGCTGCGAAAGTCCCATTTATGCCATTTTGAATGGCCTGAAGGTCTTGATCCACCGTTTTAACCTTCTGATTCACTGCCTGGAAAATGTCTTCATCCAGACGAGGGACCCTCATGAGATTAACGTTCTCTACACGAGGGAATGATTTAGCCAACCTTTCCATTTCTGCCAAATACTTATTCAGAAATAAGGCCACACCTTCAATATTAGGAGCGACTTGGTCGGCTTCTTTGACAGCTGCGACTTTCTCCTTGATAAGATCTGCCACGCCCCCTTCTGGGGCCGGCACCTGTACGTTTGGAGTGGTCGTAGCCGGTGCCGTAATAGGGATGTTAACTGATTGTTCATCCTCATCATCACTAATCTCATGAATAGGCCTAGTGGCGCCCTGGCCAACGGGGCCAGGAGCGTCTGCCGTCTCCTGTACGTCCTCTTCCTGAGACCAGTCTGTGGCTAAAAAACCCCCTCCGAGGGTGTAGTTAGGCACAAAGTTACCAACGTTCTGAAGCTGTTGCATCACCAGAAGCTGCTGTTGTTGCTGTTGCCATCACCAATTCTGTTGAGCTGACGACGGCCAGCTGTTATCATTAGAAGTGGATGCTTGTCCAGAGGCTGAGGCCGCTGTAGTCATCTCAGACATCCCGTTACCAGGCAGGTAACTAAGTGAAGGCGCAGTTGTAGTCACCACGGAAGTTGCGTCCTTGGCAACTGGTGCTGTCACATGTGGAAAGTCGGCGATGGGCGATAATAAAGCTAGAATGGGCTTTGCACATGCGTGTGGCAATAGTTCCTACTCTCATAGCATGTGTTGTCAATCAATTCTTTAAAAGTTGTAATGGGTAGCAAACTAGATATATATCCCTCTCATCTTTTACATCACTAAGATTCATACCTAAACGGCTAACTCGTCCTTTTGCTACACACATGCTGGGTCAGCGGAAGTTGAAGCGTCATGAAAGTTGATGTCATCAATGACAGCCTCTGAAGGTGTAGCAGTTGGTGCAGGTTTAGTCTTGCTTTTTCTCCTCCCCGAACGTTTAGTTTTATCAGTGGGAGGGGGGTCCAGAGGAGTCTTAGGATCCCTTTTTCCACCAACTCAGAGATAATCTCTGTTTGTTCGTCCACCGAAGCCACTGACGAATTATTTGTAGCCCTACGGGAGGATCTCACAATTTCGGTGCCTCAGCAACCTGACGAGAGAAGAATAAAATATGAGTAATAATGTTACTCATAAAATGACCCAAAACCAACAGGGGTCTAAATTAAAACAGCTCGCCAAAACTCAGAGGCGGAATGTAGTAAAAACCGGTAAGAAACGATAAATGTTCACCTGCTGTGATGGAGCACGTCCACGTTTCCTGAGTGTGCATTCTTTGCTGCTGATTCCCATTATCATTGACCATGGTGTTAAAAAGAGAGGAGACTTCATGATTCAAGTCCAATCAATGATATTAATCATATTGATCTTTACACCAAACCCACTGATTCTGATAATTATTTCCACTACCAATCAGCTCGCCCCAAAACACAACAAAAGAGGGATTCCATATGGTACGCCGGCATGTATGGAAGAAACAAGTTTTAAAAGCAAAAACAGCTATGCCCAAATTGAAGTCACTGCCATCCACAAAAGAAGCCTTCTGTGAAAATGTCAAGGGAGCATATCTGCAAGTATGTATCTGGCAAAGTGCTCTGGACACTGGTCCCGCAGAGATGGATCCTAGGGAATGGTTATCTGAACTAGCACATTTTTTCACTTGGATCCCCTAAAATCCTACCCAAAGGTGGGAACCTTGACTCGCTATCCCATGATGCCTGATGAGCCTATTTGGCGAAACCTTGAAATCCTCCCATTTAAACACCAAAACCCCTCCTCCTTTTTTTGGTCTGAAGTAAACACTTCTAAAACCAACCCCAAACAGATCTAACACTCTGACTGGGGCCTGGGGCTGGGGCCCCTGGAAGGGTTAGTGACATCATCACTGGCCCCTGGGAGTCCTGTGATGTCATCAATGATGTCAGGGGATCCAGGTCACTAAGGCGGTTGGTGGGACAAATCCTGCCATTCTCAAGGTAGCATCCGGCGAGTTAGGAGCTCTTAGCCTCGTCATAGATAGATTATTTATCCAGCGTATAGGTATTTCTGCAGTAAAGATAGACTAGGTCTATATTCTAAGTCCGACTTAATTAATCTTATTGTTCATTGAACAGTACCATCATGTAGACAAATATTCATGTGCATGAAAAACGTCTTCAAAAGACAGAATATTCAAAAAGAAGGTTTTTAATATGTTGTAAAAAAAAAATGCCTTTGGAGTCACTGCTGATGTGTTTATTACTCAAAAAAAGTATAGTTATATTAAAATACCAATTAAAAAATTAATTTCTAACTTCTTTTTTTTCAAATGCTAATAACTGGAGTTGCCCAAGGATTTCAGCTTGGCACCTGGCAGATTTGAACTCAGGAGATTCAGGAGATAAAGAAACATCAAAAAAGCATTGTATAGACGGCAAGTCAAGGTATACCTGTCGGGCCAATAGACTAGAGTGAATTTTATTCTGAAAGGAGGTCAACTATAAAAACAAGTCAATTACAGGTACTCACCAATAGAGATTGTTTTGAACCTCAGCTAGAGAGTGTGTTTAGGGGCCATGGGCTGTGGAATTGAACTGGTGTGAACAACCACAACTTTCCACTCTCCCACCCCTCTGCCATATATACTGAGCTAGACTGATGTTATTTGTCCTTGTTTATTTCTAGGGGAGTATCGTTATTAAAGTTCGTATCTGTTCATATCCTATATTGGTTCGTTTCATCATTATTCGACTGCGTGATGTTTTATCGTTTATCAATCATGTTTTACTTATTCGAAGATGTCAATAAAAGTGTGTTATGTTAAGATAAAGGGGAGTTCTTAGTGATTAATCGTTGAAGTAGCTAGCTTTATCCAGGTAGATCGTTATCCTGGACCATAGTTCATTTCTTAGTGGTAGAGATTCTAAGTAGAGGGGCTCAAACCTATACAAAGAACATGCGCTTGGCAAGAGGTAAGTTTATTATATCCATGACAATATTCTGAAGGTACAAGTATACAGATCTCCATCCATACAATTCATTCCATTTGTTTCACAATTCTAACACATCAGTAACGTTCCAACCAGGTATAGCTATGGTTAAGCTTCCCCTTCCATAAGGTATATACGCTCCAACACTGTTGAGAGAGTCACCTCTCGTCTACCTGTGACGGAGACCATTGGTAGGATCTCCGTCACGTCCAGCACGTAGTCCGTAAGGCTAAGCCTAAGCTGTCCCAATCCTTACTATCACCTAATCGTTGTGGTTACTACCATCTCAACACTACCCGTGTGATCCGTATGTCAGACTATTGCTCCCATGTGTTCTGATCGAACTCTATCTTGGTCTGCTCATCTGTCTCAAGTCTCATACCGCTTATATAGCGACAGCCAAAAGGCTTGGCGCTATACCCATTTACACTAATGCTTATAACGATGTCTTCTTTATCTTTCATACTTCTCATTCTTATCTATATAAACTAGTTCTACTTCTAACTATTACACAAACTAATGTTGACGGCGAAGCCTGCTATCCTCAGTATCTTTTAGCTAGATGTTTTCGGTTCATAACGTACCCTTACAGGTTTTCTCCGTCATTTGTCGTACCTGTGCGTACCTGCAGGAGGTGAGCCAGCCCCGCTACAGTCCCTACGCCTGAGGACATTGCCACTCTTCCATACATTCTAACTAAGCCACTAAACGATGGCGCCGCCTGGCACTGAGCACACGTATCAGCATTACACGTTTTACTATAATATTCTTGCCAATACGAACGAGTTTACAATATCTTATTATTAACTTCTAAATTCTTATTCTAGTTCTTTTGCACTGGACCTCAGTGCAATACATTCTATACACTGCTTACAAGTACAGACCCTTGACCATCTAAGTGGGTACCAGTTCTCAGTCAACTCTGCTCCAAGCCTAGTGGTCAGTGCTGCAGACTGAATTGGACTGCACTCCCCTCACTCCCCTTACTAGGGTTCACATTTCTGCCAAGAGAGGGTGCCACCTTTAAAAAGAAGGGTGTATTCCTCTTTATTTTCTAAATATGATAATAAAGCGATTGATCAAATATGAACTTAGGAAAACGAATAATCAGACGAATTATTGATAAAATTAGACAAGATCAAACAACTGATTCTCTAAGTTTCCTGAGTCTGAGTGAATGCGCTAGACATCTAGTCTCTTAGGCCCCCTGCCACTTAGGCCCCATTACTTCCTTGGCCAAATGGCAGTAGATGCTTCCTAAATCAGTATGTCTGAAATATTCAAATTAGCTTCTGAAATACTACTGATTACATAATGCTTTTAGCTGGGAGCTCATTTAGATATTTCAGACATACTGATTCACCACTACTAAACTATAGTTTTTAATTGTCTTCAATCGTCTTATCATGCACATTATCCAAGGAGGCCAGGAGGTACTCAAAGGAGAGGTGGTCAGGAAATTGCTCGTTCATGTCGGCCGCTGGTTCTGGGTGACCCACACCACTGAAGTCTGCTGGAGATTCGTAGTTGGTAGTAGTAGCCCTCACAGTATTATCTGTCCAATCCTCCACCAGCAAGCTTTCCAGGATGCTTTGTCTGCAATTACTTCTTTGAAAACGTCATCGGACATGAGTTCTCCGTCTTCACTGATAATGTCAGAGAAGTCGCAACTGGTGCAGCTAGACATGGTCTCCCACCTGGATGCCTTGGAGGATGTGGAGGTTGAGCGTCGGGGGGCCATGCACATTGGGCATTGACAATCAAACTCACAGCCGACCTGGACAGAGTCTCTATAATATGAGGCGAGAGACTGACAATGCCAATGGCACCAGAAGGTTGGCCATGGCAAATGTGATTGGAGGAGAAGCTGAGGACAATGATGTGTTCTTCGGTCACTAGACCAAGATGGCACTGTCATATTTTTCAGCGCTTTATAAGGGTCCCGGTCGCTTCTTGCTAGGAGGCCCCTTGCACCCTGGCTCAACACCTCTGATACCCAGGCTTTTCGTGCACCCCTTTGTGAACTTTGAACGGCAAAGAAAACAAAGGTTTGGGGTGACAATAGGCTGTGGCTACCAAGGCGCGCTTGGAGTTGCACTGGCACAAGGTGCTCAACGCCTCTGGCTGAACAGACTCAAAACCAACCGCTCGGCCCCATTTCTATGTACCTCACACATGGGCCCAAACTGTACAAAGTGAAGACCCTTCCCGCAACCAAACCCCGGCCCAACCCCTCCAGTCGACTCCATCGAACTCAAGTACCATCTCATAGACACCCAGCTTGAGCAATCACTTCGTCGGGTCCTATTCCCAAAATTTATAGGTAACCGACTTTAATTCTTGAGATCCGAAATTACCACAATTTTCAGCATTTTCATCATGAGCTCAGTAAGCTCCTTTACCTACTGTTTGACTGTTATTTTACAAAATATTACTGTCATTTTTGTATGCTATGATATTTCTAAAATACAACGACAAGAAATGCATGTTCTTAATATAAATATAGGATTAGTACAATCTCTTATGCATGCTTTAGTACATGTCTTGACTATACCTTGGCATAGATCAATATCCCTGTACTTCAAGAGAAGCAGGGCAATGACGCACCAAGGTTTGTGTTAGGCTTAATTTTAAATTATTGCATCCTGCTCAAATTAGAGCTTGTTTGCAATACTTAAGTCTAGTATTCATGGATCAGCTGTGCGTTGTGGACTTGATTAGAAGGAGACTCTTTGTGGACTTGACTCGATGGAAACTCTCTCTCAACATCCTGTCTCAACATCCTGTCTATGAGGACTTGAACGCACCATCCCGTCCACATGCTTGTTGGATGTCCACAACCACGGTATGGTTAGATAGAAGACATCATACAGATGTGATACTTACTGACAAAATGGGGTAACCCAAAGTTAGTTAGACTAATTATAAGGAGTCAGCATGCAATCAGAAAAGTTTCAGTTTCCTTACCATAAATGAGGAAATGACGTCCCTGTTAGTTGTTCACTCTTCGTGGTGGCAGGCGCAGACCTGTTAGGGTAGACTACAGTATGCCCTTTGGTCTAAGGAGGGGAGTTATAGGTTGGCTGGGCCAACACACCAGCAGTACCACAGTGCAGCTCCCATACACTCCCCACACGACCTACAGCTCCCATACACTCCCCACACACCCATAGTACGACCTACAGCTCCCATACACTCCCCACACACCCACAGTACAACCTACAGCTCCCATATACTCCTCACACTACCACACTACCACAGTACAACCTACAGCTCCCATACACTCCCCACACCCACAGTACAACCTACAGCTCCCATACACTCCCCACACACCCTCAGTATAACCCACAGCTCCCATACACCCCCCCCACATCCACAGTACAACCTACAGCTCCCATACACTCCCCACACCCACAGTACAACCTACAGCTCCCATACTCCCCCCACACACCCACATTACAATCTACAGCTCCCATACACTCCCCACACACCCACAGTATAACCCAAAGCTCCCATAAACTCCCCAGACACCCCCATTACAACCTGAGGCTCCCATACACTCCCCACCCACCCACAGTATAACCTACAGCTCCCATACACTCTCCGAACACCCACAGTATAACCAACAGCTCCCATACACTCCGCACACCCCCACAGTACAACCTGCAGCTCCCATACACCCCCACACACCCACAGTACGACCTACAGCTTCCATACACTCCCCACACACCCACAGTCCGACCTACAGCTTCCATACACTCCCCGAACACCCACAGTATAACCAACAGCTCCCATACACTCCGCACACCCCCACAGTACAACCTACAGCTCCCATACACCCCCACACACCCACAGTATGACCTACAGCTTCCATACACTCCCCACACACCCAAAGTCCGACCTACAGCTCCCATACACTCCCCACACAACCACAATACAACCTACAGCTCCCATATACTCCTCACACTACCACAGTACCACAGTACAACCTACAGCTCACATACACTCCCCACACCCACAGTACAACCTACAGCTCCCACACTCTCTACATACCCACAGTACAACCTACAGCTCCCATACACTCCCCACACACCCTCAGTATAACCCACAGCTCCCATACTTGTTTGTTGGGGTAGTTTAACGTCCAGCCATACACCCACAGTATGACCTACAGCTCCCACACACACCCCACACACCCACAGTACGACCTACAGCTCCCATACACTCCCGACACACCCACAGTACAACCTACAGCTCCCATACAACCCCCACACACCCACACACCCACAGTACGACCTACAGGTCCCATACACCCCCCACACACCCACAGTACGACCTACAGCTCCCATACACCCCCCACACACCCACAGTACGACCTACAGCTCCCACACTCTCTACACACCCACAGTACGACCTACAGTTCCCTACACTCCCCACACACCCACAGTACAACCTACTGCTCCCATACACTCCCCGAACACCCACAGTACAACCTACAGCTCCCATCCACTCCCTGAACACCCACAGTATAACCCACAGCTCCCATACAATCCGCACACACCCACAGTACGACCTACTGCTCCCATACTTGTTTGTTTGTGGGATTAGTTTAACATCCGGCCAACCCTTCAGGGTTCTTTTACCAGACTGCACAAGGTAAAGCCTTTCAGCTAGTTTTACACCACAGGGGCGGTGACCGAATCTATGAAATGAGGTGCCTATTTGTAGCAGTGGGACCCAATGCCCTCTTTATAGTGCTGCCACACTGAGATATCATGTCATAGGCCAACATAATACCCTACCCAGTCACATTATACTGACACCAGGCCGACCAGTCATGTTTCGTGGTTCTTACTTTATACCGAGTGCCAGGCAAGCAGTGACCACTACCATTGTTAAAGTCTTTGGTGTGACTCGGCCAGGGATAAATCCCAGACCTCCCAGACTCAGAGCGGGCACTCTACCAAAGAGCTACTGAGTCTGGTCTCCCATTTGTCGCCTTCTACGAACAGCAAGGGGCTGCTGAGGATACATTCTTCCCAGGAGGCAGCCAAAGGAACCCCCACCCCGGATCCCCACAGGGGATACCTACTCCCATACACTCCCGACACACCCACAGTACGACCTACAGCTCCCATACAACCCCCACACCCCCCCAGTACGACCTACAGCTCCCTACACTCCCCACACACCCACAGTACAACCTACAGCTCCCATATACTCCCCACACACCCACAGTACCACCTACAGCTCCCATACACTCCCTGAACACCCACAGTATACAACCTACAGCTCCTATACACTCCCCATACACCTACATTACAACCTGAGGCTCCCATACACTCCCCACCCACCCACAGTACAACCTACAGCTCACATACACTCCCTGAACACCCACAGTATAACCCACAGCTCCCACCGACTCCGCACACACCCACAGTACGACCTACAGCTCCCATACACTCCCCACACACCCACATTACAACCTGAGGCTCCCATCCACTCCCCACAGACCCACAGTACAACCTACAGCTCCCATCCACTCCCCACACACCCACAGTACAACCTACAGCTCCAATACACGCCCCACTCCAACAGTGCGACCTACAGCTCCCATACACTCCCCACACACCCACATTACGACCTACAGCTTCCATACACTCCTCGAACACCCACAGTATAACCCACAGCTCCCATACACCCCCAACACACCCACAGTACGACCTACAGCTCCCATACACTCCCCACACACCCACAGTACAACCTACAGCTTCCATACACTCCCCGAACACCCACAGTATGACCTACAGCTCCCATACGCCCCCTCACACCCACAGTACGACCTACAGCTTCCATACATGCCCCACACACCCACATTACAACCTACCGAACACCCACAGTATAACCCACAGCTCCCATACACTCCCCACACTCCCACATTACAACCTACAGCTCCCATACACTCCCCACAGACCCACAGTACGACCTACAGCTTCCATACACCCCCTACACACCCACAGTACGACCTACAGCTCCCAAACAGTCCCTACACAAGGTAAAGCCTTTCAGCTCGTTTTACGCCACAGGGGCGGTGACCGAATCTATGAAATGCACTCCCCACACACACACAGTATGACCTACAGCTCCCGTACACTCCCCACACACCCACAGTACGACCTACAGCTCCCATACACTCACCTCACTTCCACAGTACGACCTACAGCTCCCATACACTCCCCACACACCCACAGTACGACCTACAGCTCCCATACACTCACCTCACTTCCACAGTACGACCTACAGCTCCCATACACTCCCCACACACCCACAGTACGACCTACAGCTCCCATACACTCACCTCACTTCCACAGTACGACCTACAGCTCCCATACACTCCCCACACACCCACAGTACAACCTACAGCTCCCATACACTCCCCACACACAAACATTACAACCCACAGGTCCCATACACTCCCCACCCACCCACAGTACAACTTACAGCTCCCAAACACTCCCCACACACCCACAGTACGACCTATAGCTCCCCACACACCAACAGTATATATACAACCTACAGCTCCCATACACTCCCCACACACCCACAGTACAACCTACAGCTTCCATTGTTAGGACGGCGCACGAAAGACTCCCAAAGGGCAGCATCTCCATACAGCCTGTGCCAGCCTAAACTCGTGAGCGGCTTCATGTTCAAGTAGACCACACCTCCCGAGCCACGAGGATGGTACAGACTGGCCCACCTATCATGGTAGTTAAAGTGTATTTAAACCCCAGCTATATCAGAGGCGAAGAGAAGTGGATCAGGACACATTATGGACAATGTCTGGAGAATGCTGGAAAGTGATTCTGGATCCCTGTAAGACTGGAGAAGTGATGTCAACCTGAGGATCCATAATTTCTTTATTTTTTAAATTTAAGAAAAAAAAAAAAAAAAAGGATGTGTATAAACTAGGCTGTCTCATGAATGCGTCCATTCACCATGGGGTGTGGGGCTGCAACTGACCTGACTGGTGGCAGCACCCAGACAACTTGAGAGTGTGAATCGCCCTGGTGTTTAGTCCAGTTAATACATATATAAAGATAATCTAAATACTCCATTATAGTCAGTGCTGTGCAGCATAAGCAGGTTGTACTGTGTGTGTGTTGGTATAGCGCCAGTATAGGCTGTGAGACTGTGTTGTGGTGTCAAGATGGCTAAGTTTCTGGGCAGAGTGGGTGAGTACCACCCCTCCAAGGAGACTTTCACCGCGTATTGCGATCGGATGGATATGTTTTATGAGGCAAATGACCTGGTGCTGTTGGGTGGTGCAGCCAATGCTGATGCTACCACTAACAGGAAAAAGAGGGCTATTTTCCTCAATGAGGTAGGGGCAGAGACTTTCACCTTGTTAAACAACCTGCTTGCCCGAGGAAGGCAAAGGATGTTACGCTTCCCAAAATCACCCAGGCACTTCAAAGACTCCCCAGCTCCCTTGGAAATAGCTGAGAGCTTCCATTTTGGCATGTGGGTAAGAAAGACTAACAAATCTATTGGTGACTTCATTGTGGCACTAAAAAGACTGTCTATACACTGTAACTTTGGGACCCACCTGAACCGGGCATTACATGACTGTTTTTTGTATGGCCTTAACCATAGTAGTAGTGCAGTCCATGAAGTCAACAAGCAACCACGTAAAGGTCAGGGTAACCAGCAGGCTAATAATAAGGCTAAGTGTAGTCACTGTAACAGTGTCAAGCACCAGTCTGCTGACTGTAAGTGGAAGAACGCATCGTGCTTTAGGTGCAAAAAGCCTGGACACATTGTTCCTGCGTGTCCCTCGAGTAAGCCTCAAGTAAGGAGAAAAAGGGCAAGACTCATGTCCTAGAAGAGGAATTGGACGACGATGGTACTCAGATGCATTCGACACAGTTGTTGGGTGCCTACTCCATGTTCTAGGTGAATAAAAGTCATGGTTCGCCACCGTGGCAAGTGACTGTGAGTGTCAACGATGTCAACCTGGATATGGAGGTGGACACAGGAGTGACCTCGGTAATGGGAGAGAATCAGCTGTCCAACTTGGGTTCTCCGCTGGTGTTCCAACCTTTGCAGGTCAAGCTTCGGACTTTCACTGATGAGGTCATCACTCTGAGAGGTGAGGCGGAGGTTAAGGTCGTGTACGAGGGACAGACCTGTTGAACGCTGGGGTTTTATTTATAATAGTAGTGGTGATGTTTATAGGGGTTATTAATTGTAAAGATGGGGAGCTTAACTTACTTTGTCTTTCCAAAATATTGTTAATTAATCATTTTAGTTTTGCTAATTAAGTGGTAGAAAAAGCCCACAAAATGGTGCGTTCAAATACAAAACGCAGACACTGCTTGGCTGAGGTACAATTATTGGTTTATATATGTCTGATCATACATAGCACAAATCTCACCCACAACTAGCACAGTGTGAATGCTGCCACTTCACCAGGGCAGCTCACGGCAGCTCTAGGGCTGTCACCAACCAGTATAGGTCTGCCCCTGCTCCTGGTGTTTCACATACACTCCACATGAGTCTTTACCTATGGAAAGGTGTTCACACTCATGCTTCATGCATGCTCCACACCACCTAACATTTGATCTACTTACATTTTTCAAAGACTCCATCCAGTGTCCCAGCTCCCAAGACCTACAGCTTCCAACAGCTGAGTGGTGTATCTGTACAGAGCAGGGTGAACCGATGCCTGTTCAGGTACAGAGTCACACCACAATCGACGACGGCATTCACCAGCAGAGTTACTTTTTAAGCACTGTATTAAATGCCTGTTGGATGTGGTGAGGCCGGATCTAAAATCTAAGATCTGTGACAAGCACAGGAGTCACAAGAACCGGCATGATAAAAATGCCAAGGAGCGCGCTTCAATGCAGGAGACATGGTGTACTACAAGAACTTCACCGGTCGCAGAGACAAAAACCTGCCAGGGGTTATTATTGATGAGAACCTTGGTAGTAAGGGTTACATTATCAGGGACACCCGCGACAACAAAGTGGTCCAACGTCACCCGGACCACATCTTCAGTGGCACCCAGGGGCTGCGGGAGGGTGGGGGTTGGGTGGGGGAGGGTGGTGGACGGTGGGGGAGTAGGCTAACTGGAGGCTGGCTGGTGAGTATGGAGAGGGGTTGTAGCAGTGTGAGTCGGCCCGTAGCCTTGTTGCCTTAGTGGGCTGACTGGTGGCCGACTGCTGAGCCTGGAGAGATGTTGGAGCAGTGTAAGCAGAGTAGTTCCAACTCTGTAGCTGCTCATGTTACTTGTCCTCCCGACCGTGAAACTCGTGCTCATGCTCATGAACCCTCTATCTTTAACTTTACAACTGCCCAAAAGGTAAGTGACCAAGCAACACGGCAAGCACATAGTGGGACTGAAGATGACTGACCTGCCTTTCAGACCCGAAACAAATGTCAACCACGTATTATCTTAGTAACCAGTCAAAGGGCTTGAAGGTAGATTAAAGGAAAGAACTTTCCTGTGACTGTCAATGTGTACAACGAGGACCAATATCCTTACAGGATTTATAGTGGTGCTAGTAACAGCACAATAAATATTGGATGTGTTGTAGTATTGACATTATACCATGCATATTGAGCACAATTGCCACAAACTTTAATTACAGGACATGCCAGAGACTATTATGTAGCATATAAAGATGTGAAGTGACAGTACTGTGAACTATAGTTTATGTGACAGGAAGTAACAAGTTGTCTCCCCCTCTCCTACCATCCATGCACAGATCAGAAGGGGCGGTCCTACATCCTGACTGATCACCACTGATCTAGGCCTCAGTGGTGTACCTCCTCCCCCCTCACCTACCTACCGTCACAGACCAGAAGGGGCCGTCCTACACCCTGACTGACCACCACTGATCTAGGCCTGAGTAGTGTACCTTCTCCCCCCTCACCTACCTACTTGTTTGTTGGGGTAGTTTAAAGTCCGGCCAACCCTTATGGGTTCTCTCCTACCTAAAGTCACAGACCAGAAGGGGCCGTCCTACACCCTGACTGACCACCACTGATCTAGGCCTGAGTGGTGTACCTTCTCCCCCCTCACCTACCTACAAATGCATGCCGGTGGAAAAAGGCCTGTAGCTACTTGTATGTAAGATTGTGTAACTGGGCAATCAGATCAAAGCCCAAATACCTACAAAAGACATGACTGATTGAGTGAGCCCTTCCCATAAGCTACAATACTAAAAACTATAATTAAGGGCTCACAAAAACAGAAAGGGCCGTCCTACACCCTGACTGACCACCACTGATCTAGACCTACTGTCACAGAACAACTGACCTTCACAAGTGAAGAAATGGGCCATCTATATCAGAAATCATGCACAATACAGCCTTTTTCTTTACTAAAAGATGATATGTTTACCAAAATGTTGTTAAGTGTCAGGTAAAGACCATAAAAGCCTCAGATGTCAAGTAAATATACTTAAATGTAATGGAAATAAAGGGCTCACAAAAACACATCCCCAACCCAGACAACCGACTACAGATAATTTTTGACACTGCTGTTATAAATATCAATGCTCACATTCTCAGCATCAACCAGCGCAGGAATCACAGGATGCCGTACCTGACCTCCAGAATTCACATCTGGAAACACGGCAAATACCACCACCACTACGATAGGCTGGCTAAGGATGGGCTGCACCTCACCAAAGATCTAAAGAAGTCGTGGGCCAAGGAATTCATCCGGGCCATAGAAAAGAATTAGGAAAGTCACAAAACAGCAAGTAGACAAACCTAGATGAACATGATCATATACTACTAAGACACAAATACTCTTAAGGTTGGGGGCTTACCCTTAGACGTGGTCAAAAGACCTACTCCTTGGGCTCCCTCCAGATCACTAGCATAAAAACACGTTTATGTACTTATATTAAGGAAATGTTTGAGGCTGAAGGCTGTACCCTTAGACGTGGTCAAAAGACCTACTCCTTGGCCTGCCTCCACCTCACTGGTATTAAATTACATGTATGTAAATAGATTGATTGACGGAGCACACCACCAACAAATAAATAAACTTAGATGCTCGATCTATATGATATAGGATGTCGAGCTTGTTATCACCTCATATATCATTTCACACTTCATCTCAACTCACCAACACAAATCCATATCTACCCTATTTCCCTTAAATGATTTGTAACATGCAATATCTTTCCAATAGTAAAGGCTTAAAGGTCATTTTCTGGAACGCCCAAAGTATGATAAATAAGATGTATTATGTATCTGACCTTTTAACAAACACAGATGCTGATGTGCTGATCATAGTTGAAACATGGCTGAGGCCGGACATCACAGATAATTTTGTTACGATTACTGACTACTCATTAGTACGGTTAGATAGAAAAGAGCTTAATTCCTATAACATTACCAAAAGGGGAGGAGGCTTATGCTGCTACGTTAAAAACACTATTCCTTTCACTTATTTGGAATCAGAGCCCTATAGTATAAGCAACTCAGATGTTGAGATGCTCACAGTCAAATTAAATATTAAGAATATTCGCCCAATATTCATCACAGGCATCTACAGACCACCCAATAGCCCAGTTATGAATTTTAAGACACACATCACTCGACTTCTAGACAACTTTACACCCCTAAGGAAGTTTGATATTTTTATAGGAGGAGATTTCAATATAAATTATAAAGCTCAAAACCCATCCCGCAAACATCTTAAGGATGTTGAACATAGATTCGGTCTCTATCAACTTATTTTAGATTGTACACGGCCTCTTCATAACGACCATATAGTTGATTTGATTTTCACTAATAATAAAGAAATTGCGCAGGCTGGTGTTCTTGATATGAATATTAGCGATCACATACCCATTTATCTAATCAGGAAAAAGGTTAAAGTAAAGCCAATTAAAACTGAATTCATTGGTAGGTCATATAAAAATTATGACCATGAAAAGCTTGCCCAAGCCATCCTTCAGCAAAATTGGGGGAAGATTTATTGTTTTGAAGACCCAAACGAATGCTGGTCGTACTTCTGTAACATTGTTATTCCTATTGTTGACTTGATGTGTCCTACGAGAAGATCACGTTACAACAAGTCAAGACCAGAATGGATCTCGAACGAACTCATTGAGCTTGCAAGAGACAGGGATTCCGCAATGGCCTATGCCAAAAAAAATTCCACTGAAGCAACTATTAGAAAAGCTAGACAATTGAGGAACTTGACAAAGTCAACTTTCAGGAAAGCTAAGGACGACTTTGCAAGAGATAAATTAGCCTTATACAAGGACAACCCAAAAAATTTTTGGCAGACTATTCAGCAAATTATTCCGAATATCAGTGGTACCACTGAATATGCCCTAACTGACGAGAAAGGAGACGTGGTGTCAAAAGACATAACGTCTAGCTATATAAACTCATATTTTAGTACCATTGGTAGTACATTGTCAGAACGGATACCAGTACCCAATGGTGAATCACAGAACAAATTAGCGTCAATAATCTCGAACTCGCACCCTCAAACTGAGGAGCCAAATATAGCTATTAATAAATTCACTTTACAAGATTTTATCGCAGAAGTAAATAATATAAATGAGTACAAAGCTTCCGGAATTAGTGAATTACCAAGTAGACTATGCAAAAACATCTTTCAAACCATCCCTGAAATTATTTTGTTTATACTGAATAAATCACTCGAAACTGGAATATTCCCTGATGCCTGGAAAACCGGTACTGTCATACCAATTCCCAAGATTCCCAACCCTAGCCTGGTATCCGATCTCAGACCAATCACTCTATTACCTCTGCCTGGTAAACTGATGGAACGTCTCATTCATAACCAATTGTACCCGCAACTTGAGGACAAAAACTTACTCTCGCCCAGCCAGAATGGCTTTAGGAAACACCATGGTACCCACGACACAATTTTCAAATTCTTGAGTTTAATAACAGATGCGTTTAATCAGAAACAAGATACAATTGCTATTTTTATTGATTTTAAAAAAGCTTTTGATACACTGAATCATGATGTCTTAATGAATAAGGTAAACAAATTTAAATTTCCCGAAATATTAAATAAATGGACTCAAAATTATTTGAACAATAGAAAACAAAAGACATTTGCTAATGGCATTGAATCACAATTACTTCCAATTACACATGGTGTTCCCCAAGGATCCATACTTGGCCCCCTCTTTTTCAACTTATACATAAATGATCTGCCTCTGATTTCCAAGTCTAAGATGTTATTATATGCGGACGACTCAGTAATAGTTCGATCTGGTACTGATTTGGAATCTATGTACAATGAACTCCAGAATGATTTGGACAATGTGAAATTGTGGTGCGATATGCATAAACTGACCATTAATATCGACAAAACAAAAATTGTTAATTTCTCGCACAATAGATCTGAGCATTTTGACAATAATCATCTTGGTATAGGGGACATGGGATTGGAGCATGTGCCATCCTTTAAATACCTTGGCATAAACTTGGATTCTCGCCTGAATTTCACTGCTCAATTTGCTGAAACTGTTAAATTAGCTTCATACAAACTACTGATGTTAAAGAGAATACGCAATTCATTAACAGAATTTACAGCATTAACAATTGTTAAAACAATGATTTTGCCCTATCTCGACATGGGAAATATGTATCTTACAGGGAAGAATGCCTCTGACAAGAACAAATTGGACGTAATTCTTAATTCGGCAATAAGAACTGCCCTTAGGGTCGAGAATCCTCGTGATGTGCATCGTATAGATTTATATAATAAAGCAAACCTATTCCCATTGGATTATAGAAGGAAATTTTTCCTCCTGAACCTTGTACATCGACTAATAGACTCTAATGAAATGGAGGTGATTATCCCTATAAGGGAAACAAGGCTGACGCAGGCTCCAATTGTCAAAACAGCTGTACCTATCAATGAAACAATAGCCAAAACACCGGTATTCTTCGCTCGAGCTGCCTGGAATGAATTACCAGTTGAAATCAGATCAATAAGAGACCATAGTCTCTTTAAGAATACTTTGCGTCAAGTACTGATGAAAGAATATAACGACCTAGAAATGCTAAGACTTTATGCTGGTCAAATCTATGTCCCATGATATTATTGGGAAAATCTAGGGATTGCTAATATTACTTGCAGAACTAATCATTTCATCTCATCACCAATCATTTTAATGTGATTTCACCACTGTATATATGACGAGTATAAACTGAAGCTGATCTACTGTTGATGTTATGTACCTTGAATGAGTGTTCAAATACTGCTGTAATAGATTAAGATATGACTGGACAAACATGAATACTGGAGTAATCCAATTGCTGTCCAGGATAAATAAATGTTTCAAAAAAAAAAAAAAAAAAATATCTGTATGAAACTAAGTAAAGACACCTAAATGTCCCAAAATATTGCACATATAAAGGTGCGTAAAATTTCTTATACCAAGTAAAGGTAAGTAAATGTGCTGGTAAGATGTATAAATAAAGATGATTAAATCATCTGATTTTCAGTAAAGGGACTTACATTCATTCACAATATATTAATGTTCTTAAAGCCCCTGATATGACTTAAATCTTAAGCCCCATACCCACTAGACTCATCAGCGCTAAAATCGGCCGATTGTACTGGCAGAGTTGGCCGATTTTAACCGCGATTCAGATACCATTTCAATATACCATACTGACAGACAATCATACAGATTGGCCGATTCTCCCAGTCACCTGTCTCCAGTCACCGGTAAAATCGCTAAGTCAGTAAGTGGGTATGGGGCTTTATTAAATCAACTTAGGGCAAAATTAAGTAAATATAGGTAAAGGTCTTTACAATATACAGCTATCATATTTAATTTGTTAGTAAAGCAGAGACAAAGTGGGCCATTACAAACTATGATCAGTGCTTAAAGTTAAATGTCATTAAATGTTGACTTTTAACAGGCATGCCAGACTGGCAGTCATTGAAAGTGATTTGTGCGGAAATTTAAGAAATGCACTAAAAACGTTTATAAACCATATGAAGGAAATCAAGGTAATATAGTAATATATGCTTTATAATCCCTGATGTAATGGGGGGGGAAATCCTTATAACTTGCATTTTATTTTCATTTTCTATTGAGAAAATTAACAGTTTCTTATTGAACCCCCAACCCTACTATAGAAAAAATATTTTCTCCTTGGATTTGGACTGATCTCAAAGATGACCTGATATTTTTCAAAAAGTGCGGAATTCCGCCTTTGTGTGGAACTCTGGCATGCCTGTTTTAAGGCTTCTACTTTTTCAGGCAAATATGAATATCATGTAAAAGGGGTTAAGCAGGGCCTATAATCATGTTTATGTTGAATGCAAAGGTCAATCAAACGTTATCCTTTATTCAGTGTTAATCTTTTACCCTGACCCTAATGTTTTATACTATACAGGCTTGTTAGTGGAAAATATTAGAATTTTGTGAGGAAATACTGAAATTAGGATTTCACTTTAAGGCAATTTGTAAAATTTGCTAAATCAAAAAGAAACAAGAATTCCAAAATGAGTATAGAAATGTTAAGCACATCGACCGACAGGCCATTGGATTGACCTCGGCACACAGGGCATACCTGTCAATCTGACTTTGACAGGGTTCCCATGCATTTTTGGAAATCAATTTAAGACCTTTTTAACACCAATGTAAGACCACGATTCAGAAAAATTACCTATCGACTGCATGCAAAGAACAATTTCATCATATATCATATGATTTGAATTTCAAGTGTACTTTAATATTTGAAGGTGCGATTTGGAATTTCCATGGTTATTTCCTTTGAACTTCTCAAAAAATTTAATTTAAGCCCTTTTTAAGACCTCTAGCTTCAAAAATGTCAAATTTAAGACTTTTTTAAGGCCTTAAATTTGAGAAATCCATTTAAGACCTTTTAAGACCTTTTAAGACCTGCGTTGGAACCCTGTTTTACCCCTCCCACCTGTAGTCAGGGAACTACTACTGGCTGAGTTTGTTTGTTGGGGTAGTTTAACGTCCTACCAACCCTTATGGGTTCTTTCCAGACTGCACAAGGTAGATCTAATGCTTTTCATCTTACAGTGATCGTATCTATGATATAGTCCAGGAGAAACCTGCCACCGGGTGCGATACCCTACTCATTTCGAAGAGTTGCAAGGGGTCTTTCATGTGCAATGTCCCAGAGAACGGACACAGGGCTGTGACCAGTGAGGCTTGAAGGTGGCGACTCGGGCCTTATGTAATGTAATATAATGAATAAAAGAAAGGCCAGCTCTCTCAATAGGTTGACACAACTCTCTGTTAGTCTGTCCAGGAGAACAAAGGACCGCACATCCGACCCTTATAAGTGAAGAAATAGGCCATCTATGACAGAAATTCACATACTATACATAGAGATGTAAGTCGGGATTGATGAAAAAGTCTGAAACCTTACAGTTAATTTAAACAACATAATAAATGATAAAATTTTAACCTATAACTCTTGCTCTTATAGGATTTATTTTTATCAAAGAAATTTTAGGAGTCATATTTGGAATTGCATTAATATCAACCAATCAGAGGCCAGTATTTATTCACTGCTCAGAAAGGTTTCAGACTATTCTGATAATCTGAACTTAGTCTGAAGAAAGTCTGAACTGGTTTTAAAGTTTAGAAACTGTATTCAGAAGTGGATTATCAAGCCCATTGTCATGGTCAAACATGTCTTTGGATACTATTGAGATTTTGTCCAAGTTTTGACCATATTTGTTAAATTTTATGCCAGTTTCCTTAAATCTAAAAAAATCTGAAATCAGACTAAAGTCTGAAAACTGACATCCCTGTATACAACCCATTTCTTCACTAAAAATTCCCAACATGCCTACCCTAATCTTTTTTAGGCTGATGTTACCAAAACACAACTGTTTTCCTTGGCCTACCAGGTGCGGAGACCAGTGGACCAATTAGGGTCTGGGGGAGGGAGGTGGTGGAGGGGGAAGTGGGTACTCACAACTATAATTATCACAAATTGAGCAGAGGCCAACACAACAGAAAGATTTCTTGCCTGACTTATTTTACACATTGAAAAACATCCGACGGTAAAGCTTTGGTGGCAATGCTCTTATCTCATATTACTGAGTACTTCACTGCAGCCAAACTTTCATTCAGAAGTGAGCAGAACCCTCTGACATGAAAACTACCTTCCTGTAGGGGCCTTATGCTTCACTCTTCTGATTTTTTAAACAGGTTGGCAGGAACTTCCTATTTGAGGGAAGTTCCGAGGAAAGAGTTGCATCCGTGATCTAGCAGAGACCATCTGCACAGCAACAGAGGGACAGCATGAAGCACTGGTGTTTGCACATATAATACAGTTTAACCTGGGAGATTACATCTAAAGTCAATGCATCTTCCACTTAATTCGTGCTGTTTGAAACCACTTTGAACCTCCAAAGACATTATGTTACTCATGACATATGCCAAAGAAAAGACATATTGGCTGAGCATGTTTTGCCACCCGTCAGTACAAATATATCTAGTGGCACTGAATTTGTACAATATAAACTTTGATTCTCATCGAGAGAATTCAAAAAGAAAAAGAAAAGTTACCAACCCACTTAGATAATTAACGAATATTTCAAGAATAATGTGAATATGTTCCTAGTGATATCTGAAAAATTTTCTCAAAACAGGGGTCATGAAAAAAGGCTATGCATGAAATATAGGTATATAACTTATGTCAGAAATTGGAAGGGCCAAATCAATTAAATGTCTACATATTGAAAAGCCCCCATGGGGATCCCAGGTGGGGGTTTCTTCGGAAGCCTCCTGGGAAGAATAGGTCCCCAGCAGCCCCTTGCTGTTTGTAGAAGGCGACAAATGGGGAGACCAGACTCAGTAGCTCAATTGGTAGAGTGCTTGCTTCGAGTCCTGGAGGCTGTGGGTCTTAACCCTGTCCGAGTCACACTTAAAGACTTCCTAAAGGGTTCCTTGCGCATAAATTTTCAAACACCTTTTCTTTATTTAATTAACTTCTCTTTGGTATTCTTAAAACATTTCAGTGGAACAAATGGGAAAATGTCAAACTATTATTGAATTATAAAGGAAATAAAATAAAATTTGGGAATTCCCTAATTTCTGGGGTTACAGTTCTGTCCTAGTTCTGTCATAATGAAGGAGAATCCCTTTCAAAATAGCATTGGAATCTCAGGTAACTGAATGAATTTAGGTGAGTGAAGGACACAAGATCCCATAGAAAGGACACAACACAACGGGCCTTTGATGACCCTACTAGGAGCACAGGGTGGGCTGTGGACCCCAGACTCTTGGATCCTTTCTTAGATTTTATCTATCAGATGGCATCCTGGAAGGAATTGCAGAATCTTTTCATTTTTGGTGTTGATGTTCTGTTTTGGAGATTACTTGATATTCGTCAGCCTTCCCTTATGTCATGAGATAATATCAGATATAGTGGGCTGCAGCCTGAGCTGGAATCCTTTGCTGCCTTAACGCCCTCCCAAAGCTATAAAGCTCCCTCTGCTTCCCAGAATGTTCTTTTCAAACTATTCTGATCACAGAGAGCATGGCTCAACTAAACCCACTAAACCCAATAACCTGGTTTTGGACTTAGCATTTAGCTTTACCATGGCCTGACTGTACATTGAGCCCTCTCTGATACCAATAGATCCTGACCTACCAGTAGAGCAGAGACGACCGGCCAGTGACCCAGTCAATAGCGATTACTGATCCCATGTCATCCCAGTCTGATCCAGGTGAATTTGGCAACTCACACTGAACTTTGATCATTTTCACTGGCCTTGCCTGTTCATCCTGGGTGGAGCACATCACCGTTATGAGCTAGGTGGGATCTGTCGGCCCCATACCAAGTACATACCACTTATTGGCAGGTGCACTCCCAATAGGCTTTCATATATGGGAGAGCCCCTTGTGACCCAGCAGCCCGATATGTACGCCGACTAGACAGTACCACAGTAGGATGTTTATACATCCTTGGTTAGACACAGGGCCTTCAGTGACTCTCCCCTGCACTATATTGCTAGCTTAATATGTCCAGGGACCCTCACTAACTGTCGAGGTTTGTTTGTTTGTTTGTTTGTTGGGGTAGTTTAACGTCCGGCCAACGCTTATGGGTTCTTTCCAGACTGCACAAGGTAATACTTTTCAGCTTTTTTACGCCACAAGGGCGGTGACCGAATATATGATATGGTTTAGGAGAAACCCGCCACCGAGTGCAATACCCTACTCATTGCGAAGAGTGGCAAGGGGTCTTTAGTGTGCAATGTTCCATAGAAAGGACATCACAAACTGTCGAGGAGCTCATCCCTCCTCTTGGTAACCTCTTGCTACTATCATCCATCTTCTTACACTTCAATATGATGTTCTCCACTGTTAGTTTAGTGTTACACTGTTGACAAATTGGAGCACCTTCACCTTTCAAGAGATGTCCATGTGTCAGCCTGGTGTGGCCTATCCGAAGACGGGCCAGTTTCACCTGTTCTGACCTTGTCAGGTACTCTCTTTTGCATTTGTCACTTTTCTCTTTCAATTTGGGTTGGACAGAGTGTAGAAGATTGTTCTCCTGTTTGTTCCAGTCACTTTGCCATTCAGATCGGATATGTGTTTTGCTTAGTGGCAGCAAGTCTGTATGTGGGATTTTAGCAACCTTAGGCAGGGATGTAAGTTAGGGACAGTGAAAAGATCGGAAATAGCATTAAGGAAATGTGAGTGTATCCTAAAATGTTGTAAAATGTGCTCTAAATATCAAATTTTGAACCTGATTTTGGGGATGCTGGAGAGAAAAAGTCAGAAATCCGATTAGAATCGCAAAACTTTCATCCCTGCTTAGTAGACCCTCAGTCTGCAAAATTGGCATTATTTTCCACTGACCCGGGGGCACATGAGCCTACAAAATATATTAAATTTTCCTAAATTTTCCCAAATTTTTCACTGGCCCAGCTATAATTTTATTGGCTTTTAGCCCTGGGCCAGTGCCAATTTCGCAGAGTGGCTCTAGGGCCAAAGCCCTTTTGGCTGCTTGGTCTGCCTTTTCATTACCAGAGATTCCAATGTGGCTAGGTAGCCAACAGAAAATCACTTCTTTGCCAACCGATTTCAGGTTGGTGTGACTTTGCTGGTGTCTCTGATTATGGGATTGTTAGGCTGATGTTGTAGGATAGTTTGTAAACAGGACTGAGAAGATGATGAACTTTTTGTGTCCTGAACTTTTTGTGTCCTGATACTTTGATCCAGTCTAGTGCATGTGCCAGAGCATGTGCTTCAGCAGTAAAAAATGCTGGCTTGACCGTGAAGGGCACCCGTCAGGTCCCCGTACTCTGTGAACGCTAGCTGTCGTTCATGGGTGTTACTTTAAATATGGAGAAACTACAGTTAATCATTACTCAGACTGCCTAGTATAGTCTCAGTTAATGTCGCTAGTCAAGTGACAGACTACCTCCGTGATATTGGCGTTCATATCCACAACACGAATCCCGCTTGGCTGATAGGAAGTTTATTGGTGTTTATTCCAAAGGCATACAGTGGCTGGTGCGTTATGGCCCAAGTATCCGGCCCTCGTTCAACACTGCCCAAGGCTAGCTTCGTCCTAAGAGTCCGCTTGTCTTAGTGCAGCAGCACAATGGTAAACTCCTATCCAAGTCACCCGATGTCTGCGTACATGGCTAAAACCCCTTATATACTATCCAATTATTGATTTTACCCAGGCAGCACTGCTTACTGGGAGGAGCCTTTCGCCTGCCGTGGTTGTACAGGTATAGCACCTACCAGCAGGGTCCGCCATTCTCATACTTATGTAATTTTGAATATTCTTTATGATTCCTTTTACAATTTCCTTTCTCATCTGGTGACTTTTGTCTCTCATCTAAATTCTCATTCATAAAGCAGAATATATTTCACATAAAAGAACTTCACTAATATTTTGTATGCACAATGACTTGTGTGCATCTGTATGTACTGCATAACCCACTCTATTTCCTTCCTTGGAGCCATCAGTGAAGATGGGGAAATGATCACTGTATTGGTATTTCAGGATTCCATATTCGTTCCTGAATGAAGAGGGGTTGGTTTCTACTATATCTCCACTATTGGCTTAGAATCTGCATGGAGATTGAAAGAGCGGCCATCTGGATCCGTACAGTGTCTGATCTTACCACTAGCCCACTAGTAGCATCATTAGTGTAAATTATGACAGGCTAGTACGTTTTCTTGACAACTAGCCCCGTGGGCTAGTGTTATTATATGTATCAGCTAGGATTTTACTTTTGAAAGTTTGTCAAAAAATCCCACATTTGAAAAATATACTTGTATACTAATGTATAAATAAATCCATTCTATAATTACAATATAGGTTTTTTTTCTGTATCTTTATAAATACAGACTGACAGATTTGACTTTGACACCCCTGTCATCTGCTTTAGATCTTGGCCTCCTTACTCCTATGTGGTTAAAAGTTTCCCATTCTGCAAAACTGGCATATTTTCCACTGGCCTAGCACGACAAACCTCTGAAATATAACACAAGAAGCCCCCGGCTGTCCAGACCCGGTAACTGCGGTGGCACTCACTCTCCCGCTGCTCCCCCCCCCCCCGACACCCACACACCCACACTCAGACCAGTGGGTCGCGACCAGCGTGCTGCTTGCCCTACTAACCCCCCCACCCCACCCCCGACCGCACCATATCCCCACCGACCCCACCCCACCGCGATGCCAAGTGGTGGGATAGGTGACGACCTGGCGGGGGGGGGGGGGGCTACTAATTGTCCCACCTATTTCAAGAGACAATTTCACGGCCCATTTCATTTCTATTCACAAACACCTAGTCAATTTCATGGATCTCTGACTTTATACAATGAAAAACCTCTGACAGTAAGGCTTCGTTGGCGTTGCTCTTAATACAATTCAAGACGCCACCGCAGCAAAAATTAATCTTACTGAAGTTCCCTAAATTTCCCAGTGGCCCAGCTAAGATTTTACTGGCCTTGGGCCCCAGGCCAGCGGTCAACATTACAGACCTAGTCCTCTTGATTACGTAATGTATATCCCCATATATAATTTTGGACTAGGCTTCAGCTCCCTGTTTGACCACAAAATGACAAGGGTAGGTCCAAATTTCCCTCCTTTCTCCAGCTGACACAGATTACTGGAATCTCATTGGTTCATACTGGGGTGAGTCCTGGTTGTCAGAGGTGACTAGGATCTGGTTCGTCACTCTCTGCATGTGACCACAGCAGCTGGGCGCCATGGGGCTGACCGCAGGAGGTCAGGGGGAACCTGGTCAGTGTGACCTCAGGCCAGGACTGGTCATTATATGTCAAAAGTGATGGGTGACATTAAGTGACAGAAAG
Source organism: Lepidonotus clava (assembly GCA_936440205.1). NCBI lineage: Eukaryota > Metazoa > Annelida > Polychaeta > Phyllodocida > Polynoidae > Lepidonotus > Lepidonotus clava. The sequence continues at coordinate 641,270 of OW387139.1, forward strand.
GGGGTGTTTGTGGGGTTGCATTTGTGAATTATTTTTCGTGGTTTCGATTAATTGGATCTCATCAGGAACATATAGTCTATTTGTCGGGCCCCTGATTCCATACAAGGTGGGAAAATAGGGGGATTGCATTACCCTTTAATTATTCCCCAGCCCCTTGAGGGGGACTTTGAACATTTTTGGGGATATTTTTCAGAAATGATCTCGGATCCTAAATTCTGATTTGTTAGATGATATGGACCAATTTTGTCATTGGGGTCTGTTTGGGCAGTGTGATTAAATCATTATGGAGCACATTAATTAAAAAAACCCGGTGGGGCCCTGAAAATTTTTTTTGAGGGTGTTTCTTTAAAAATTAATTTGCTCCATATATCCCCATATATGCTTCCCCTGTGAAAACTTGTCTGGTTCTGACTGTAGTCCTAGCTCCAGGGGTCGAAATTAACTTTTCAGGCTGTCAGCCCGGGCATAGTAAAGAGTACTGCAAGTGTGAAAAATCCGGGCTGATTTTAATGTATTTTTCTCAAAAATTGTCAGCCCTGATTCAAAACTATCAGCCTGGGGCTGACGGGCTGACGTTAATTTCGAACCCTGTAGCTCTGTCAAGGGTTCACTCCTACCTGCATGCGCTACCTATGACTCTTGACAAATCATTGGTCTAAAGGAGAGCAATGAGACAACAGAGTAAGAGTTAAAATCCCACATTGCCCGTGGTCACTGCTACAGGTGAGAGACCAGTGAGGCAAGAGGGTGGTTACCCAGATAATTCAGTGAACTATGGATAGTATGACAAACTAGGTCAATTTCTGTTACTCTGCCAAAAAATAAAAGGCCACTGTACAACATCTGTTATAGTAAGAAACCCCTATGCTGATACTCTGATTTCTTTTAATTAGCTAATTGTTTTTAAAACTAAAATATCTTTCTACATTTCCATAAGTTATTATTTGAAACCCCCTTTTCAAAGATAATGTCTGGAAGGATGATGATGATCACATCATTCTTTTAAATCAATGTATCATTTCATAGTTCAATGCATGATTCCAGGCAGGAATTTGTAAGATTCAAAGCATTATTTTTCGTTTTGAAAATCTGGCCAGAAATATAGTTGGAAAAATCTGTTTTCCATTGTTCAGTCACTTCTACTTTAATCGCACATTGATCTCTGGAAATGACCTAACTCATGCAACAATAATGGTACCCACCTTCAAGACATAAGTAGGGAGTGTCGTTCAAGAGAGTCTTGTGTGAGTGCAGTGCTTGACCAGATCGTAACGTATCCATATCCAGAGGCCAGCACTGCACCTTCTCTAGAGTTGCACCGTCTGCGTAGGATGAGGACACAAAGCTTCCTTGCTGTAAACACAACACACTTTGGAAGTTACAGAATGTATCAATACATGAACTGTGCACATTACTATAGCCAAAAGTAAAACTAAACTCTGTATTGGAAAGTCATAATTATGTGTTTAATTCTTTAAATTCAAATTTACCATTTACAATCCTGAAATTATTCAAAAGTAATCAAAGCAGTGTCTTCCGCAAGGAAATCCTATGAAGGCTTCCATCAATTGTTTTTGACTTACTAAATTGCTCATCATTTAGGTCTAGGGATTATATAGATTGCAGATACTTGAGTTATTTCACGTAGTATTACTTTATATATCCGTTTGGAAATAAGAGATTATTTCCAAAGCATCAGTGGTCAGAACATAATGGTAAGGAGAGAAAAATATTTCAAACCTGCCCATCCTGTACCACTTTTAGTGGTTAGGATGGTTAAAGGCACATATTCTGTTGAAGGAACCTTTTCCACACTTCACATCAGAGGACTGCTGCACGCCAATCCAATGAAATGGAAGGCATAAATCTTGAAGTAATACATGTATATACAATATACAACAGACAAAATTCAGGAAAATTATTTTCAAATTGCATCCTGCTTTCTTGAGTTGTTACTTATAGCCTTTTGTTTGCTTTATTGACTTTTCTTTGGCCATATTCAAGGTAAAACATTTTGGACAAACAAAATTTTATTATTTTTTAAAATGGAATAGAGGCATATTTAAACTTATGATTCAAAACAAGCTGCTACAATCAATACAGCTACTCAAGCATTGAACTGGTGTCAGAATATTGCCCATGCATAAAAAATATACAAAATTGAAAATTACATGAAAATCCTATGCATAGTATATCTGAATAACAGGGCTAATATTTAAGAAGCCTATTCATTATGCAACAATACAAAGGTGAAACCAAGACCCATCAACCTGTTTGCGGTGACACTGAGGCAGAAGCGGCTTCCAGACAGCAAAACGTCACCCATTTGAAGAAGGCCTCATCTAAGGTTTAAGAAAGTACTTTAATAATGTTGAACGGGACAGGCAACATATCAAGTAAACCAGTAAATACAATTATGTCCGAAATCAAGGGTGAACCCTGCACCCGAGGTGCATGATTCTGAGGCAGGGTGCATGATTTTCAAATGTATGCACCCAGAACCTACTTTCAGAACCTCTGCACCGGGCAGGTGCATAAAATAAAACCTTAATTTTGGACACTGTTTAATAATAATAATAATAATAATATCACAAAAAAGAAAGGTACATAAGAAAAGAGAATTCCCTTTATATAGGGCCTAAAAAGAATTGTTGTGTTCAGGTAACCTGACCTACTCAAAAATTTGTGTATGAAACTTTTCGTTATGTTTTTTTAATAGCCATAAGACTTGACCAAACAAGGACACAGGTTGAGGTATGAAAGAAAAATATCGGTTACAAAACCGAAAAAACCCGGGTTATTCGTCTTCTTTTTCTATATATGAAAGGAATGCTTGAATGATGAGATATGGGGATATGAATACGAATTATCGAGCGAATTATCGATTGATTTTAAACAAGAAGATGCACATGCCAGCGCGAGTGGAGTGAAGCCGCCCGCCATTGTCCTCTATTATCGTTCACCTGCACGCGGATGACACTAACCTTTTCTTCGATGCCGATCGAATATATCGACATAATTCTGCACGATATATCGACCCAGACCAGCTCCTGATATTAGTAATCCATAGTATATACTCCATTTTGCTGGACGATGCCGATTTAAGGCGCAAAAGGCAGTTACCCGCGGAGAAAACCTACACGTGTCCTCACCCGGTCGCGCCATGTTGGCGTCTGATGCAAGGCGCTGTGGTTTGACAGTGTGACTGCGCGAGTCGCGCTTCGTCCGGAAGGGAATCCGCATGAAATCTAGTCCGGAAAGAAATGCGATTTTCTGGGTTTATATCGATATCTAGCTTCCCAACACATCAGCATCATCAATAAAAGATCGACATGAACCTCTATAGCGACTTAAGTCGACTGAAACGCCTGCGAAAGAGGCGAAATAGGCGAGCAAACTAGTTCAATGGCGTTTCCCGCCTTTTTGTCCAAGTCATATACCCGGGCGAGATTCGAATGATCGATCATATTTCGAAGACGACTTGATAATACAGCGAGCCCGGGTAAAAAGCATGGAAAAGTATAAAGTAGCTCACAGAATGTATTTGAGAAATTGATAATTGAGTTAAGAGGATATTTAGAACATTTCTTTCAATTATTAACAGTGCCCAAGTCTATTTGGTAATTAACAAAAAAGCAAAAAAAACCAACTAGACATCTGAAGATTTTCAGCTGGTGACCAGCCGATGTCTACTTCACAGATGGGGTACTGGGGAGGGGCAGGACGGGGTACATGACTCAAGCTCGGGGAGTTTGAGGGGGACATACATAAGTAGGAATGGCTTCTTCTACTCACTACAACCACCTGAGGGGGCAGACCAATAGGCAGGGTTCCCACAGACTTGGAAGGATCAAATTCCATTACTTTTCCATGACTTTTCCATGACCAATTCTGATTTTCCAGGTAGACTTTCCAAGGTTTAAACAATTAGAACCAATATAAAAATTATACAATCAACGGCCTCCCATCACCCCTATAACCATCCTATCCACACCAGAATATGTGACAATTCAATGAGTGCAAGTGCTTTCCAGGAAAGATCCAAATACCTATGGACGTAAGGCAAGTAATACTTGTTATCTCTTCCAATATCAAGAAAATTGGTGTGCCTTTGCCTGATAAATATCAAATGAATTCATGATCAGTGTTGGAATTTCAATCCTCCACCCCCCCCCCCCCCCCCCAATTATACAGGAAAATATTGATTACCGTAAAACCCCATTTATAAGACACGTCTTATAAAGGGAACTAGGGTAGGGTTTGTAACCTGAAAGTAGGAGTACGTCTGAAAATTGGGGTTATCTTAGAAAAAATCTGAATTTTATATAAACTGTTATATCATGTTTTATTGAGAATGATGCTTAATATTTAAGACCATAAAGTCTTGAATACAAGACCCTGTGATGTTTTGATATTTTTTCTACAAAGTGATGATGGAAAAAAAATGATTAACTGGTAAAAAGAAACATTATTTTCTCCTTTTGAGACTTGAAAAATCTTATAAATGGGGTTTCCTGGGACCAATTGGAGGGACAAAATTAAGCCAAAAGTTAAGGTGCGTCTTATAATACCACAGATAGCCAGTTTTGTGAGCTTTGACTGCAGGTTAGCCCAAAAACCCTGCTCCTAAGATGCACACTGCCCAGCCCCAAATCAACCTACTATCAATCATGCCAGTGGCCAGATCCCATCCTGGAGAAGTATAACTAGAACCCTCTTTAGGCTGAGTTAGGTACAGATTAAGGGGCGGCATGCCAGGTGCATTACCCCCTATTTTGGTCCAAACATTAATTTTGTTTATGTAAAATGAAGCGCACGGAGGGTGCGGAAACTTTTTTAACTATAGCACGCACCCCCCCTTTTTCAAATTCCTGGATCCGCCACTGTTAGCAGATGCTATGTAGTTCACATTCCTATGAAACATTTGAATATTTTCATCACTCAAGCTGATTTTCCATGACTCAGGTCAAAATTCCATGACTCTTGGTCAAATTTTCAAATTCCATGACTTTTCCATGACTTTCCATGACCACCTTCATTTTTCAGGTTTTCCAGGTTGTGTGGGAACCCTGAATAGGACATGTATGGCCAAATAGCGATGCAAAAGTTCCTGACTTGGACCAGCCAGGTGACACACCTTGACCAGCGACCACTGTGACCTGTGATTTGTGCAGTCAGGTGTGGCACCAGTGACTACTGCTTGTACCTGTATTAGCACACTATGCAGTTTGGGGACCGGCTTGAGCCACTTCCAGCCACTATTGGAGCACACTCCCTATTAAACAATCAATTATAGGGTCCCCTTCAATAGACTCAGATGCAAGCACCAACCTACCCATTTGATTTCATGGGCCCTTCAAACCACTATAGTGAGCAGATGTAAGGTCCAAGAGTGTTGAGTTTGTGGAATCGTAGAGTGTAGTGACGTGGCAGCTAAGCTTCACACAACCACAAATGACCTGCTGGGCCTTCTCTGGGCCTCACAGCCCCTCTGTGTTGGCTCTGGACTAATCAGATTGCTTCTAATAAATTTTTCACATCTCACACAGAAATTGAGACAAGAGAGAAGTACTCTGTACTCATAAATTCTGAATCAGAAAAAATAACTAATAATACCTTGTCGTTTGCTTATAAAAGAGGGATGAGCAAATCCTGTTGAGAGAGGCACTCCTTAATTCTCGCGGATGTGATTCCCTCATTCACTGCGGAACTCCTCCCGTTGCAACAGGTATCTGTTGAATCTAACACTCTTTGTCGTCACAGACGTTTCTGTCAAATCTCTACGATTCGTGCCATAAATTGAGAGTTCTTTTAAATGACATATTAAACAAGACCAAACGACATAATGACCAAAGTTACTATCAAAAGTATTTGATAGTGATAGGTCGGCCCATTTTAATCTTTAGGCCTAAAATAATCAAACAACTTATTGACAGTGACTTAGGCCTAGATATCTATTGTTTTTTTGATAAGATATTTTGATGGTAGGTCTGAAAAAATGACACTATAGTGACAATTTCACAAATAATTTAATCTTTCAATCATTAAATCTTATATCTGTGTTTGACACTGACACTGACAGCACCGGAGAACTTATTGACAGTGTGACGCCTATGTTTTAACATTGAATGGGAATGATTCAGACACTACACCGACTTAAGCCTAGACATATTAGAACTCAGATTTAATATTTTGATGGTAGGTCTGAAAAAATGACACTATAGTGACAATTTCTCAAATCTTTTAATCTTTGGATCATAAATAATTGCTTTCGGAGCCTCCATAATACATTGTCATTGACAGTGTCCAGTCATTTTTTCATACCATCTGTAAAATATTCTTGCAAGCATTTCTAGGCCTAAAAAGATCAAACTATATGACAAATAGGACCCTCACATATATGAGAACATAGATATATACATGAATTTCATTTTGATAGGCCTAATAAGGTCTAAATAATTATTTTTCAGATTGCAAGTGTCCGACCAAACGCCCGAGCTGCTTTGACATCCAGCCTGTAGATCTAGGCTGTATAACCATCTGTAAAATATTCTTGCAAACGTATCCAGGCCTAAAATGACCAAAGTATATGATATATAGGACCCTAAGATATATCAGATCATAGATATTTACATCGTTTTCATTTTGGTAGGGTTGATAAGGCCTAAAATAATTATTTTTCAGATTGCCAGTGTCGAATGCCCGAGAGGCTGAGTCCAGCAGCTTGTCTAGGCCTATCATTCGAACTGCTGGAAAAGATATATGTACCTACCTGTATAACCTGAGTCCTGAATGCTTCCGAATACTTAAATCCTCCACAATTATTGGGTTTAGTCCAATGTCATCCTGGTTTCCTGAGTTCAAAGTATCGATGCAGGCATGTGGGGAGAGAACCCGGCGAAGGGTTGACGCCATGTTGACGGTCTGACAGTGCTCCTCGTGTCCGATTGATCCAATATTTTCCCTTCGATACGAACGCATGATTCACGCATGAGTATTCAATGCGTTGTATGCGTTTAAGGGGATCCAGTCGTCAAAAATATATATATTGAAACCATCATATAGCGCGGTAATCCAGGCGGAGAAGGCGCAGCCCCCGGTAACAACCGACCGGCTGGGACGACTGCTCCCAGCCGTGTGACACTGACAGAGTGAAGTGGTCGGGCGGAGGCCGAAGGATTACCAAGAAAAATAGTGCGATGTTTTTGCGCAATTTGACGCGTTATTTCGCAAAATATCTCCTCCTGGACTTTGACATGATCATCTATGTATCCAAATCTACCCCTGTATATTTATTTGACCCGTAAGAACGACCGATTTCATGGTGAAATAGGCATGCAAATTTGTTGAATATTTAGAGTTTGACCTAGATCCCTTCCTGCCCGATCGAAAGCGAGGCTGGTGGGCGTTACAGGCATAACGCGGCATTACGCGCTGGGACATGATTCCAGGCTTAAAAATGTCTAATTTGCTCCATTCTGGACGATTTTAACGAATTATTTGTATTCTATATATCAAAATCTCTGCGATGTGAGCTCAAATAAGCCCAAGAATGTGGTTATTTTAGCTCAGAATCGATTTGGGACATCGTCACTTTGCCGCGTTACGGGCATAACGCGAAGCAGCAGCGCGATGGGACATGGTCACCATTGAAATAGCATTGGGAGGCAGAATTGCCGCGTCATGCCCGTAACGCGGCAGTTTACCCTCCATAGGAATAGCATTGGGACGTTTGGCGCGTTGGGGCGTTTCAGGCATAACGCGAAATTCTGTCACCGATCTAAGAAGTGGAGAAGAGAATAGCTCGGCTTCGATTTAAAGCTTTAAAGACTTTAAAGTCAGACTTAGACAAGATTTCATCGACAGAGTGATGAAGCCGACCTATAACAATAATGAATGTATCATTGATAGAATGGAATGTGCATTACATATTCTCGCCGTATGAAGTGATAAAATCAATTATTTATGAATTAAGGCCTTCAAATAACATGTCGTACAAGGCCGTTGCTATGCAACACAATGGGAATACGTCATCATCAGTCTCACAGCATTGCCCTGACTCTCCAAGCAGATGCTTGGCGAAGAGGTGCAAATTTTAAGCACAGATATCTTATTAATCACTACCAATATTTAAGAAAATCAATCATTTTCTGTTTCATTTATGTACTTTCCTAACATTTATCATGTTTTCTTGAATGGACATCAACTGTATTATTTGAATGGCAAGTTCCCGCCCTAGATTACTATAGCTTAAATAGGGAGCCTTGTCAACAAAATACCCGGATATTGGCTAACAGAAGTCTGTCCCACAGTGAATATGACATTTGCGTCTGCCTGAATTTCCTGTATGGTGATAGTTTATAAGATGACATGAACAGTCAGAATCCATCATGCAAAATCCATTCCAAGATAGTGAACCCCTCCTGCCATGGACGAACAGCCTGTAAATTAAGCGAAACCAAGACTGGCCATATCTCTTAAGGAACTCTCTTATATACCCTAGACCATTCTATTTCCAGTTGGATGACAAACCGGACAAAGCACACACAGAATGTGGGTTTTCCAGGAAGTTCTCTAGTGTATTTTAACGAGTAATTTTAGAACAGCCACCTGAATGCCGAAATAGGCATGGAGGATGGTTGGTGAGACTGGTATTTTGAGATGTGGCACCACTAGCTGGTCAGTATTATACCAGTAACCTACACAGAGTTCTCTCCAGAAAAAAAATCCGAGTATCAAAAGCCGCATTTTAATTTTCCTTTGGGGGGCATATTTGGGAAATCTTGGGCATTTTGACTTTATCTCATAAGGTTTCTGTAATTTTAATGGGGGAATGGCCCCCTCCAAGTCACCCTAATGCGGTAATTAAATTGCTGATGTGGGAATCCCGCATCCCGCACGCCTAGGAATATCCCTGCCTACACCCACCTCAGTCCTGACCATTGCAGGTAGCTCCCCTGACCAGTCATTGAACTATTGTTAATGTTTGATTTAAGACTTGTAGGACGCTGCGTAGCTTGTTTAATTGATTTATCCATGAGTCGTTCATCCGAGTTATTGAGCCAATCAGACTGCGCTCAGAGTTAATTCATCCATCCCCCAATAGTTCAAAAGAAATGGACGATGAGGGAGCTCTTAAAATGAAAGGGTTTTTATTCAAGTAGACATCTCATCCCGAGTCAAAGCCACAGCGAATAAGTCTCAATCAGTCCACCTTCCCATCTCCTACTCAGTGATCAACCACATTAGAATACAAGTTGTTCCAGCACATCCTAGACCACCCTAGCGCTTAGCTCTATCACAATCCTTTGTCCGAGGTAGTTGGTATAGGTAAACTCCAGGATACTACGCAGGAGCTGGTAGGCATAGCTCCGAGCAGCTCAGCTCACGCTGCTGACTTTCTACTAGTTACTAACTCCACTAACTCTTTAACTAAACTGACTCGCTCCCTACCTTGCAACACCTTTTATACTGGTTAACAGGTGGCGCTAGGAGCACAAAATGTCTCTTCTCAGAAGTAGTATGGTTAGGCCTGATCCTAACTATAAAGTATGATTATATATTAAAAGTACTAGGCTATTAGTACATCATTAGGCACTGGATCTCTGGACTGAACAGACTCATTCTTACACACACCAGTCAAAATTTTTTCTTTTGCATATTTGTTCCATGTGTTTGCGGTAATAAATAACAATACATTATTACTGCCACGGAACTGGCCGCCCAACCACTTGCTTGTTGTCTTATTCATTACTACGTTATTGTTCTCAGTTATGCCATAACAGGACCACACGTTGATATCAATAACACTACAAAAAAATTGATAGTCAATTTAGATCTGTCGTTATAAAACTGTAGACCTCTTACCCGTCCCCTACCTCCTTCCCTGCCCCACCTATACCCCTTCAATTAGGCGACCACCTCACTTAAAGACCACTTTTGACTCAGACCCTCTGGTGGTCGCATTAGAGTTTCTACTGTATATTGAAAGCATCAGATAGCGCTGTAATCCAGGTAAACATGTAGACAAGGAGAGAGCTCATGCCGTAACAGCTGCCTAGCCTGCTCCAAGCGGTCTGACAGTGTCAAGCCTCCCCGTGTCTGATTGATCCAATGTTTTGCCTTTGATATAAACGCATGGGTCACGCATGAGTTGTCAATGCATTGTATGCGTTTAAGGGGGTCCAGACATCCAAATATATATATTGAAACCACAAGATACCGCAGTAATCCAGGTTAAAAAGCAGAAGCCTCCGGTAACATCCAACCACACGGCCCATCTGCACCTGGCGGTCTGACCCAGATTTGTCACCGGGTGGACGCAAAGGAATACCAAGAAAATAGGTCGAAGTTTTAGTGCCATTTGTCGCGTTATTTCGCACTCTTTTCATTTCTGGACCTTGAGATGCTTATCTATGTATCCAAATCTATCTGTTGGTACCAATAACTACTGTTAGAACGATTGATTTCATGGTGAAATAGGCCTGCAAATTTGATGAATATTCAGAGGTTGACCCAGATCCTTTCTCCTCCGATCGAAAACGGGGCTGCTGCGCATTACTTGACGCGCCCCATATGACAGGCTTTCCGCGTCGTGTGACGATCGGATTTCTGGTCTTATTTGGTCAGATATCGGTGCAAATGATTAATTGCTGGTGTTATTTGAGCAAAGATATGCTTCAGGCTTAGGTAAGACATTATGGAGTCTTGATATCAAGCAGGAAATGCATAAATTCTATTGGATTCAAGAGTCTGGCGAAGATCACGCATCACGTAACGCGCGGGATTTAACGCGTCAAACTTATTTTACCGGATATACGCTGTAAATTCTCACAGATTTTACCGGTAAATCGGCTAACAAGTTATGGATAGCTGGTTCCCGTAATCATAGAAGTATAGAGAAAATTGTATCCAAGGTAAGGAGGCACCAGCATTCAGAGGAAAATGCTGGATGTTATCTGCGGGTCCGAAAACTCCAATACATTCTAGTTTATTGATTGTCATCGTACGCGCTAGTCGAAGGGCTGTCCATTAGAGACTTTCGCCGGATACGCTTTGGTATGCTTTAATACTCCTTTGATTTCCTTGGTTTCGCAGGGCGAAAAATAAAGGTGGGAACCCATGGTTAAAGCAGAGAGCAAGTTGATACCCATTTGGAACAATACGAGTCTTAAGGATTCGGAGGTTTGGATAGCTATGTACACCACATCTGGTGACTTGTGACGGAACTGTACTGTTGTATGGCCGTACGAAGGCCGGCGGACTTTACCGAGGAAGCTTGCCTTCGGGCGGTGTTGTTGGTGAACCTAGGATTAAGATAGGCTGAGACCACACTGGCAATTGTACGGCAATTGATATATCCACTAATAAACTGAACTCTCAACCAAGCGTTGTCCGTGTCATGGATATGAACACCCATCTCGCAGTTAAGTCTACCACTTGACTAGCAGTAATAAAGGAAGATTAACTAAGACTGTTGATGATAATATAATAGTGATTGTTTAATGATGAAGAATTGTGAGATAGGTTGGTGTAGAATATGGATGTAGGTTTTATTCTGAAGTTGACACAAGTTTAGCTGTATCCTGCAGGTATACACATAGAGCACTGTGCCACATATTCAATAACTGTCCAAATGTATGTTAGTCCTGAAGGTTATTGTCCTTTGAGTTCACATTGTCCTAAATGTTGCTGTTGTTTTGGGAGCATGGAGATAGCAGGGGTCATAACGGCCTTCAGCAAAAATATAGGAATTTTTATAGGAATTTTTTAGCAAAAATATAGGAATATATAGGAGTTTTTAGGGCAAAAATATAGGAAAATATAGGAATTTTCGACAGATCTTTTTCAAAGATATTCTTTGATTATATTAGATATAACCATTTCATAGGCATCTGGTCAGTTTACAGACTAATTTCAAAATTACTGCGGGGTCTGGGGGGCAACCCCAGGAAAATTTTGAAAACTTAACCCCTCAAACATGAAATCTGGGACCCTCTGCGTGAACTCAGATATCTACTATCTGATTAAAAATAGCACCCATTCTATGGAATCTTTGGCACTCTTAGCCAAGTAGGATACTGATTCTTTGAAGTTGAGATTTATATCTACTCTTGAGAATATCTGTTCACTGGGGGGTCTGGGGGGCCACCCCCTGGAAAACTGACAAATTCTCCCTACCACGGATAGCTGATTTACAGTATTTTAAGCACCTGCAGGCTAATTTGGACTGATTTTGTCGACAAAATCTGTGGAAAAACTATAGATAATAAGCAAATAATTGTCATATATCTACAATGAATGAATTGTCAAAGTACTCAGGAAATATTAGTGGATTACCGATATGGATACTAATTTAAAAAATAATGATGACTAGTTTTTCACAATATTAAAGACAATGGAGCCATTATAGTGAACTATTGTTAATGTTTGATTTAATACTGCGTGATGTGTATAACTAAGTATCCATGAGTCGTTTATCCAGGAGGTCTGAGTCAATCAGACTGCGTTCAAAGTTAGCTCGTTCACTTCCCAATAGTTCAAAAGAAATGAACGATGAGGGAGCTCTTAATATGAAAGGGTTTTTATTCAATAAACATCTCATCCCGAGTCAAAGCCACTATGTATAAGTCTCCATCAGTCCACCTCCCGTCTCCTATCAGCAATCAACCACATTTAGAATACAAGTTGTTCCAACACATCCTAGACCGCTCTAGTGCTTAGCTCTATCACAATTCTATGCCCGAGGTAGTTGGTATAGGTAAAACTCCAGTCTGCTGCGCGGGAGCCGGCGTACTAACTCCAAGTAGCTCCTTTGCTAAACTCACTCAGCTGACATTCTCACTAAAACTGCCTGCTCCTCACTTTGCAACACCTTTTATACTGGTTAACAGGTGGCGCTGGGAGCGTAACATATCTCTTTCTAGAAGTAGACTAGAAGTAGACTTGCTAAGCCTGATCCTTGATAGATTATACAACATGATGATATATTAAAAGTGCTAAGCTATTAGTACAAAATATAGGAATTTTTTGCAAAATATAGGAAAATATAGGAGTGTCAAAAAAATATAGGAAAACATAGGAAATATAGGAAAATATAGGAACGTTATGACCCCTGAGATAGGCTCATAGAGCAAAGGCCTATAGCCTAGTGTCCTTACAGCTACATGGTGATGGTGTTTCGGCGAGACCTGGTGGGTGGTTGGGTTGTCTATTGTCTCAATGTTCCGTCATTCCTGACCAATCCTAATGACTGACCTGTAAGGACTGATCTCGATGGGTAATGGCTGGAGCTCTTACACATTTGATACAGGACGTTTACGTCAGTCTCTGACCAGTCATACCTCGTCAGCATGTCCTTGGTTTGTCATGGGGAATCCCAGCTTCTGCGGGTTGTTTGGGTGACGCAGACTCCTACATCACTGGGGTCTGTGCGTCACATCGCTGTTACACTCATAAGATAAATGGGTTTGTCCCTACATCCGGGTTGAGGGTGGATCGCGAGTTGCAATGTCTTTTATGTTTCCTTACTTCTTATTACATTCCACTTTCAATAATACAAATTCCATATAGAAATTATACATCATGACTTTAGCAATATGACAATAACGTGATAGCAGTTCCCCATTTAATAACAATTAACCATAACAAACAATTAGCGTTCAGTATGCAAAATTCAAAAAAATGTAGACCCCCACCTCCCTCAGGCTAAAATACCAATTGATTTTGTACAGGAACTTACACAAACTTTCAAAAAATTCTCAGACCCCTCCCAATGGTGCTTACGTACTTAATGGAAGGCCCCTATAGTATTTTTGCACCTGCAGGTTTATTGCAACAACTTTTGTCGACATATCAAATATAGAAATATTTGCTCAATATCAATCTTTTAATGAAATGTTTTCAAATCAACTTGGTAAATACAAGATTTATGGTAGGCAGTAAGGGTAAGAGTACCCGCTGCTGCATGTACATGACACTAAGCATGTACATGACATGGACGGATTTAGTTGGGGGGGGGGGGGGGGGCGTCCACCTTTTTTTTTCACATTGCTAATTTTGTGCATTTTAATATAGGCATTTTTTCTATAGGTATTTTTCTGCTCCCAGATGCAATATTATGTATTTATGGAACAAATATGAATATTCATAACTAGACATCTAAAGATTTTGGCCGGGGACCGGCAGATGTTTTGGCAGGGACTCTTCAAAAACCAACCCCATGAGGGAAAGATTTTCTAACAACTAGAAATCTGAAGATTGACGGCCAGAAACTGGAAGATGTTGCGGTGGTGGCACTGTGAAAGTATTTATTTTCGCACTGAACATATTTTCACTTACTTCGCATCAGATTTCCTCGAAAATATGTACAAAGTGAAAATACCTTTAACATACCATATACAGGGCCCAACCTTCAGCAACATAAACTTAAATCCCAGCGAATTTGTCCCTTAGGGCAAATCCATGAAAATTCATACATGCGAAAATATCTACGTTCACAGTAGGCCCCCGACCTCCCAGACAAACACCAATTAAAGAAACCTCTCACCCCGTGGTATATGTCAGATAAAGCTGGCCGTGCGGGTCGTCATGGGGTTGCTTGGGCACACGGACGGTGGTATAGGAGAGATCCCTATTGGTCAAGATCGCTGCATTCTCCCCTCCCCCCCTCCCCCTCCCCCGTGCAGTGCAGAACGCCAGGGTCACAGCTGACACTTTGACCCAAAAAGTCAGACATTATGTCCGTTACTTAGAATATGCAAAAAAAGAGCTATGGTAAAAATGACCGACATGTATAGACAAATATCCGATACTAAGCCCATGAACGTCGGACACAATGTCCGACACTTCAAAAAGGTTTTCACATATACACTGCCACCCTCTAGCCCCTGGTACCCCCCCCCCCCCCCGCCCCTCTGGTCTCCAACCTCCAACCCTGACTCTCCCGTCCTTCACCCTCTCTCCCCCTCTTCCCTTGGCCTCCCCCCCCCCCCCCCCCGCCCCTCTGGTCTCCAACCTCCAACCCTGACTCTCCCGTCCTTCACCCTCTCTCCCCCTCTTCCCTTGGCCTCCCCCCCCCCCCCCCCCCCCCCGCCCCTCTGGTCTCCAACCCCCAACCCTGACTCTCCCGTCCTTCACCCTCTCTCCCCCTCTTCCCTTGGCCTCCCCCCTCCCCCCCCCCCCGCCCCTCTGGTCTCCAACCTCCAACCCTGACTCTCCCGTCCTTCACCCTCTCTCCCCCTCTTCCCTTGGCCTCCCCCCTCCCCCCCCCCCCCCCCGCCCCTCTGGTCTCCAACCTCCAACCCTGACTCTCCCGTCCTTCACCCTCTCTCCCCCTCTTCCCTTGGCCTCCCCCCTCCCCCCCCCCCCCGCCCCTCTGGTCTCCAACCCCCAACCCTGACTCTCCCGTCCTTCACCCACACTCCCCCTCTTCCCTTGGCCTCCCCCCTCCCCCCCCCCCCCGCCCCTCTGGTCTCCAACCTCCAACCCTGACTCTCCCGTCCTTCACCCACACTCCCCCTCTTCCCTTGGCCTCCCCCCTCCCCCCCCCCCGCCCCTCTGGTCTCCAACCCCCAACCCTGACTCTCCCGTCCTTCACCCACACTCCCCCTCTTCCCTTGGCCTCCCCCCTCCCCCCCCCCCCGCCCCTCTGGTCTCCAACCCCCAACCCTGACTCTCCTGTCCTTCACCCTCTCTCCCCCTCTTCCCTTGGCCTCCCCCCTCCCCCCCCCCCCCGCCCCTCTGGTCTCCAACCTCCAACCCTGACTCTCCCGTCCTTCACCCACACTCCCCCTCTTCCCTTGGCCTTCCCCTCCTTTCCCCTCACCCTCTCTATTCCTCATCACCCCCTTTATTCCTCCTGTCCCTCAACTCACTCTCGCCTAGACATCCAATTTATATTTGAATGTTTGTCTCAGGCCCGCTCCGCAGGCACTTATCAAGATTGTGTCACTCACAGTACCTGCCTTTGATAAGATTTCGGTCATGAACATGACCATGTCAGAGTACCTGTCTTTGATATAATAATCTGGTCTGGAATACCTTACAAATTTCAAATTAATTCTATCATAACTTCTTTTGGGACAGGGAGTGAAAAATTAGATATCTCATACAAAGAGTAAAATGCTTCCTAAAAAATGTGTAAAAATGCATGAATAATAGAGTTGTGTGAAAACTGGCTCCCTTCTCTACCTGCCTTTGATATAAGGTTGTGTCAGAGTAGTCTACCTGCCTTGTTACAATTTTGGGTTTTATCAGGTAGATAATTCCACAACATTGTACCTTTATAAAATTGATATGATCATCTTTAGGTCACGTAAATGACCTTGTCAGAGTACCTGCCTTTGATATAATTAAGGGTGAAACGGTCAACACAACACCAGACTTCATGAACTGACGGCCGAGTGCGTGACGGTCACAATCACCTATTAATCCTCCCCCACTAATTAAAAGGCTATACTCACAAGGCGATTATCCCAGATTCTGTCAACATATCGGTGCTAAAATCGGCCGATTCTGCCCATGGAGTCGGCCAATTTTAGCAGCGATCCAGTGGGTCGCCTGGTGGGTATGGGGCTTTAAGCTTTAAGCCCCATACACACTAGGCGATTTTGGCCTCGTCGCCCGTCAGTATGCTGTATTGAAATGAACATGTTTGATAAAATCGTCGGGCGATTTTCCCGGCGATTCATATCAAACATGCACATTTCAATATAGCATACTGACGGGTTACGAAGCCCAAATCGCCTAGTGGGTATGGGGCTTTAGTGCCAGTAGGGCGGCCAGACTGCCAGTAGTTGTCTTGTCTTTCCACTAGCCCGGATCAAAGTTCAACTTGTCTATACACTAAGTTTTTACTGTAATTTCAAAGATTTTCACTGGCTATCCAGGCTAGTTGCTAACAAAGTTCACTAGCCCGACAGGATTTTTACTAATACCCGGTACTAGTAACTCTATGCTAAGGTCAAACCCTGTGACTGTTAGAATTTTTGAGAATGCCTTTAGGACAGGGTGTATTCTAGATGCATTCTGGCAGTGCAGACCTGTCAAAATGAGGGTAGGTACACATTTTTGGCCCTTATTCAAGATTTTTAGAGTTAACCTATGCTGAAATTTTGTGTTGTGTATAAAAGGTCTGTTGCACAAAGGTAGTTAGTAAAACACCTTGCGCATATAATCAATTGTATATGAATAACGTAAAGAAACGGTCACCAGACTGTAAGCCAGTAAGGGAAATATTATAAAGTATTCGAAATTATATGAGCCACTACATTACATAGTGTAAATATAGCGTGGACTTCTGGTAGGTGTTAATATACCTGTTTGGCTGTAGCAGACAGGGTGCATCTCCCAGCTATATATTGCTATGTATAAGCAGATTTAATTATTATCTATTTAATTAATATAGATCTATTCATCCCAGTTTTTAAATTTTGGAAACTGATTAGATATTGACGAAGATATTGAGCCATATTGATTTACAAAACTTACGACAAATCGACCTAGATATTCCACTGCTGCACTCTGATTGGATGATAGCATAAGGGGGCGTGGCCTAACTAAAAGTTATTGCCCTGGGTCTGTAGATTCCTATTGGTTAAGCCTTATAAAAGGGGCGTGGTCAAATGTTTCCTTGGTTCTCCCCTGCTCCCTATACTTAAGAGTTTAATTCAATGTACTATCATTTTTGTTATTCCCCTGATCGGGGAATAGACTCTACAGCATTTAAATAGGAAATGTACAGACACTACGCCATTAGGGGTGAAATAAAATTCAGGATGTCTCCCTTTCCAAATTTCAGAGTCTCAAAAATGGGAGTACAGTGTGACGTAGATCTATATCCATCTATATCGTAGTAAAGAATAAGTTTCCAAGATAAATTCTAATTTTTATGTATTTTTGTTCATCTTAGCTATAATTTTAATCTGATTCCTGTTTACACAAGTCGTTGAAGATATACGATAAAGCAATTTTGATGGAATTTGTATTTCAAATCTTACTTAGTCTTTGATCTTCTGAATCATTAGGACATGACTATAAGGTCGGGAATTGAGGGTATTGGCCCACAACCAAGGCCGCCAAGGATGTAGATGTAGATGTAGATCTAAGCCTAGAAGCCTCCTGAACGCGGGAGTGGGTGGGGGAGTGGGGGGGGGGGGAGTGGGTGGGGGGAGTGGTTGAGTGGTTGGGGGGGGGGAGTGGCTGGGGGAGTGGTTGGCGAGGATGCCACAGGAAGGCGACTGTTTGTCCCTTGTGGTCGGGTCAGGGGTACCAGTCTGTCCCTGGTCGCCTGAGTAAGGAACCTTACTCAGGGCTTGTACTCACTGAGATGATGTAGCCGGAGCTGAGGGCCGAACAGACCCCCCCCCCCCCCCCCCCGGGCCGGCCTGTCGTCACCTCCTTGTAGGCCCCTTATACTAATCGTCACCTGGAATGGTTGTATCTTACCTGGCATGGTGTTAATTCAGTCTTTACACGGATGTCTTCCCGTCACGCTGGGCGTACAGTCCACCATGCTCCCGGCACTCTGCGCCGGGTGCCCCCCTCCTCGGCCCGCCGAGGGCCTCCGTCCGCAGAGTGGCCGACGTCGTCCTGAGGAAGGCGGGCTGAGGCCCGGGGGTGAGGGCACTTCCACTTTGTACAAGGTCTCCTCCGTACGTCCTCCCAGATACGGCTCCTCCTCAGAGAAGGTTTCCACTAACACGTCGTCAGCTTACTGTAGAGATGTTCTAAATCCTGTGTGAAGGAGATGCAATAAAGGTTATTGAAGTTGGTCCTTATCAGAAAGCTCGGTGCCGTCCCCTGAGGCCCGCCACGTGGCTGTGCTTGGAGAGTACCGGGACTATATTTTAGTCCTTCCCTGACCTAAAGCTAGATGTACCTGTCATACATAATACACTGAGCCTCTAGCAAACATGGACGGTACTACAGTCTTGAATAGGTCTCAATACAGTAATTAATAAGCAAGATTTGGAAAGTACTACCTGCAAGTCCCTACATGTTTTTATAGATTTCTCTGCGAATGGACATCAATGTAGTCTTATTGGTGCATGATAATTAAGGCAACAACTTTTGTGATGTGCCAGATAACTACTTATTACCATTTGAGTTCAAAAACAGTTTTTGGTACCCACTTGGGTTGATATTTAACTACTCAAACTGGTCTGGTGGAAGACTTTTTCTGAGGGGGTGATGAGGCCAAAAGAGCAGAATGGTAGGAGCACCTGAGGGGAGCATTCTCTCTATGGCATCCTACAAGGGATTAGTGCAGCATGTGTAATAACCAGAGTGGCCTCTGTGTTGAGACGGCCAACAGAAAATATTCACTGTAAATTAATGCCCGATCAATGTTTATGAATCTTTTAAGGCATATTCCTCACTACCATATCCACAATTGTGTATACTTTAAACTAACTTATTCTATTTGGTTTTAAAATAGCAGAAAGAATTTGATTTATTATGAATATTGCATAATAAGTATTAATTACAAAGACTTTAGATTAGAAACATTTAAAGTATTTTGGCATACAAAGTCGAACTACAATATATTTATCAATAGGTGAGACCATGTAATGTTACATGAAACTATCTAGAATTAAATCATAGTTTAATGAATCCAAAAGATATTATTTTAAGCCTAATGTGTCCTAATTTTGGGCGAATTTAGGACAAATATGTGCGTGAAATTAAGCCTATTATGTTATCATGTTGATCCCTTTCTTTTGTAATCAGAAATTCCGGTACAAACCTTGAATCTTAAGTAAGGTGTTAAGCTCCGTTTTGAATTATGAAAAAAGTATATATATATTACAGTCTAAGTGCTATAGAAAGTATCACAAATTACACAAAAATAAGGAAATACTTACTTTCTATTTTGAGTTGAACCTTCTCCTTGTGGCACGATTTTCCCCAACCCCTGAAACTATCAGGGCCACTCTCGGTTCGCCGATTGGTCGATTTTTCCACTGTCCAGGGGTCTCCAAAGGGTCGACGGGGCCCCCTTTTATTAGATTGAGTTTACCTGGGCCTGCCTTTCCGGCCCCCCACGGCCCCCAGGGGCTTTTAAGCCGCCCCGGAACAGGCCAGGAGGATGTAAAAAGGCCCAACGATCGCAACGCTGGTCTCGGAAGTCCCATCCGGGCGACGGTTGATCTTCCAGGTGGGACCGTTCGGGTACCTCCTTGGTCAGGCTGCCTATTTAAATAGGCTCGTAGTGTAAAATCGCTTCCCCCAACCAGTTTGAGTTGAACCTTCTCCTTGTGGCACGATTTTCCCCAACCCCTGAAACTATCAGGGCCACTCTCGGTTCGCCGATTGGTCGATTTTTCCACTGTCCAGGGGTCTCCAAAGGGTCGACGGGGCCCCCTTTTATTAGATTGAGTTTACCTGGGCCTGCCTTTCCACCCCCTCACGGCCCCCAGGGGGTTTTAAGCCGCCCCGGAACAGGCCAGGAGGATGTAAAAAGGCCCAACGATCGCAACGCTGGTCTCAGAAGTCCCATCCGGGCGACGGTTGATCTTCCAGGTGGGACCGTTCGGGTACCTCCTTGGTCAGGCTGCCTATTTAAATAGGCTCGTAGTGTAAAATCGCTTCCCCCAACCAGTTTGAGTTGAACCTTCTCCTTGTGGAACGATTTTCCCCAACCCCTGAAACTATCAGGGCCACTCTCGGTTCGCCGATTGGTCGATTTTCCCGCTGTGCAGGGCTCTCCAAGGGGGGACGGGGCCCTCTTTTATTAGATTGAGTTTACCTGGGCCTGCCTTTCCGGCCCCCCACGGCCCCAAGGGGGTTTTAAGCCGCCCCGAGGTAAACTCAGAAGTCCGATACGAGCGACGGTTATCCTTCCAGGTGGGACCGTCCGGGCCCTGGTTGGTCAGGCTGCCTATTTAAATAGACTCGTAGTGTAGAATCGGGACTATGGAAATGGTTGAGTTGAACCCTCTCCTTGTGGAACGATTTTCCCCAAGCCCTGAAACTTCCTGGGCCGCAATCGGTTCGCCGATTGGTCGATTTTTCCACTGTCCAGGGGTCTCCAAAGGGTCGACGGGGCCCCCTTTTATTAGATTAAGTTTACCTGGGCCTGCGTTTCCGCCCCCTCATGGCCCCCAGGGGGTTTTAAGCCGCCCCGGAACAGGCCAGGAGGATGTAAAAAGGCCCAAGGAATCCACCGCTGTGCTCAGAAGTCCGATACGAGCGACGGTTATCCTTCCAGGTGGGACCGTCCGGGCCCTGGTTGGTCAGGCATAACCTACCTCCACCTCTTCCTAGGAGAATGGTGGAAGCCTCATACCATCCTATTTTACCACTGAAGTCAAGTAATTTAACCAATATATTTTTCAAAGGATGGTTATTATCTATCAGAAATATTAATGCAAATTAATCTGAGAGACCACTGATTTCTTCAAGGCTGAAGCAGTGCTTTATACCATGCCTTTTTAAAATCAAATAGATGGTAATTATTTTCAATGACATTGTCAAGGTCTAGTATAGCACATTTCATTGTTGTATCACTCAGAGAGTGCTGTTCCCCAGTATAGTTCTCTGTCTTTTAGATAACCTGACTATCATATGAGAAAAGTATGCATTGTTTGAGGGTCAGTGCCCATCTGGAGGGGGTCGGAAACCGCCCTCGACCACTTCCCAGGAGGCTGTGCTTTTCAGGATTTCCTCTCCGCATCCAGGGGTATCTTTCTATCTTTTCGGTTCGGGTTTTGGTCGCATCCCTGGGCCTGGGGAGGTGCGGATGCGCCTGTCATATACGCCAACAATTTTTTGGGCCTGGCTGTGGCGCTGGGAGGCATTGCCCATCTGGAGGGGGTCGGAAACCGCCCTCGAACACCTCCCAGGAGGCTGTGCTTTTCAGGATTTCCTCTCCGCATCCAGGGGTATCTTTCTATCTTTTCGGTTCGGGTTTTGGTCGCATCCCTGGGCCTGGGGAGGTGCGGATGCGCCTGTCATATACGCCTACATTTTTTTTAGGCCTGGCCACAGATCCCCTGTCTCCATAACCTCCATAACCTCCATAACCTACCTCCACCTCTTCCTAGGAGAATGGTGGAAGCCTCATACCATCCTATTTTACCACTGAAGTCAAGTAATTTAACCAATATATTTTTCAAAGGATGGTTATTATCTATCAGAAATATTAATGCAAATTAATCTGAGAGACCACTGATTTCTTCAAGGCTGAAGCAGTGCTTTATACCATGCCTTTTTAAAATCAAATAGATGGTAATTATTTTCAATGACATTGTCAAGGTCTAGTATAGCACATTTCATTGTTGTATCACTCAGAGAGTGCTGTTCCCCAGTATAGTTCTCTGTCTTTTAGATAACCTGACTATCATATGAGAAAAGTATGCATTGTTTGAGGGTCAGTGCCCATCTGGAGGGGGTCGGAAACCGCCCTCGACCACTTCCCAGGAGGCTGTGCTTTTCAGGATTTCCTCTCCGCATCCAGGGGTATCTTTCTATCTTTTCGGTTCGGGTTTTGGTCGCATCCCTGGGCCTGGGGAGGTGCGGATGCGCCTGTCATATACGCCAACAATTTTTTGGGCCTGGCTGTGGCGCTGGGAGGCATTGCCCATCTGGAGGGGGTCGGAAACCGCCCTCGAACACCTCCCAGGAGGCTGTGCTTTTCAGGATTTCCTCTCCGCATCCAGGGGTATCTTTCTATCTTTTCGGTTCGGGTTTTGGTCGCATCCCTGGGCCTGGGGAGGTGCGGATGCGCCTGTCATATACGCCTACATTTTTTTTAGGCCTGGCCACAGATCCCCTGTCTCCATAACCTCCATAACCTCCATAACCTACCTCCACCTCTTCCTAGGAGAATGGTGGAAGCCTCATACCATCCTATTTTACCACTGAAGTCAAGTAATTTAACCAATATATTTTTCAAAGGATGGTTATTATCTATCAGAAATATTAATGCAAATTAATCTGAGAGACCACTGATTTCTTCAAGGCTGAAGCAGTGCTTTATACCATGCCTTTTTAAAATCAAATAGATGGTAATTATTTTCAATGACATTGTCAAGGTCTAGTATAGCACATTTCATTGTTGTATCACTCAGAGAGTGCTGTTCCCCAGTATAGTTCTCTGTCTTTTAGATAACCTGACTATCATATGAGAAAAGTATGCATTGTTTGAGGGTCAGTGCCCATCTGGAGGGGGTCGGAAACCGCCCTCGACCACTTCCCAGGAGGCTGTGCTTTTCAGGATTTCCTCTCCGCATCCAGGGGTATCTTTCTATCTTTTCGGTTCGGGTTTTGGTCGCATCCCTGGGCCTGGGGAGGTGCGGATGCGCCTGTCATATACGCCAACAATTTTTTGGGCCTGGCTGTGGCGCTGGGAGGCATTGCCCATCTGGAGGGGGTCGGAAACCGCCCTCGACCACCTCCCAGGAGGCTGTGCTTTTCAGGATTTCCTCTCCGCATCCAGGGGTATCTTTCTATCTTTTCGGTTCGGGTTTTGGTCGCATCCCTGGGCCTGGGGAGGTGCGGATGCGCCTGTCATATACGCCTACATTTTTTTTAGGCCTGGCCACAGATCCCCTGTCTCCATAACCTCCATAACCTCCATAACCTACCTCCACCTCTTCCTAGGAGAATGGTGGAAGCCTCATACCATCCTATTTTACCACTGAAGTCAAGTAATTTAACCAATATATTTTTCAAAGGATGGTTATTATCTATCAGAAATATTAATGCAAATTAATCTGAGAGACCACTGATTTCTTCAAGGCTGAAGCAGTGCTTTATCCCATGCCTTTTTAAAATCAAATAGATGGTAATTATTTTCAATGACATTGTCAAGGTCTAGTATAGCACATTTCATTGTTGTATCACTCAGAGAGTGCTGTTCCCCAGTATAGTTCTCTGTCTTTTAGATAACCTGACTATCATATGAGAAAAGTATGCATTGTTTGAGGGTCAGTGCCCATCTGGAGGGGGTCGGAAACCGCCCTCGACCACTTCCCAGGAGGCTGTGCTTTTCAGGATTTCCTCTCCGCATCCAGGGGTATCTTTCTATCTTTTCGGTTCGGGTTTTGGTCGCATCCCTGGGCCTGGGGAGGTGCGGATGCGCCTGTCATATACGCCAACAATTTTTTGGGCCTGGCTGTGGCGCTGGGAGGCATTGCCCATCTGGAGGGGGTCGGAAACCGCCCTCGAACACCTCCCAGGAGGCTGTGCTTTTCAGGATTTCCTCTCCGCATCCAGGGGTATCTTTCTATCTTTTCGGTTCGGGTTTTGGTCGCATCCCTGGGCCTGGGGAGGTGCGGATGCGCCTGTCATATACGCCTACATTTTTTTTAGGCCTGGCCACAGATCCCCTGTCTCCATAACCTCCATAACCTCCATAACCTACCTCCACCTCTTCCTAGGAGAATGGTGGAAGCCTCATACCATCCTATTTTACCACTGAAGTCAAGTAATTTAACCAATATATTTTTCAAAGGATGGTTATTATCTATCAGAAATATTAATGCAAATTAATCTGAGAGACCACTGATTTCTTCAAGGCTGAAGCAGTGCTTTATACCATGCCTTTTTAAAATCAAATAGATGGTAATTATTTTCAATGACATTGTCAAGGTCTAGTATAGCACATTTCATTGTTGTATCACTCAGAGAGTGCTGTTCCCCAGTATAGTTCTCTGTCTTTTAGATAACCTGACTATCATATGAGAAAAGTATGCATTGTTTGAGGGTCAGTGCCCATCTGGAGGGGGTCGGAAACCGCCCTCGACCACTTCCCAGGAGGCTGTGCTTTTCAGGATTTCCTCTCCGCATCCAGGGGTATCTTTCTATCTTTTCGGTTCGGGTTTTGGTCGCATCCCTGGGCCTGGGGAGGTGCGGATGCGCCTGTCATATACGCCAACAATTTTTTGGGCCTGGCTGTGGCGCTGGGAGGCATTGCCCATCTGGAGGGGGTCGGAAACCGCCCTCGAACACCTCCCAGGAGGCTGTGCTTTTCAGGATTTCCTCTCCGCATCCAGGGGTATCTTTCTATCTTTTCGGTTCGGGTTTTGGTCGCATCCCTGGGCCTGGGGAGGTGCGGATGCGCCTGTCATATACGCCTACATTTTTTTTAGGCCTGGCCACAGATCCCCTGTCTCCATAACCTCCATAACCTCCATAACCTACCTCCACCTCTTCCTAGGAGAATGGTGGAAGCCTCATACCATCCTATTTTACCACTGAAGTCAAGTAATTTAACCAATATATTTTTCAAAGGATGGTTATTATCTATCAGAAATATTAATGCAAATTAATCTGAGAGACCACTGATTTCTTCAAGGCTGAAGCAGTGCTTTATACCATGCCTTTTTAAAATCAAATAGATGGTAATTATTTTCAATGACATTGTCAAGGTCTAGTATAGCACATTTCATTGTTGTATCACTCAGAGAGTGCTGTTCCCCAGTATAGTTCTCTGTCTTTTAGATAACCTGACTATCATATGAGAAAAGTATGCATTGTTTGAGGGTCAGTGCCCATCTGGAGGGGGTCGGAAACCGCCCTCGACCACTTCCCAGGAGGCTGTGCTTTTCAGGATTTCCTCTCCGCATCCAGGGGTATCTTTCTATCTTTTCGGTTCGGGTTTTGGTCGCATCCCTGGGCCTGGGGAGGTGCGGATGCGCCTGTCATATACGCCAACAATTTTTTGGGCCTGGCTGTGGCGCTGGGAGGCATTGCCCATCTGGAGGGGGTCGGAAACCGCCCTCGAACACCTCCCAGGAGGCTGTGCTTTTCAGGATTTCCTCTCCGCATCCAGGGGTATCTTTCTATCTTTTCGGTTCGGGTTTTGGTCGCATCCCTGGGCCTGGGGAGGTGCGGATGCGCCTGTCATATACGCCTACATTTTTTTTAGGCCTGGCCACAGATCCCCTGTCTCCATAACCTCCATAACCTCCATAACCTACCTCCACCTCTTCCTAGGAGAATGGTGGAAGCCTCATACCATCCTATTTTACCACTGAAGTCAAGTAATTTAACCAATATATTTTTCAAAGGATGGTTATTATCTATCAGAAATATTAATGCAAATTAATCTGAGAGACCACTGATTTCTTCAAGGCTGAAGCAGTGCTTTATACCATGCCTTTTTAAAATCAAATAGATGGTAATTATTTTCAATGACATTGTCAAGGTCTAGTATAGCACATTTCATTGTTGTATCACTCAGAGAGTGCTGTTCCCCAGTATAGTTCTCTGTCTTTTAGATAACCTGACTATCATATGAGAAAAGTATGCATTGTTTGAGGGTCAGTGCCCATCTGGAGGGGGTCGGAAACCGCCCTCGACCACTTCCCAGGAGGCTGTGCTTTTCAGGATTTCCTCTCCGCATCCAGGGGTATCTTTCTATCTTTTCGGTTCGGGTTTTGGTCGCATCCCTGGGCCTGGGGAGGTGCGGATGCGCCTGTCATATACGCCAACAATTTTTTGGGCCTGGCTGTGGCGCTGGGAGGCATTGCCCATCTGGAGGGGGTCGGAAACCGCCCTCGAACACCTCCCAGGAGGCTGTGCTTTTCAGGATTTCCTCTCCGCATCCAGGGGTATCTTTCTATCTTTTCGGTTCGGGTTTTGGTCGCATCCCTGGGCCTGGGGAGGTGCGGATGCGCCTGTCATATACGCCTACATTTTTTTTAGGCCTGGCCACAGATCCCCTGTCTCCATAACCTCCATAACCTCCATAACCTACCTCCACCTCTTCCTAGGAGAATGGTGGAAGCCTCATACCATCCTATTTTACCACTGAAGTCAAGTAATTTAACCAATATATTTTTCAAAGGATGGTTATTATCTATCAGAAATATTAATGCAAATTAATCTGAGAGACCACTGATTTCTTCAAGGCTGAAGCAGTGCTTTATACCATGCCTTTTTAAAATCAAATAGATGGTAATTATTTTCAATGACATTGTCAAGGTCTAGTATAGCACATTTCATTGTTGTATCACTCAGAGAGTGCTGTTCCCCAGTATAGTTCTCTGTCTTTTAGATAACCTGACTATCATATGAGAAAAGTATGCATTGTTTGAGGGTCAGTGCCCATCTGGAGGGGGTCGGAAACCGCCCTCGACCACTTCCCAGGAGGCTGTGCTTTTCAGGATTTCCTCTCCGCATCCAGGGGTATCTTTCTATCTTTTCGGTTCGGGTTTTGGTCGCATCCCTGGGCCTGGGGAGGTGCGGATGCGCCTGTCATATACGCCAACAATTTTTTGGGCCTGGCTGTGGCGCTGGGAGGCATTGCCCATCTGGAGGGGGTCGGAAACCGCCCTCGAACACCTCCCAGGAGGCTGTGCTTTTCAGGATTTCCTCTCCGCATCCAGGGGTATCTTTCTATCTTTTCGGTTCGGGTTTTGGTCGCATCCCTGGGCCTGGGGAGGTGCGGATGCGCCTGTCATATACGCCAACATTTTTTTTAGGCCTGGCCACAGATCCCCTGTCTCCATAACCTCCATAACCTCCATAACCTACCTCCACCTCTTCCTAGGAGAATGGTGGAAGCCTCATACCATCCTATTTTACCACTGAAGTCAAGTAATTTAACCAATATATTTTTCAAAGGATGGTTATTATCTATCAGAAATATTAATGCAAATTAATCTGAGAGACCACTGATTTCTTCAAGGCTGAAGCAGTGCTTTATACCATGCCTTTTTAAAATCAAATAGATGGTAATTATTTTCAATGACATTGTCAAGGTCTAGTATAGCACATTTCATTGTTGTATCACTCAGAGAGTGCTGTTCCCCAGTATAGTTCTCTGTCTTTTAGATAACCTGACTATCATATGAGAAAAGTATGCATTGTTTGAGGGTCAGTGCCCATCTGGAGGGGGTCGGAAACCGCCCTCGACCACTTCCCAGGAGGCTGTGCTTTTCAGGATTTCCTCTCCGCATCCAGGGGTATCTTTCTATCTTTTCGGTTCGGGTTTTGGTCGCATCCCTGGGCCTGGGGAGGTGCGGATGCGCCTGTCATATACGCCAACAATTTTTTGGGCCTGGCTGTGGCGCTGGGAGGCATTGCCCATCTGGAGGGGGTCGGAAACCGCCCTCGAACACCTCCCAGGAGGCTGTGCTTTTCAGGATTTCCTCTCCGCATCCAGGGGTATCTTTCTATCTTTTCGGTTCGGGTTTTGGTCGCATCCCTGGGCCTGGGGAGGTGCGGATGCGCCTGTCATATACGCCTACATTTTTTTTAGGCCTGGCCACAGATCCCCTGTCTCCATAACCTCCATAACCTCCATAACCTACCTCCACCTCTTCCTAGGAGAATGGTGGAAGCCTCATACCATCCTATTTTACCACTGAAGTCAAGTAATTTAACCAATATATTTTTCAAAGGATGGTTATTATCTATCAGAAATATTAATGCAAATTAATCTGAGAGACCACTGATTTCTTCAAGGCTGAAGCAGTGCTTTATACCATGCCTTTTTAAAATCAAATAGATGGTAATTATTTTCAATGACATTGTCAAGGTCTAGTATAGCACATTTCATTGTTGTATCACTCAGAGAGTGCTGTTCCCCAGTATAGTTCTCTGTCTTTTAGATAACCTGACTATCATATGAGAAAAGTATGCATTGTTTGAGGGTCAGTGCCCATCTGGAGGGGGTCGGAAACCGCCCTCGACCACTTCCCAGGAGGCTGTGCTTTTCAGGATTTCCTCTCCGCATCCAGGGGTATCTTTCTATCTTTTCGGTTCGGGTTTTGGTCGCATCCCTGGGCCTGGGGAGGTGCGGATGCGCCTGTCATATACGCCAACAATTTTTTGGGCCTGGCTGTGGCGCTGGGAGGCATTGCCCATCTGGAGGGGGTCGGAAACCGCCCTCGAACACCTCCCAGGAGGCTGTGCTTTTCAGGATTTCCTCTCCGCATCCAGGGGTATCTTTCTATCTTTTCGGTTCGGGTTTTGGTCGCATCCCTGGGCCTGGGGAGGTGCGGATGCGCCTGTCATATACGCCTACATTTTTTTTAGGCCTGGCCACAGATCCCCTGTCTCCATAACCTCCATAACCTCCATAACCTACCTCCACCTCTTCCTAGGAGAATGGTGGAAGCCTCATACCATCCTATTTTACCACTGAAGTCAAGTAATTTAACCAATATATTTTTCAAAGGATGGTTATTATCTATCAGAAATATTAATGCAAATTAATCTGAGAGACCACTGATTTCTTCAAGGCTGAAGCAGTGCTTTATACCATGCCTTTTTAAAATCAAATAGATGGTAATTATTTTCAATGACATTGTCAAGGTCTAGTATAGCACATTTCATTGTTGTATCACTCAGAGAGTGCTGTTCCCCAGTATAGTTCTCTGTCTTTTAGATAACCTGACTATCATATGAGAAAAGTATGCATTGTTTGAGGGTCAGTGCCCATCTGGAGGGGGTCGGAAACCGCCCTCGACCACTTCCCAGGAGGCTGTGCTTTTCAGGATTTCCTCTCCGCATCCAGGGGTATCTTTCTATCTTTTCGGTTCGGGTTTTGGTCGCATCCCTGGGCCTGGGGAGGTGCGGATGCGCCTGTCATATACGCCAACAATTTTTTGGGCCTGGCTGTGGCGCTGGGAGGCATTGCCCATCTGGAGGGGGTCGGAAACCGCCCTCGAACACCTCCCAGGAGGCTGTGCTTTTCAGGATTTCCTCTCCGCATCCAGGGGTATCTTTCTATCTTTTCGGTTCGGGTTTTGGTCGCATCCCTGGGCCTGGGGAGGTGCGGATGCGCCTGTCATATACGCCTACATTTTTTTTAGGCCTGGCCACAGATCCCCTGTCTCCATAACCTCCATAACCTCCATAACCTACCTCCACCTCTTCCTAGGAGAATGGTGGAAGCCTCATACCATCCTATTTTACCACTGAAGTCAAGTAATTTAACCAATATATTTTTCAAAGGATGGTTATTATCTATCAGAAATATTAATGCAAATTAATCTGAGAGACCACTGATTTCTTCAAGGCTGAAGCAGTGCTTTATACCATGCCTTTTTAAAATCAAATAGATGGTAATTATTTTCAATGACATTGTCAAGGTCTAGTATAGCACATTTCATTGTTGTATCACTCAGAGAGTGCTGTTCCCCAGTATAGTTCTCTGTCTTTTAGATAACCTGACTATCATATGAGAAAAGTATGCATTGTTTGAGGGTCAGTGCCCATCTGGAGGGGGTCGGAAACCGCCCTCGACCACTTCCCAGGAGGCTGTGCTTTTCAGGATTTCCTCTCCGCATCCAGGGGTATCTTTCTATCTTTTCGGTTCGGGTTTTGGTCGCATCCCTGGGCCTGGGGAGGTGCGGATGCGCCTGTCATATACGCCAACAATTTTTTGGGCCTGGCTGTGGCGCTGGGAGGCATTGCCCATCTGGAGGGGGTCGGAAACCGCCCTCGAACACCTCCCAGGAGGCTGTGCTTTTCAGGATTTCCTCTCCGCATCCAGGGGTATCTTTCTATCTTTTCGGTTCGGGTTTTGGTCGCATCCCTGGGCCTGGGGAGGTGCGGATGCGCCTGTCATATACGCCTACATTTTTTTTAGGCCTGGCCACAGATCCCCTGTCTCCATAACCTCCATAACCTCCATAACCTACCTCCACCTCTTCCTAGGAGAATGGTGGAAGCCACATACCATCCTATTTTACCACTGAAGTCAAGTAATTTAACCAATATATTTTTCAAAGGATGGTTATTATCTATCAGAAATATTAATGCAAATTAATCTGAGAGACCACTGATTTCTTCAAGGCTGAAGCAGTGCTTTATACCATGCCTTTTTAAAATCAAATAGATGGTAATTATTTTCAATGACATTGTCAAGGTCTAGTATAGCACATTTCATTGTTGTATCACTCAGAGAGTGCTGTTCCCCAGTATAGTTCTCTGTCTTTTAGATAACCTGACTATCATATGAGAAAAGTATGCATTGTTTGAGGGTCAGTGCCCATCTGGAGGGGGTCGGAAACCGCCCTCGACCACTTCCCAGGAGGCTGTGCTTTTCAGGATTTCCTCTCCGCATCCAGGGGTATCTTTCTATCTTTTCGGTTCGGGTTTTGGTCGCATCCCTGGGCCTGGGGAGGTGCGGATGCGCCTGTCATATACGCCAACAATTTTTTGGGCCTGGCTGTGGCGCTGGGAGGCATTGCCCATCTGGAGGGGGTCGGAAACCGCCCTCGAACACCTCCCAGGAGGCTGTGCTTTTCAGGATTTCCTCTCCGCATCCAGGGGTATCTTTCTATCTTTTCGGTTCGGGTTTTGGTCGCATCCCTGGGCCTGGGGAGGTGCGGATGCGCCTGTCATATACGCCTACATTTTTTTTAGGCCTGGCCACAGATCCCCTGTCTCCATAACCTCCATAACCTCCATAACCTACCTCCACCTCTTCCTAGGAGAATGGTGGAAGCCTCATACCATCCTATTTTACCACTGAAGTCAAGTAATTTAACCAATATATTTTTCAAAGGATGGTTATTATCTATCAGAAATATTAATGCAAATTAATCTGAGAGACCACTGATTTCTTCAAGGCTGAAGCAGTGCTTTATACCATGCCTTTTTAAAATCAAATAGATGGTAATTATTTTCAATGACATTGTCAAGGTCTAGTATAGCACATTTCATTGTTGTATCACTCAGAGAGTGCTGTTCCCCAGTATAGTTCTCTGTCTTTTAGATAACCTGACTATCATATGAGAAAAGTATGCATTGTTTGAGGGTCAGTGCCCATCTGGAGGGGGTCGGAAACCGCCCTCGACCACCTCCCAGGAGGCTGTGCTTTTCAGGATTTCCTCTCCGCATCCAGGGGTATCTTTCTATCTTTTCGGTTCGGGTTTTGGTCGCATCCCTGGGCCTGGGGAGGTGCGGATGCGCCTGTCATATACGCCAACAATTTTTTGGGCCTGGCTGTGGCGCTGGGAGGCATTGCCCATCTGGAGGGGGTCGGAAACCGCCCTCGAACACCTCCCAGGAGGCTGTGCTTTTCAGGATTTCCTCTCCGCATCCAGGGGTATCTTTCTATCTTTTCGGTTCGGGTTTTGGTCGCATCCCTGGGCCTGGGGAGGTGCGGATGCGCCTGTCATATACGCCTACATTTTTTTTAGGCCTGGCCACAGATCCCCTGTCTCCATAACCTCCATAACCTCCATAACCTACCTCCACCTCTTCCTAGGAGAATGGTGGAAGCCTCATACCATCCTATTTTACCACTGAAGTCAAGTAATTTAACCAATATATTTTTCAAAGGATGGTTATTATCTATCAGAAATATTAATGCAAATTAATCTGAGAGACCACTGATTTCTTCAAGGCTGAAGCAGTGCTTTATACCATGCCTTTTTAAAATCAAATAGATGGTAATTATTTTCAATGACATTGTCAAGGTCTAGTATAGCACATTTCATTGTTGTATCACTCAGAGAGTGCTGTTCCCCAGTATAGTTCTCTGTCTTTTAGATAACCTGACTATCATATGAGAAAAGTATGCATTGTTTGAGGGTCAGTGCCCATCTGGAGGGGGTCGGGAAAACCGCCCTCGACCACTTCCCAGGAGGCTGTGCTTTTCAGGATTTCCTCTCCGCATCCAGGGGTATCTTTCTATCTTTTCGGTTCGGGTTTTGGTCGCATCCCTGGGCCTGGGGAGGTGCGGATGCGCCTGTCATATACGCCTACAATTTTTTGGGCCTGGCTGTGGCGCTGGGAGGCATTGCCCATCTGGAGGGGGTCGGAAACCGCCCTCGAACACCTCCCAGGAGGCTGTGCTTTTCAGGGATTTCCTCTCCGCATCCAGGGGTATCTTTCTATCTTTTCGGTTCGGGTTTTGGTCGCATCCCTGGGGCCTGGGGAGGTGCGGATGCGCCTGTCATATACGCCTACATTTTTTTTAGGCCTCGCATAGATCCCCTGTCTCCATAACCTCCATAACCTCCATAACCTACCTCCACCTCTTCCTAGGAGAATGGTGGAAGCCTCATACCATCCTATTTTACCACTGAAGTCAAGTAATTTAACCAATATATTTTTCAAAGGATGGTTATTATCTATCAGAAATATTAATGCAAATTAATCTGAGAGACCACTGATTTCTTCAAGGCTGAAGCAGTGCTTTATACCATGCCTTTTTAAAATCAAATAGATGGTAATTATTTTCAATGACATTGTCAAGGTCTAGTATAGCACATTTCATTGTTGTATCACTCAGAGAGTGCTGTTCCCCAGTATAGTTCTCTGTCTTTTAGATAACCTGACTATCATATGAGAAAAGTATGCATTGTTTGAGGGTCAGTGCCCATCTGGAGGGGGTCGGAAACCGCCCTCGACCACTTCCCAGGAGGCTGTGCTTTTCAGGATTTCCTCTCCGCATCCAGGGGTATCTTTCTATCTTTTCGGTTCGGGTTTTGGTCGCATCCCTGGGCCTGGGGAGGTGCGGATGCGCCTGTCATATACGCCAACAATTTTTTGGGCCTGGCTGTGGCGCTGGGAGGCATTGCCCATCTGGAGGGGGTCGGAAACCGCCCTCGAACACCTCCCAGGAGGCTGTGCTTTTCAGGATTTCCTCTCCGCATCCAGGGGTATCTTTCTATCTTTTCGGTTCGGGTTTTGGTCGCATCCCTGGGGCCTGGGGAGGTGCGGATGCGCCTGTCATATACGCCTACATTTTTTTTAGGCCTGGCCACAGATCCCCTGTCTCCATAACCTCCATAACCTCCATAACCTACCTCCACCTCTTCCTAGGAGAATGGTGGAAGCCTCATACCATCCTATTTTACCACTGAAGTCAAGTAATTTAACCAATATATTTTTCAAAGGAT
Organism: Lepidonotus clava; assembly: GCA_936440205.1. Taxonomy (NCBI): domain Eukaryota; kingdom Metazoa; phylum Annelida; class Polychaeta; order Phyllodocida; family Polynoidae; genus Lepidonotus; species Lepidonotus clava. The sequence goes on from OW387139.1 coordinate 675,082, forward strand.
GGTTATTATCTATCAGAAATATTAATGCAAATTAATCTGAGAGACCACTGATTTCTTCAAGGCTGAAGCAGTGCTTTTATACCATGCCTTTTTAAAATCAAATAGATGGTAATTATTTTCAATGACATTGTCAAGGTCTAGTATAGCACATTTCATTGTTGTATCACTCAGAGAGTGCTGTTCCCCCAGTATAGTTCTCTGTCTTTTAGATAACCTGACTATCATATGAGAAAAGTATGCATTGTTTGAGGGTCAGTGCCCATCTGGAGGGGGTCGGAAACCGCCCTCGACCACTTCCCAGGAGGCTGTGCTTTTCAGGATTTCCTCTCCGCATCCAGGGGTATCTTTCTATCTTTTCGGTTCGGGTTTGGTCGCATCCCTGGGCCTGGGGAGGTGCGGATGCGCCTGTCATATACGCCAAACAATTTTTTGGGCCTGGCTGTGGCGCTGGGAGGCATTGCCCATCTGGAGGGGGTCGGAAACCGCCCTCGAACACCTCCCAGGAGGCTGTGCTTTTCAGGATTTCCTCTCCGCATCCAGGGGTATCTTTCTATCTTTTCGGTTCGGGTTTTGGTCGCATCCCTGGGCCTGGGGAGGTGCGGATGCGCCTGTCATATACGCCTACATTTTTTTTAGGCCTGGCCACAGATCCCCTGTCTCCATAACCTCCATAACCTCCATAACCTACCTCCACCTCTTCCTAGGAGAATGGTGGAAGCCTCATACCATCCTATTTTACCACTGAAGTCAAGTAATTTAACCAATATATTTTTTCAAAGGATGGTTATTATCTATCAGAAATATTAATGCAAATTAATCTGAGAGACCACTGATTTCTTCAAGGCTGAAGCAGTGCTTTATACCATGCCTTTTTAAAATCAAATTAGATGGTAATTATTTTCAATGACATTGTCAAGGTCTAGTATAGCACATTTCATTGTTGTATCACTCAGAGAGTGCTGTTCCCCAGTATAGTTCTCTGTCTTTTAGATAACCTGACTATCATATGAGAAAAGTATGCATTGTTTGAGGGTCAGTGCCCATCTGGAGGGGGTCGGAAACCGCCCTCGACCACTTCCCAGGAGGCTGTGCTTTTCAGGATTTCCTCTCCGCATCCAGGGGTATCTTTCTATCTTTCGGTTCGGGTTTTGGTCGCATCCCTGGGCCTGGGGAGGTGCGGATGCGCCTGTCATATACGCCAACAATTTTTTGGGCCTGGCTGTGGCGCTGGGAGGCATTGCCCATCTGGAGGGGGTCGGAAACCGCCCTCGAACACCTCCCAGGAGGCTGTGCTTTTCAGGATTTCCTCTCCGCATCCAGGGGTATCTTTCTATCTTTTCGGTTCGGGTTTTGGTCGCATCCCCTGGGCCTGGGGAGGTGCGGATGCGCCTGTCATATACGCCTACATTTTTTTTAGGCCTGGCCACAGATCCCCTGTCTCCATAACCTCCATAACCTCCATAACCTACCTCCACCTCTTCCTAGGAGAATGGTGGAAGCCTCATACCATCCTATTTTACCACTGAAGTCAAGTAATTTAACCAATATATTTTTCAAAGGATGGTTATTATCTATCAGAAATATTAATGCAAATTAATCTGAGAGACCACTGATTTCTTCAAGGCTGAAGCAGTGCTTTATACCATGCCTTTTTAAAATCAAATAGATGGTAATTATTTTCAATGACATTGTCAAGGTCTAGTATAGCACATTTCATTGTTGTATCACTCAGAGAGTGCTGTTCCCCAGTATAGTTCTCTGTCTTTTAGATAACCTGACTATCATATGAGAAAAGTATGCATTGTTTGAGGGTCAGTGCCCATCTGGAGGGGGTCGGAAACCGCCCTCGACCACTCCCAGGAGGCTGTGCTTTTCAGGATTTCCTCTCCGCATCCAGGGGTATCTTTCTATCTTTTCGGTTCGGGTTTTGGTCGCATCCCTGGGCCTGGGGAGGTGCGGATGCGCCTGTCATATACGCCAACAATTTTTTGGGCCTGGCTGTGGCGCTGGGAGGCATTGCCCATCTGGAGGGGGTCGGGAACCGCCCTCGAACACCTCCCAGGAGGCTGTGCTTTTCAGGATTTCCTCTCCGCATCCAGGGGTATCTTTCTATCTTTTCGGTTCGGGTTTTGGTCGCATCCCTGGGCCTGGGGAGGTGCGGATGCGCCTGTCATATACGCCTACATTTTTTTTTAGGCCTGGCCACAGATCCCCTGTCTCCATAACCTCCATAACCTCCATAACCTACCTCCACCTCTTCCTAGGAGAATGGTGGAAGCCTCATACCATCTATTTTACCACTGAAGTCAAGTAATTTAACCAATATATTTTTCAAAGGATGGTTATTATCTATCAGAAATATTAATGCAAATTAATCTGAGAGGACCACTGATTTCTT